>CM032893.1:25051917-25197962 GCA_019176425.1 Megalops atlanticus
TGGAGTAGTTGTCTGGCCTGGTGACCCTATAGTGCAGGGCTACTCTATGCTGGTCCCAAAGCATTTCATCATGCCATGAAGCAGACTGTCTTGATATTCAAATCAGACAAAATAAAATTTACTGCTTTGTTCTTTTCATAGTTAAAACCTTTCTTCCAACAGTGTGTGTTGTTTTATTTACAACCATGCCGCAACAGGTTTACTGATTCATGTCATTTTGGTGTTAATTGAATTATGACACTGCAAAGCCACTGCACCTATACAGTCAAACATAGCCTATGAGATCCATTTTTTTCTACAGGCTGTCTACTGCTGGTCCCTCAATGCAAGATGCCACCAGGATCCTGTATCTCCTGAACACCTGTTATATAATACTTTACATTTGATCCCACCCTCTCCTGTACCCTCAGCAAGCTCATCCTTCTGTGCATCATCTTGATTTAAGTAATTCATGGTGTTCTAAGAGGGATATTAACATAATATGAGGCCGTGGGCCTGTATCCCTGCAGCACCAGGTCTGAATGTGATTAATATTCATTTACTAGGCCTTACTGTTATAATATAAGGTTTTCTTACTATAGCGAGTGAAGCATAATGCAAACTTGCTTTATATTGGTGAATATAACAAACTAAGAAAAAGTGTCCTTGAGTCTGGAGGTTTAAACTGCTCTCTCTGCCAGCCAGCTGTGTCCAGCTCTATATTTGTATGCACTGCCTCAGTAGTTTGCTCTTCGAGGCACAGAAACCCCACTGTGGGGTGTATTTCTGGATGTTCAGTGCAGGTGTGTGTTCTGCATGGGTAGACAGCGTATGTGTGTGTGTGTGTGTGGGTGCGTGTGTGTGAGGTATGACGTTCATCTGAGCACAACTAAATAACAGTTCATCATATTATTATCATATCATCATCATATATAATAATCAGCAACATATTATGCACAGCACATTCTACGTTTTTTTTTTATTTGAAAAGAAAATTTAAAACAAGTTTTTAATCTTAACTTTTACTTCTCTTCATTATGAACTTCATAATATTTTGCTTGTAGCTCCCATTGTACTTGACAATAAAGACAAAAGTAAAAAGTGCTGCGTTCATTTTTTCATCTCTGACGCTGTGCCTTCTTATCCAAAGAACACTGTTGTGAATAAGTTTTGAATGAAACATACTTTGATTCAAAGCATATATGAATAAAATTGATAATCTTGAAACTGTAAATAAGAATGTGTAAGGGTTAAGGATTGACTATGGAAGCTCTGCTCATGATAACTTCTTCATCCTTTTGTAACAATTACTGTAATTTCATTGTAGTCTAAGGTAATACACAATGATTTCAATATGAAGTGAGCAGTTCACTTGCCAGGTATACAACACACTCCAAATCCCATCTTGTCAGGTCGAAAAGCATATTGCAGACTGGAGTACTGTATACTATGTACTAGATGTATAGTATCTTCATTAGCATGGATGTCAAGGAGAGAAAGATGATTTTAAAAACCATAGTTCAAAAATCATAGTGGTACAATTACTTCTCAAATGCACAGATTCATGACAAACTTAAACTGAATTTTCTTTGTATTGTTGTAAGATGTTGCTTTCAAACATTTTTAAAGAAAATGACAGATAAAATATTTTTATAATAACAGATTCAAAGTTCTACATGAAACACTGCTTACACTTTAGAGCAAGTTTTGTTTCTGTAGCAAGACGAAAAATAAACATGCTGAAAATTTGATCTTTTGTAAGTTAGTTTAGTTAAGTTCCCTTCATGCAGTTCCCTGAGAACTGTACATTTAAAAATCAGAGAGTAAACTTTTTCTGTGTATTTTGGATCGAAAATGTCAGATGCATTCAGAAGCGAATTCATGGTTGGTCCAAGACATTCAGTCTTTCATTCAGTCATTGTTGGAATTGACCCCAACCCTGATAACTTCTGCCATAAGGTCTTCTTAGCGACAGCGACAGCGACAAGCAGCGACAAGATTCCCACTTCAGCGACAAGCCTCATTCACCCTGGTGTTCTTGCTACTAACCTTTAAGAGACTTAACGGATCAGCCCCCCAATACATACAGGACATGATAAAACCCTACAAGCCTGCAAGAGTGCTACGCTCTGCTACCTCGGGTTGCCTTCATGTCCCGAAATACAAGGGCAGTATCTCTCGAACCCGCCTCTTCCCAGTACTGGCTCCACACTGGTGGAATGAGCTTCCAGTTGAGATTCGGACAACAGACTCCCTGGATGCCTTCTTGAAAAAACTTAAAACTCATCTGTTCAAGCTGTATCTGTAGCCTACCCTCCCCCTGTCTATGTCTATCTATCCTATCGATTGCTATTTTCAGTAAAAATAAATAAATAAATAAATAAAATTCCGCATTAGCCTAGCAAATAACTTTGTATCTTACTGAATTCTAGTAATACCTTACAATGTCTACTCTTAACACAGTGATACACTTATTTGTAAGTCGCTCTGAGTGTCTGCTAAATGATGTAATTTAATTTAATGTAATGTTAAGTGTGTTTGTGTACTGCAGGAGGTTCTGGAGCACCTGAGACACTTGAAGTGTTTTCTGACCCCTGGTGTACGCATCATAAAACAACAACAGAAATACTGTAAGCCAGCTCCCTCTGAATGAGCAGCACACATTCATGGGTGTGTCTTTAAACGTCCTGTATTTCAATGATTCCCCTGAGACAGCCTTACACTGCCCTCCAGAGTCCAAAGCCCCCAGATACACAAATAACAAGGGAACAACATCAACAAAAAACATTATTTCCAGCCTCTACAACTTTTGACCAGTAGATGTCAGCCTCACAGTAAAAATGACAGGGACAAAACATAACCCTGTTCTCCCCAGGATGCTACAGATATAGTTTGTTTCAGATATATTTCATAATGGACGAATCACTCAAAAAATGAAAAACAAATTATTGATTGATTTATTTATTTTGTTTTAAATCCTAATTTCTTTACAAAAATTTTTTGCTAATTAAAAATATATATTTATGGCTACTTTGAGGAATCTAAAATATAAGATTAATCCTTTTGATTTAACACTTTTTTGGTCACTGCGTAATTCCGTTTGTGTTATTTCATAGTTTTGATGTTTTTACTACTGTTCTAAAATGTTGAAAATAGAAAAAAGTATAGGAAAACTATGAGTGAGTTAATCCAAAGTTTTGACTGGTACTGTATGTGTCTCATGGCTGTGAATCCAGTGTAGCTCCTGTTTTACTTATAAATCCCAGCTGAGTGGACTCAGGTCTTTCATTGGTGCAAACTGTGTCAGAATACAGCTCAGTGAGAGGCACAACAGCTTCCACTGTGTGTCTGTGTTATGTATTATTACTATGCTGAGTCTGACCTCCAGTGACCCTCACGGTGTCCTCCCACAGAGGAGGAGCCAATGCAAACCTCCCCCAGCTTTTAATGGAGCCAGTGTCAGTGTGAGAGCTGCAGCAGCAGTCAGTGGGACTCAGTGTGCACTTTGACTCAGTGCTGCTCCTTCTCTCCTGCAGTCATGAAGCTCCCAGCAGCTCTGCTCACCCTCACAGCACTGACTCTCTCAGGTCTCTGTCTCTGTCATCTCCTGTGCTCCTCTGAAGCTGTGCTATTTGAAATGCTGATAAAAGGCCTCTTTGAAATATATTTTTTCTATTGCTATCTTTCCCAGGTGTGCAGTCAGCAATTGTTCTGACTGAGTCTGAACCAGCAGTTAAGAAGCCTGGAGAATCCCATAAACTGACCTGTACAGGCTCTGGGTTCACATTCAGCAGCTACTGGATGTACTGGATCAGACAGGCTCCTGGGAAGGGGCTGGAGTGGGTGGCTTGGATTGATACTGGTGGTAGCAGCACCTCATATGCCCAGTCTGTTCAGGGAAGATTCACCATCTCCAGAGACAACGGCAGAAGCCAGCTGTATTTACAGATGAACAGCCTGAGAGCTGAAGACACTGCAGTGTATTACTGTGCTAAAGATTCACAGTGATAGAAAAGGCTGCAGCGTTGTACAAAAACTGTTGAAGCACATCTCACACTGAGGGTCACTGAACCATGACTGTGCTGCACGCTGTCTGTACATGCTCCTGTGTTACCATCGCCAGAGACAGCGCTTATCTTGCTGCACAGTCATTTAAGCCCTTCATGAAGTTCTAATCCTTTGCACAGTTGTAATATCCTGGTTATCACAGCTTAGTTTTGCTCATTTAAGCTTTTGCAGGGTCTTTAACTCTGAAGAGGCTCCTGTTTGTGTTATAGCTTTGTTACATTCAATGTCCTCCACCAGCCTCCATCCTCCACTAGCCTCCACTCTGGCTGAATGTAGAGTACTGTGCTGTTATCTCACGTACTGTCTTCTGAGCAGCAGTCACACTGTAAATGATACCTGAAAGTAAAATACATGCTATCCACACACTAAAGTTGCAAATTAATGATGGTAACAAGGGGTAAGAGAACTGCTTCATTCATGACTAGTACAGATCAGGCATTTAAAAAAATAAACATCCAGTTTAGTTTAAATCAAAGACTGACTGTCCACTTTATCTATTTGTTCATGTATTCTTCTTAATTAAAAATTTCACGTAGACATTTCTGGGTGATCTATTTCAGAAAAGAGCTCCACACGCTTTCCTTGTGTCTCAGGTTTTTTAAATTACTTTAACTTCGAGTACAATGAGAATGTCAGTATCAATTAAAGATGGGAGCTGAAGTATACTGTACAAAATCAGCTTCATGAACTTGAACCAGAGATTGAATTACTTGAATATTGATTCATGTGTCAATAAGAAGTTGGAGATACAGTGAAACACAGCACCCATTAAGATTGTTTTTGGCACAATGTCTCACTGCAGATGCACCATTATGTGTCTTATGACAGTGAATCCAGTGTTGTTCATTTTCACTACTAGATCCCAGTTCAGTCTCTTCAGGCCTTTCATTCATAAAGGTGCAAACTGCATCAGAATACAGCTCAGTGAAACAGGAGGGGCCACCAGCTTCCACTGTGTGTCTGTATTATGTGTTATTACTGACTCTGACCTCCAGTTACCCTCACTGTGCCCTCCCCCAGAGGAGGGGCCAATGCAAACCTCCCCCAGCTTTTAATGGAGCCAGTGTCAGTGTGAGAGCTGCAGCAGCACTCAGTGGGACTCAGTGTGCACTTTGACTCAGTGCTGCTCCTTCTCTCCTGCAGCCATGAAGCTCCCAGCAGCTCTGCTCACCCTCACAGCACTGACTCTCTCAGGTCTCTGTCTCTCTCATCTTCTGTGCTCCTCTAATTTATCTGAAGCTGTGCTATTTGAAATGATTGAGATAAGGCCTCTTTGAAATATATTTTTGCTGTTCATTTCTTTCCCAGGTGTGCAGTCAGAAGTTGTTCTGACAGAGTCTGAACCAGCAGTTAAGAAGCCTGGAGAATCCCATAAACTGACCTGTACAACCTCTGGGTTCACATTCAGCAGCTACTACATGGCCTGGATCAGACAGGCTCCTGGGAAGGGCTGGAGTGGGTGGCCAGTATTAGTGGTAGTAGCAGCTACATCTACTACACCCAGTCTGTTAAGGGAAGATTCACCATCTCCAGAGACAACAGCAGAAGCCAGCTGTATTTACAGATGAGCAGCCTGAAAGCGGAAGATACTGCCGTGTATTACTGTGCCAAAGACCCACAGTGATAGAGGAGGCTGCAGCACCGTACAAAAACTGTTGAAGCACATCTCACACTGAGGGCCACTGAACCATGACAGTTCTGTGTGCTCTCTCTACATGCTCTTACGTCAGAGACACCATTTATCTGGCAGCTTTATCCGTGACAGCCTTGTATCATTCAATTTTCTCCACCAGCCTCCATCCTCCACTAACCTCCACCCTGAGTGAATACAGTAATGTAATCTCATCTACTTTCTTCTGAGCACCAGTCACACTTTTAATGATATCTGAATGTGAAAAACATGCCATCAGATAAATAAAGTTGTAAATTAATGTTAGTAACACTGGGTAGGAGAACTCCTCCATTTAGAATTAGAACAGATCAGATTAAAAATAAATAATTAAGGTGAGTTTAAATCAAAGATTTCATGTCCATTTGATGTAATTCATGCAATAATTGTTATTCTTAAATAATTCATCCATACAACATTTAGTGATGGATTTATTTCGGAAACAGACTCCAAACACTTTCTAAAATCCTTTATTTGTTGTTGGAAATATGAATATTCAGACTGGGAGAGTCCAGGTAGGCCAGACTGTATCATGACAATTCTGTAAAGGTACAGCAGGGGGCAGAGCTGACCCTTTATCAGGGAGAAACAAAGCAATGTCTGCCAGCAGTGTCAGAGCAGCAGGAGGAGGAGGAGACAGAGGGTAAAAAAACACACCTCCTCTCAGCTCCTCCCCTCTGGGTTGGGCCATGCAAACATCCTCCCAGCTCCAGCTTCTTTAAGACCAGAGATCCAGTCAAACGGGCCCTCACATTCTCCCCCTCAATATGGAGTCCCCATACACTGCCCTGCACTTTGCCCTTCTGCTGCTGTGTCTGCACTGTGAGTGAGACATACAGCACAGCACAACTCTCTCTCTCTTTCTGTATATTTGTGTTTACTGTGTATGAAGATGTTTCCCTTGAGACAACCTGTTGCCAGATAGAACAGTTGAAGGCTGAGGATGCAGTCGTTTTTGGGTTTTTTGCAGACGCTTCACCCAGAGCGACTTATAGCAAACTCAATGTTATCCATTTACACAGCTGGATGTTTACCAAGGCAACTGGGGGTTAAGTATCTTTCCAAAGGGTACAACAGCAGTGCTCCAAAAGGGAATCGAATCAGTAACCTTTGGTCACGACTCCTACTCCTTAACCACTATGCTACCCTGTGGCCCCAGCTCTGTATTATTGTACATGAGAGAGGGGAAACCCAGACAAAAACTCCACAAACTCAGCTAAACATTGAGCTAATTTTTCCCTCTTAACAGTGAAATATATGGCCCAGGAAATAAATGGAGTGAGTGATATCCAGCAGCAGGCTGTTGCTTATGAATTACTCATGTAACCATAATAATTTTGTGTCTGATGATTTTCTTTTCAATATTAATTTACCTTTTTCAAATTCAATGCTCTGAAACAATTTCCATTGTCATAGAGACAAGGGTTAAAGCGTCTTAATTGAAATTGAAAATATTGTCACTGCATCTGTTTTGATTGAATGGTCACCATAATCATATGTGAGTGAAATTTCAATTCATAAATACCACCCACACTGCACAACTGCAAGAAAAAAGACAATGATTTCTCATGTAGTTCTGAAATCAGCAGAAAATTGAGCCACCTAATTGTAGTCATTATCATCATCATCGTTATCATCATCACTATCATCATCATCATCCACAGTCTCCTTTAAACATGCATGTGAATCATGGTATACCTGCTCATTAAAAGACCAGTTAAAGACACAAGGCACAATCTACAGGAAACACTTTCTCATATTATCAGTCTCTGGCTCCACATCAGTGAGGATGGATGGTGGGGTTGCTGACTGTAATTTCATATGAACTCCTCCTCCCCTGAATCCTCTGTTTAAGCCCTGTGTGATCTGCCCTCCCAATAAGGAGGAGCTGATGCAAACTCTGAGCTCTTCCTTCTGCATTTATCTCTCAGCACTGAGGGAGGAGGACTGCTGTTGCAGAGAGCCTTCACTGGGGTTTTATCTGAGATCACAAATAATGCAACCAAAAATGACTATAATGACTGGACTACTTCTAGTGGCAATATGTTTAACAGGTGAATACTTTTGCATTTTATTTTAATTGAATAGACTTTTGAATTTAGTAGTTTAATTTTTTTCTGTTCACAGGTATTCAGAGTCAGACACTGACTGAGTCTGAACCAGCAGTTAAGAGGCCTGGAGATTCCATAAACTGACCTGTACAGCCTCTGGGTTCATATACATTTACTATGGCATGCACTGGGTCAGACAGGCTCCTGGAAAGGGGATGGAGTGGGTGGCCAGAATAAAAGACCGGGATGGATCTGAAAAATACTACTCCCAGTCTGTTCAGGGAAGATTCACCATCTCCAGAGACAACAGCAGAAGCCAGCTGTACTTACAGATGAACAGCCTGAGAGCTGAAGACACTGCAGTGTATTACTGTGCCAGAGACGCACAGTGATAGAAGAGGCTGCAGCCCCGTACAAAAACTGTTGAATCACATCTCACAGTGATGATCATTGAACCATGACTGTGCTGCAAACTCTCTCTACATGTCATCTAATAATTTAGCAGTTTTTCTCACAAGATGCATTTTTGGATTTTATTTTCCACTCTTGTTACTTAGTTCACTGCTACAGTCCCCTATCCCATTTTTCACTTTTACAGAGGTATTTCTCACAGGTGGTTTAACCAATTTAAGCTTTGCACTGTCTTAAGGTAACTCTGAAGATGTTCATTTTTGTGCTACAGCTTTGTCCTCCACTAGCCTCAATCCTCTACTTGCCTCCACTCTGGCTAAATGTAGAGTACTGTGCTGTTGTCACATCTACTGCCTTCCATGCAACACGCACACTGGTAATGAGAGATTAGTGCCCCAGATAACATGAATGTGAGGTGCATGTCAACATAGAGGGATCTCAATAGCAATGGTGCCTATGTTCATGAGAATATTTCTGTTCAGAATCAGTACCGATCAGTTAGGGTTTTTTGTTTCAAACCCCTCCACACACAGACATTAAGCAAGATGTGTGTGAGATTGTGTATATGATAGAGTACAAGGATTGTGTGTTTAAGATATACCAGAGATTTATTGGCCATTTGAATGAATTCCCAGTTATTACTGATTTTAGCTAAGCAGCAGCTCAGCACCAGGGCCTCTCAGTCATTCTCTGCCCTCCAGGGTTTCACAAGCATTTGGCAGGAAATAGAAAATGTGCTGTCCCTCACACTGCTGCCTCCCCTTATCCCTGCTCACATGTGACAGGAAGTTATTGTTTCTCAAACAGCAGTTAGTCTGATGCTGGAAAAAACATTATTTCAGTAAAAAAAAAGTTAGAGCACTGCAATTATGATTACCATATATAAAATAATCAACGGAGATGGTAAAAATGACACAACATCAAACATTCACACAACATTTGTTTAAAAAGAACATCTTTTATATTATGAATTTTATGCCTTATAAGTATATAATTTATTTTTTACACAAAGTGGAGAAACAAAACAAAAAAACATAGCTATTTTCATGTAAGTTACTAAAGTAATACCCCAAAATCAACCTAAAGAAAGAGTAATTAGCCAGCTGAATGCAAATGAAGAACATTACAAACCAGAATATAATATTTAGAGAACAGAGAAGAAACAGTGTGACAGGGAGTTGTTTTGGCTGGCTGTAGTTTGGGCCACTCCCCAGGGAGGGGCTGCATGTTGTCCTCCCTCCCCTCACAGTCTCCTCCCTCCCCAGCAGCCCAGCAGTCTGCACCTGGTCTGCATCTCATACAGTACGAGAAACCATTGGCTGCAGATCAGATCTCCTGTCTAAAGACGGGGGAGACAACAGGAATGAGTTCTCTGCAGTTTATTTTAATGCAGGTCTGGATCTCTGAGCAGTTTCTGCCACTTCTAACCACATTTCTGCAATAAAAAGACCATTTACCAGAGAGAACCTGTGTTATAGCTGATCATAATTTACATGACAACAAGACACATTTCTCCATAGTGTAAAAAATCCTGAAACATATTCTCCTTCATAATTTTAGAGATGTTCCCCAGGTTTTGGCATAGTAATGTGTGTACTTAAATTCTTTATCATATGTCAAAATTTAATCTATCCCTTCAAATCAGTAACACCATAGTTAATTTATGAGTTTGGGGAACTGGTACTGATCCTGTTATTATTGGCATCAGTTAATTTAAACAATTTTGATGTAAAGCCAGGGCTGCCTCTGACCATCTCCTGTAAGGTCTCTGGGTATTCCCTGATACCAACTATTCCACATTCTGGATTCATCAGCAATGGAGTGGGTTGGATATTTTAATAGTGGGGGGTTACATGTCCTATTTTTACTTTAAAAGGCTCAAGGACAATACCCTTTTGTTAGACAGCAATGACATGCATCTACAGCCTCTGGCAAAATATTCACTCTGTGTTAGAAAATCACTGCAAGAACAGAAGACAATGGTTTGTCATGCAATTCTTGCAGTCACTTAAAAATTAAGGCCTGCATATTATAACCATCATCATCATTATCATTATCATCATCACGATCATCATCATCTAAGAACCCACTCTCATTAAAACGTGTATGTCAATCATGGTATACCTGCTCAATAAAAGACCAGTTAAAGACACAATATCAATCTACAGGAGACGCTTTCTCATATTATCAGTCTCTGGCTCCACATCAGTGAGAATGGATGGTGGGATTGTTGGCTGTAATTGCATATGAACTCCTCCCTCCCCCTGAATCCTCTGCTTAAGCCCTGTGTATCTGCCCTCCCAATAAGGAGGAGCTGATGCAAACTCTGAGCTCTTCCTTCTGCATTTATCTCTCAGCACCGAGGGAAGACGGATGGTGGTTACAAGGAACCCTCACTGACCTGTAATCATAGATCACAACTAATGCATTCAACAATGATTCTAATAACTGCACCTCTTCTAGTGACAATATGCTTCACAGGTGAATAGTTATAGTGCTTCATTTTTAATACAATGGACTTTTTTACTTCTTTTTTTACTGTTCCAAAATATTTTTTTTTTCTTTTCACAGGTGTTCAGACACAGACAGAGTCTGGAGCAGCAATTAAGAAGCCTGGAGAATCCCATAAACTTACCTGTACAGCCTCTGGGTTCACATTCAGCAGCTACTACATCAAGTGGATCAGACAGGCTCCTGGGAAAGGGCTGGAATGGGTGGCCACCATTTCTGGTGATGGCAGCAGCAAATGGTATGACGAGTCTGTTAAGGGAAGATTCACCATCTCCAGAGACAACAGCAGAAAGGAGGTGTATTTACAGATGAACAGCCTGAGAGCATAAGACACTGCAGTGTATTACTGTGCTGCAAACACACAGTGATAGAAGAGACTGCAGCGCCGTACAAAAACTGTTGAAGCACATCTCACACTGAGGGTCACTGAACCATGACTGTGCTGCACACTCTACGTGCTCCTGTGTGACTGTTGCAAGAGGCAGCGTTTATCCTCATGCACATTCATTTAAGCCCAGAAAATGTTTAAGAAGTATTTCTCTTTTACACAGCTTTAATGTTCTTGTAGCTGGTTCTCACAGCTGACTATTTAAAACAGTTTAATCTTTTGCAGGCTATTTCAGTAACTCTGAAGATGCTCCTGTTTGTGTTGCAGCTTTGTCACATTCAATGTCCTCCACCAACCTCCATCCTCCACTAGCCTCCACTGTGGCTGAATATAGAGTTCTGTGCTGTTTTCTCACCTACTGTCTTCTGGGCACCAGTCACACTGGTAATGATAACTGTGAAGTGCATGCCATCAACAGACTAAAGTTGCAAATTAATGATGGTAACATTGGGTAGATTAACTGGTACATTCATGACTAGAACAGATCAGACATTGAAAAAAAAACATTCACTTCAGTCTAAACGAAAGTCTTACTGTCCACTTTATTTTTTCATGTAATGTTCATAATGACAAAATTCACATAATCATTACTCGGTGATTTATTTCAGAAAAAAAAGCTCCACATGCTTTCCTTGTGTCTCAGGTTTTCCTAAATTAATTGAACTTAGAGTACAATCAGAATATCAGTATCAGTTAATGATGGCTGCGTGCTAAAGTATGCTGTTCAAAGTCAGCTTCATGAACCAAAGATTGAATTACATGAATTTTGTTTCATGTGTCAGTAACAAGTGAGAGAAGCACTCAAACACAGTTCCCATTAAGATTGTTTTTGGCACAATATCTCACTGCAGATTACCCCTTTTATGTGTCTCATGGCTGTGAATCCAGTGGTGTTCTTGTTTTCACTTCTAGATCCCAGTTAGGTGGAAACTGTGTCGGAATACAGATCAGTCCAAGAGGAGGGGCCACCAGCTTCCACTGTGTGTCTGTGTTATGTATTATTACTGACTATGACCTCCAGTGACCCTCACTGTGCCCTCCGCCAGAGGAGGAGCCAATGCAAACCTCCTCCAGCTTTTAATGGAACCAGAGCTGCAGCAGCAGTCAGTGGGACTCAGTGTGCACTTTGACTCTGCTCCTTCTCTCCTGCAGTCATGAAACTCCCAGCAGCTCTGCTCACCCTCACAGCACTGACTCTCTCAGGTCTCTGTCTCTGTCCTCTTCTGTGCTCCTCTAATTTATCTGAAGCTGTGCTATTTGAAATGATTGATAAAAGGCCTCTTTAAAATGTATTTTGCTATTGCTCTCTTTCCCAGGTGTGCAGTCAGAAATTGTTCTGACAGAGTCTGACCCAGCAGTTAAGAAGCCTGGAGAATCCCATAAACTGACCTGTACAGCCTCTGGGTTCACATTCAGTGACTACGCCATGCTTTGGATCAGACAGGCTCCTGGGAAGGGGCTGGAGTGGCTGGCTTTGATTAATTATGATGGTAGCAACAAATATTATGCCCAGTCTGTTAAGGGAAGATTCACCATCTCCAGAGACGACAGCAGAAGCCAGGTGTATTTACAGATGAACAGCCTGAGAGCTGAAGACACTGCAGTGTATTACTGTGCCAAAGACCCACAGTGATAGAAGAGGCTACAGCACCGTACAAAAACTGTTGAAGCACATCTCACACTGAAGGTCACTGAACCATGACTGTACTGTACACTCTCTCTCCATGCTCCTGAGTTGCCACAGTTCAGACAGCAAAAATGACACAATCCAAACATTCACACAACATTTATTTAAAAGAACATCTTTTACATCATGAGTTTTATGCCTTTCCAATGGTTCCAGGGCTATTTTATTTCATCTCACAGATATAATCTAATTTAATTCTAATACACTAAATGCAATAAATTATTTATAACTGACATCTCTGAACTCCGGTGTCATACAGTAAAAGTTGCATACGGTTCTCTTCCCTCACTATGGAGGGATATTGTTGAAAATAATCTCTCTCAGATTTATATATGGATACTCATGTACAGTATGTGCTGTAAACAGTTTTGTACAACTGTAACCATGCATGTCTCTGTACCAACATCAAAATATACCATTGTATATCACTGCTACTGTTAATCAGTAGTCAAAAGTTCTTTCAGAAGAAATTCACAAAAATAATGAATTTTTTTACCAGATGTCAATTTAAATATGTATTTCTTTTGAAACATCCCATGTTACACAAGTTTTTGTTGTAATATTTCATCTTCTTTTCATTTTTAAAATTTCAAAGCTTCAAAGACAATGCCCTTCATGACAGACAGCAATGACAAAAATCTACAGCCATCATCATCATTATGATCATGTCATCTAAGTATTCACTTTCATTTAAAAGTGCATGTGAATCATGGTATACCTGCTCATTAAAAGAACAGTTAAGGACACAAGACACAATCTCTACAAGCTCGTTTTATCAGTCTCTGACTCCACATCAGTGAGGATGGATGGTGGGATTGCTGACTGTAATTTCATATGAACTCCTCCCTCCCCTGAATCCTCTATTTAAGCCCTGTGTAATCTGCCCTCCCAATAAGGAGGAGCTGATGCAAACTGTGAGCTCTTCCTTCTGCATTTATCTCTCAGCACCGAGGGAAGAGACTGCTGGCTGCCTTCACTGAAGAATTACCAGATTATCAAAATTAGCAAGCATCGCATCCAACAATGACTTTAATAACTGGACTCTTTCTGATGGCAGTATGCTTAACAGGTGAATATTTTCAGTGTTTTACCTTAAATCAATACATATCTGATTTTAAAGTTCTAAATTTACTTTCTTTCCTTTGACAGGTGTTCAGAGTCAGACACTGACTGAGTCTGGACCAGCAGTTAAGAAGCCTGGAGAATCCCATAAACTGACCTGTACAGCCACTGGGTTCACATTCAGTGACTACAACATGCACTGGGTCCGACAGGCTCCTGGGAAGGGGCTGGAGTGGCTGGCTTGGGTTAGTAGTAGTGGTAGCAGCACAAATTATGCCCAGTCTGTGAAGGGAAGATTCACCATCTCCAGAGACAACAGCAAAAGCCAGGTGTATTTACAGATGAACAGCCTGAAAGCTGAAGACACTGCAGTGTATTACTGTGCCAGAGACTCACAGTGATAGAAGAGACTGCAGCGCCATACAAAAACTGTTGAAGCACATCTCACACTGAGGGTCACTGAAGCATGACTGTGCTGCACACTCTCTCTACATGCTCCTGTGTCACCATGGCCAGGGACAGCATTTATCCTGCTGCACATTCATTTAAGCCTGTATAACATTCAAGAAGTATTTATCATTAACACAAGTGAAATCATTTTACTGTCCCTGGCAAATTGGCGATGGCAGTGGGAAAGAGAGCATTATGTGGTATTGTGTGCTTTTGAATTTCATTTTCTTGATTTTGGATCATTATTTTGTACATTTTGTGTCAACACTTTCAAATTTTTCATTTACACATAGCTGGTTCCAAGAACTGACTGCTTAAACCTAATTAAATATTTGCAGGGTCTTTAACTCTGAATTTGCTCTTCTTTGTGTTATAGCTTTGTCACATTCAGTCAAACCGGTTTTGATAGCTAAAACTGAAAATGTATGCCATCAGGCAGACTAAGTTTGGTAATTAATGATGTAACCAAATTAATTTTTTATTATTAATGAAACAATTCATCATTTCAATATGTAATGATTGATTTCTTTTAGAAAAGAGCTCCTTACAATGTCTATAGTGGTTTATATTGTTGCTGCAAATGAGCAGATTCCGGCTGGGAGAGTCCAGGCAGGCCAGACTGTATCATGACAATTCTGTAAAGGTACAGCAGGGGGCAGATCTGATCCTTTATCAGGGACAAACACAGCAACGTCTGCCAGCAGTGTCAGAGCAGCAGGAGGAGGAGACAGAGGGGTAAAAACACACCTCCTCTCAGCTCCTCCCCTCTGGGTTGGGCCATGAAAACATCCTCCCAGCTCCAGCTGCTTTAAGAACAGAAATCCAGTCAAACGGGCCCTCACATTCTCCCCCTCAATATGGAGTCCCCAGACACTGCCCTGCACTTTGCCCTTCTGCTGCTGTGTCTGCACTGTGAGTGAGAGACATACAGCACAACACAACTCTCTCTCTTTCTGCATATTTTTGTTTCTTGTGTCTGAAGATGTTTCCTTGAGACAACCTATTGCCAGATAGAGCAGTTGAAGGCTGTGGACACAGCAGTGTATTAGTGTGTGTCCAGCTATAGTGTGCTATGGAGGCTATAACTGAACAAAGACTTCATAAAATGCAGCATGACATTGAGCTCATTTCCCTCTCATAGCAGTGAAATATAAAGCCCAGGAAATAACTGCAGTGAGTGATACCCGGCAGCCAGCTTTTGCTTGTGAATTAGTCACATCACCATAATAATAGCATGTCAGATGACTTTGTTTCAGTATTTGTTCACTTTCAAATTCTCTAAAACAACCTCCATTTTGCAAAAGACAAATTTCAAGGGAAAAATTGAAATTGGTTATGTTATGTTATAATACCATCGTCAGTTGAGATTCCAAATTTTCTCTAAATTACTTCAACTTAGATTACAAATATGAAATGAAAATTAACACATGATGTGCGCTGAAGTATGTAGGACAGCATACGCTTAGTAATCCTGAACCAGAGAAATTAATTAAATGAATATTGTTTCATGAATCAATAATAAGTGAGAGACAAGCTGAAACACAGCAACTATACAGATTGTGCTAGGCACAATGTCGATTATATACAGTAAATTGTGCTTTTCACATGCCTGTTGGTTGTGAAGCCAGTGCTATTTATTTTCACATTTACACTCCCAGTTCTGTAGCTGGCTGTAATTTCACATGAACTTCTCTCTCCCCCGAATCCTCTATTTAAGCCCTGTGTGATCTTCCCTCCCAGTAAGGAGGAGCTGATGCAAAGTCTGAGCTCTTCCTTCTGCATTTATCTCTCAGCACTGAAGGAGAAGAGACAGTGGGTGCACGGAACCCTAACTGACCACTTATCATAGATCACAACTAATGCATTCAAAAATGATTCTAATAACTGGAACACTTCTAGTGGCAATATGCTTAACAGGTGAATATTTTCAGTGTTTCATTTTAATTAAAAGTACTTTTTGATTTAGTGGTTCAAATGTATTTTCTTTCTTTTCAAAGGCGTTCAGAGTCAGACACTGACTGAGTCTGAACCAGCAGTTAAGAAGCCTGGAGAATCCCATAAACTGACCTGTACAGCCTCTGGGTTCACGTTCAGCAGCTACTACATGGACTGGAACAGACAGGCTCCTGGGAAGGGGCTGGAGTGGGTAGCTGAGATTAAGCCTGATGGTAGCAGCACATGGTATGCCCAGTCTGTTCAGGGAAGATTCACCATCTCCAGAGACAATGGCAAAAGTCAGCTGTATTTACAGATGAACAGCCTGAAAGCTGAAGACACTGCAGTGTATTACTGTGCCAGACCCACACAGTGATAGAAGACGCTGCAGCGCCGTACAAAAACTGTTGAAGCACATCTCACACTGAGGGTCACTGAACCACGACTGTGCTGCACACTCTCTCCTGTGTCACCACAGCCAGAGACAGCATTTATCCCGCTGCACATTCATTAAAACCTGTATCAGCTTTAAAGGAGTATTCATCATCTTCACAGCCTTGTGCTCGAGCAAATATGCTTGTTGCTGGTTCTCACAGCTGACTACCTAAAGCCATTGTTAAGTATTGCAGGGTCTTTAACCCTGATCTTACAGGGTTACATTCAATATACTCCAGCATCCTCCATCCTCCACTAGACTCCACTCTGGCTAAATATAGGGTACTGTGCTGTTACCTCACCTACTGTCTTCTGAGCACCAGTCATAATAATAATAATGACAGCTCAGTATGCTACAGAATGTGAACATGAGATGCATTTCAGCAGCAAGGTATCTAAATAGTAATGGTGCTCATGGTTATAAGTAGTTTTGCATTCAGAATCAGGACTGATCAGTTACACATTTATCTGTTGTTTGTTTCAAAAAGTGAAACTCTTCCCTCAACACACAGATGTTGAACAAACATATGTGAGATTGTATGTTTGTTATGGTGCAAGAATTGTAGGTTTAAGATATACCAGAGATTTATTGGCCATTTGAATGAATTCCCAGTTATTACTGATTTTAGCTAAGCAGCAGCTCAGCACCAGGGTCTCTCAGTCATTCTCTGCCCTCCAGGGTTTCACAAGCATTTGGCAGGAAATAGAAAATGGGCTGTCCCTCACACTGCTGCCTCCCCTTATCCCTGCTCACATGTGACAGGAAGTTCCTGTTTTCACACAGTGGCTGGTCTGATGCTGGAAAAACATTATTTCAGTTCAAAATGTTAGAGCACTGAAAAGATGAATACTGTATATGAAATAACCAACTGAGACGGTAAAAATGACACAATCCAAACATTCACACAACATTTGTTTAAAAGAACATCTTTTACATTATGAATTTTATGCCGTACAATTATATAGTTTAACATTACACAAAGCGGAGTAAAGAAACAAAAAGAAAACACAGATGTTTTCATTAAAGTAATCCTCCAAAAACAAACCAAAGAATGAGTCATTGGCCAGCTGAATGCAAATGAAGAGCATTAGAAATGAGAACATAAGTTTTAGAGAATATTAAAAAGAAGAAACCAAGAAGAAACAGTTTGACAGGGAGCTGTTTTGGCTGGCTGTAGTTTGGGCCACTCCCCAGGGGAGGGGCTGCATGTTGTCCTCCCTCCCCTCACAGTCTCCTCCCTCCCCAGCAGCCCAGCAGTCTGCACCTGGTCTGCATCTCATACAGTACGAGAAACCATTGGGTGCAGATCAGATCTCCTGTCTAAAGATGGGGGAGAGAACAGGAATGAGTTCTCTGTAGTTTATTTTAATGCAGGTCTGATCTCTGAGCAGTTTCTGCCACATCTAGCCACATTTCTGCAATAAAAAGACCTAACCTGTATTATAGCTGATCACTATTTACATGACAACAAGACGCATTTCTGTATAATGTAAAAAATCCTGAAACATTCTCCTTCATAATTTTAGAGATGTTTCCCAAATGTTGGCGTAGTAATGTGTGTCCCTAAATTCTTTATCATATGTCAAAAATTAGTCTATCCCTTGAAATCAGCAACACTATAATTAATCTATGAGTTTGGGGAACTGATACTGATACTGTTATTATTGGCATCAGTTAATTGATAGAATTTTGCTGTAAAGCCAGGACAGCCTCTGACTGTCTCCTGTAAAGTCTCTGGGTATTCTCTGACTGATACCAACTATGTCACATTCTGGTGTCATCCGCAATGGAGTGGGTTGATATATTAATGGTGGGGGGTTACATTAATGGTGGGGGGGGTTAAATGTCCTATTTTACCATTAGTATTTTTTTTTGCTTTAAAAGGCTCAAGGACAATACCCTTTTTCTTAGACAGCAATGATAAGAGTTTACAGCCTCTTGCAAAACATTCACTCTGTGATAGAAAATCAATCCCCAAGTACCTGGAGACCTGTAACAGAGCAGCCTAATGACCAATGTTATGATTTTGTTTTTTAAACCTCCAATGAAATAACAAACAGCCCCTGTCATTGAACCTATTTTGATTCAATGGTCACCATAATGACCGAAATATCAAATCTCATATTTATAAACATCACCCACACTGCACAACTGCAAAAAAAGAAGACAATGATTTGTCACGCAATTCTTGCAATCATTGTAAAATTAAGCCTTATGTATTACAACCATCATCATCATCATCTAAGAATCCACTCTCATTAAAACATGTATGTGAATCATGGTATACCTGCTCATTAAAATGCCAGTTATGGACACAAGACAGAATCTACAGGAGAAGCTTTCTCATATTATCAGTCTCTGGCTCCACATCAGAGAGGATGGATGGTGGGATTGCTGGCTGTAATTTCATATGAACTCCTCCTTCCCCCTGAATCCTCTATTTAAGCCCTGTGTAATCTGCCCTCCCAATAAGGAGGAGTTGATGCAAACTCTGAGCTCTTCCTTCTGCATTTATCTCTCAGCACTGAGGGAGGAGGACTGCTGTTGCAGAGAGCCATCACTGGGGTTTTATCTGAGATCACAATTAATGCATTCAAATATGATGTTAATAACGGACCTACTTCTAATGATACTATGTTTAACAGGTGAGAACTTTTCTGTTTTATTTTAGTTGGTTGGACTTTTGAATCAAGCAGTTCAATTTAATTTTCTTTCTTTTTACAGGTGCTCAGAGTCAGACACTGACTGAGTCTGAACCAGCAGTTAAGAAGCCTGGAGAATCCCATAAACTGACCTGTACAACCTCTGGGTTCACATTCACCAGCTACTGGATGGCCTGGATAAGACAGGCTCCTGGGAAAGGGCTGGAGTGGGTGGCCGGGATTTATGGTGATGGTAGCGATGAATCGTATGCCCAGTCTTTAAAGGGAAGATTCACCATCTCCTTGGATGAAAGCAGAAGCCAGGTGTATTTACAGATGAACAGCCTGAGAGCTGAAGACACTGCAGTGTATTACTGTGCTGCAGACTCACAGTGATAGAAGAGGCTGCAGCGCCGTACAAAAACTGTTGAAGCACATCTCACACTGAGGGTCACTGAACCATGACTAGTTTTTATAATGCAGGTCTGGATCTCTGAGCAGGTTTCCACCGGATGTGTAGAAACGTATCCCTCAGTACCAGAAACACTCTGTTCCATGGCAACTCTCAGGTTAATTTCATGAACTCTGGCAGGTTGTAGAAATAAAAGATGAAACTATCTATATTAATGACATGAGTTAAGCTGCGTTTAGTTTGCATGTCATGTGCTGAACTTTCAAACAAGCTACACATATTATTTTCACACGTAATTCTGAAACAATCTGCATTCAATTCAATTAATGAGATGCATACTGTATGTTAATATGCTAGAAATTTGCCACACGCACCACTAGATGGCCTCAGTAACAACATGATTCATGATTAGGTCTCAACCCTTAGACTTGTTCTTGACCATTAAGGCATATGGTTCAGGTTTGGTGAAGCACATTAATGAATTCTTCATCTCATCTGACCCAATTTCAGTTGAAGATGAACTCTCTCTTTGCAATTGTTATTCGTAAATGTATCAGGGTCCACCATCTTTCATGTGTCTTGATACTCATCTACATCCGACAGACTTCCATACACCACAAAATTACTGTTCCAGACAGTTGCAATCAAACTCACAGAAGTATAGCCCATTAAGGGCTGTCTAATTTCACAGTACCCACTGTTGCGATACCCTGTTTCAGACATGCCTTAAGGCCACCCAATCAGGACTCTCCCTGTATGCAAACAAGTGACATCATTATCTCATAAATGCAGAGTGAGGAAAGAGCAAAACTGCAAACACTGGGGCCCCCAAAATAAAGAACTGACAATGTGGTGCTTTGCAGCCTTGGTGATATCAATATGCTCTTGTGTACGTTTGTTGCATGCTGGAGACACAATTTGAGATGCATATTAAGGCAAAAAAGGTTAAAAGATTTTTATCTTATTGTTTTATCTCACAGGTGTACACTGTGATGTGGTGTTGACCCAGTCTGGACCAGAGGTTAAGAAGCCAGGAGAGGCCATAAAGATATGGTGCAAAGCCGCTGGATACACGTTCACTGATTATAGCATCAACTGGATCCGACAGTTTCCATCAAAAAGATTTGAATGGCTCGGTTACATCACTAGCTCATATAGTACAGGCTACGCAGAATCTGTGAAAGGACGGATGACTCTGACCAGAGACAATGGCAACAGCATGGCAGATTTAGAGTTAACCAGCCTGAAGCCTGAGGACACAGCTGTGTATTATTGTGCGCGATACCCACAGTGGGGGAAGTGAACCTACAGCCCTGACAAAAACCCCTCTGCAGTCAATTCTGCCAGAGTCTCCTACCAAGAGGTGGAGAATTTATATCTGAGTTTTACAGTATTATGCATCATCTTATGCCTTTTCCTTATGTAGTACATACTGAATGCATATCAGAACAGTCCCTGTTATCTCTGACAGTTGCAGAATTTTAACCTGGCACAGACCAAGCCTCACACAAATGTAATTTGCATGCATACTTTAAGGCACATGAGCAGAATTAATTCACAATGAAATATATGTGAACTTCTGAAAAGTAAGCCAATTTATTGTAATCATCATCATCATCATCATCATCATCATTATCACCATCAGCATCATCATCATTATCAATGAATCCACTCTTATTCAAAAGTGTGTGTGAATCATGTTGTACCTGCTCATTAAAAGACCAGTTAAGGACACAAGACACAATCTCTACATGTTCATATTATCAGTGTCTGGCTCCACATCAGTGAGGATGGATGGTGGGATTGCTGGCTGTAATTTCATATGAACTCCTCCCTCCCACTGAATCCTGTTTTTTAAACCCTGTGTAATCTGCCCTCCCAATAAGGAGGAGCTGATGCAAACTGTGAGCTCTTCCTTCTGCATTTATCTCTCAGGAGTGAGAGAGGAGAGACTGCTGACTGCCTTCACTGAAGACTCATCAGAGATCGCAACTAATGCATCCAATAATGACTTTAATAACTGGATTATTTCTACTGGCACTATCCTTAACAGGTGAATATTGTTACGGTTTCATTTTAATTGAATGGACTTTTGAATTCAGTGGTTCAAATTTATTTTCATTCTTTTGACAGGTGTTCAGAGTGAGACACTGACTGAGTCTGAACCAGCAGCTAAGAAGCCTGGAGAATCCCATAAACTGACCTGTACAGGCTCTGGGTTCACATTCAGCAGCTACTTCATGAGCTGGATCAGACAGGCTCCTGGGAAAGGGTTGGAGTGGGTGGCCACTTATGACTATGGTAGTGGTAGCAGGACATGGTATGCCCAGTCTGTTCAGGGAAGATTCACCATCTCCAGAGACAACAGCAAAAGCCAGGTGTATTTACAGATGAACAGCCTGAAAGCTGAAGACACTGCAGTGTATTACTGTGCCAGAGACTCACAGTGATAGAAGAGGCTGCAGCGCCGTACAAAAACTGTTGAAGCACATCTCACACTGAGTCACTGAACCATGACTGTGCTGCACACTCTCTCTACATGCTCCTGTGTGACTATGGCCAGACACAGCATTTATCCTGCTGCACATTCATTTAAGGTTGTACAACCTTCAAGAAGTATTTATCATTTACACAGGTGAAATCATTTTGTTCCTGGAAAATCGTCGATGGCTGTGGGAAAGAGAACATGATGTGGTATTGTGTGCTCTTGAATATCATTTCCTTCATTCTGGATGATTATTTTGTACATTTTGTGCCAACACACATTTGTGAATGCTATTTTCTTCTCACTCTCATTTAAGTCACTGGTACAGTGACTTTTTTCATCTTAACATAGATGGTTCTAACAACTGACTGCTTTGACTTATCTAATCTTGTCCGAGGGTCTTTAACATTGAAGATGCTCCTCTGTGTGTTATAGCTTTGTCATATTCAGTCACACTGGTTATGATGGCTTAAAGTGAAATGCATGCCAGCGGAGGACTAGGGATGGTAATTCATGATACTACCAATCAATTTAATTCATTTGTTGTTAGTAATGAAATAATTGACCCTCATAGCATTTAGTGATTGATTTCTTTAAGAAAAGAGCTCCTTACACTGTCAAAAATGCTTCATGTGTTTATTTCAAATTGGCATATATTGCAAATATGCATGCCTAGGCAGCCTGGACTCTATCATGACAATTCTGTAAAGGTACAGCAGGGGGCAGAGCTGATCCTTTATCAGGGAGAAACAAAGCAACGTCTGCCAGCAGTGTCAGAGCAGCAGGAGGAGGAGACAGAGGGGTAAAAACACACCTCCTCTCAGCTCCTCCCCTCTGGGTTGGGCCATGCAAACATCCTCCCAGCTCCAGCTGCTTTAAGAACAGAGGTCCAGTCAAACGGGCCCTCACATTCTCCCCCTCAATATGGAGTCCCCAGACACTGCCCTGCGCTTTGCCCTTCTGCTGCTGTGTCTGCACTGTGAGTGAGAGACATACAGCACAGCACAACCCTGTCTCTCTTTCTGCATATTTCTGTATATTTGTGTTTACTGTGCCTGTTTCCCTTGAGACACCCTATTGCCACATAGACCAGTTGAAGGCTGAGGATACAGCAGTGTATTATTGTGTGTAACAGCTATAGTATGTTATAGAGGCTATAAGTGAACAAAGACTCCATAAAATGCAGCATGACATTGAGCTCATTTCCCTCTCATAGCAGTGAAATATAAAGCCCAGGAAATAACTGCAGTGAGTGACACCCGGCAGCCAGCTTTTGCTTATGAATTAGTCACATCACCATAATAATAGCATGTCAGATGACTTTGTTTCAGTATTAATACAATTTCAAATGCTCTAAAACAACCTCCATTTTGCAAAAGACAAGTTTCAAATGAAATGCAAAATTGCTAATGTTATAATACCATCGTCAGCTGAGATTCCAAATTTTCTCTAATTTTCTTCAACTTAGATTACTAATATGAAATTAAAATTAACACATGATGTGTGCTGTGAAGTATGTAGATGATAACATAATCTTAGTAATCCCGAAAGAGAGAATTTAATTCAAAGAAGATTGTTTCATGAATCAATAATAAGTGAGAGACAAGCTGAAACACAGCAGCTATACAGATTGTGCTAGGCACAATGTCGATTCTATACAGTAAATTGTGCTTTTCTCATGGTTGTGAAGCCAGTGCTATTCATTTTCACATTTACACTCCCAGTTCTGTAGCTGGCTGTAATTTCATATGAACCTCTCTCTCCCCCGAATCCTCTATTTAAGACCTGTGTGATCTGCCCTCCCAATAAGGAGGAGCTGATGCAAACTCTATTTATGCCATCTATTTATTCATAAGTTTTTCTGCCAAGATGCATTTTTGGATATTTATTGTCTACTCTGTTTTATTTAGTCCACTGCTACAGTGCCCTGTCATGTTTTGTTTAGATTTATATTAGTATTTTTCACAGTTTTCAAACAAATTTAAAATTTAGTAGGGTCTTTGTAGAGTAGCTCTGAAGATGCTCACGTTTGTGCTACAGCTTTGTCCTCCACTGGCTTCCATCCTCCACCAGCCTCCACTCTGGCTAAATGTAGAGTACTGTGCTGTTGTCACATCTACTGTCTTCCATGCAACAGGCACACTGGTAATGAGAGATTAGTGCCCCAGACAATCTGAATGTGAGGTGCATGCCAACATCCAGGGATCTCAATAGCAATGGTACCTATGTTTATGAGAATATTTCCGGTCTGAATCAGTACCGATCAGTTCGTTTTTTTTTGTTTCAAAAGGTCAAAATCATTCCTCCACACACAGATATTAAACAGTATGTGTGTGAGATTGTGCATATGTTAGAGTACAAGGCTTGTATGTTGAGGTTATAGCAGAGATTTATTGGCCATTTGAATGAATTCCCAGTTATTAGTGATTGCAGCTAAGCAGCAGCTCAGCACCAGGGCCTCTCAGTCATTCTCTGCCCTCCAGGGTTTCACAAGCATTTGGCAGGAAATAGAAAATGGGCTGTCCCTCACACTGCTGCCTCCCCTTATCCCTGCTCACATGTGACAGGAAGTTCCTGTTTTCACACAGCAGTTGGTCTGATGCTGGAAAAAAATATTTCAGTAAAAAAAAAGTTAGAGCACAGAAATGATGATTACGGTATATAAAATAATCAAAGGAGATGGTGAAAATGAAACAATCCAAACATTCACACAAAATTTGCTTAAAAGAGCATCTTTTATATTATGAATTTTTTGCATTATAATTGTATAATTTAACTTTACACAAAGTAGAGAAACAAAACAAAAAGAAAACATAGCTGTTTTCATGTAAGATACTAAAGTAATACCCCAGAAACAACCTAAAGAACGAGTAATTAGCCAGCTGAATGCAAATGAAGAACATTCACGAACCAGAATATAGTATTTAGAAAACAAAGAAGAAACAGTTTGACAGGGAGCTGTTTTGCCTGGCTCTAGTTTGGGCCACTCCCCAGGGGAGGGGCTGCATGTTGTCCTCCCTCCCCTCACAGTCTCCTCCCTCCCCAGCAGCCCAGCAGTCTGCACCTGGTCTGCATCTCATACAGTACGAGAAACCATTGGCTGCAGATCAGATCTCCTGTCTAAAGACGGGGGAGACAACAGGAATGAGTTCTCTGCAGTTTATTTTAATGCAGGTCTGGATCTCTGAGCAGTTTCTGCCACTTCTAACCACATTTCTGCAATAAAAAGACCATTTACCAGAGAGAACCTGTGTTATAGCTGATCATAATTTACATGACAACAAGACACATTTCTCCATAGTGTAAAAAATCCTGAAACATATTCTCCTTCATAATTTTAGAGATGTTCCCCAGGTTTTGGCATAGTAATGTGTGTACTTAAATTCTTTATCATATGTCAAAATTTAATCTATCCCTTCAAATCAGTAACACTATAATTAAGCTATGAGTTTGTGGAACTGGTACTGATCCTGTTATTATTGGCATCAGTTAATTTAAACAATTTTGCTGTAAAGCCAGGGCTGCCTCTGACCATCTCCTGTAAGGTCTCTGGGTATTCCCTGATACCAACTATTCCACATTCTGGATTCATCAGCAATGGAGTGGGTTGGATATTTTAATAGTGGGGGGTTACATGTCCTATTTTTTACTTTAAAAGGCTCAAGGACAATACCCTTTTTGTTAGACAGCAATGACATGCATCTACAGCCTCTGGCAAAATATTCACTCTGTGTTAGAAAATCAAGTACCTGGAGACGAGTAACAGAGCAGCTTAATGGCCAAACATTATTATTTATACGTTTTAAAGGAGGAAAACACCTCCAATTAAATAACAAACTGCCCTTGTCATTGAACCTATTTTGATGCAATGGTCACCATAATGACACAAATATCAAATGTCATATTTATAAATACCACCCACACTGCACAACTGCAAGAACAGAAGACAATGGTTTGTCATGCAATTCTTGCAGTCACTGCAAAATTAAGGCCTGCATATTATAACCATCATCATCATTATCATTATCATCATCACAATCATCATCATCTAAGAACCCACTCTCATTAAAACGTGTATGTCAATCATGGTATACCTGCTCAATAAAAGACCAGTTAAATATTATCAGTCTCTGGCTCCACATCAGTGAGGATGGATGGTGGGATTGCTGGCTGTAATTGCATATGAACTCCTCCCTCCCCCTGAATCCTCTGCTTAAGCCCTGTGTAATCTGCCCTCCCAATAAGGAGGAGCTGATGCAAACTCTGAGCTCTTCCTTCTGCATTTATCTCTCAGCACTGAGGGAAGACGGATGGTGGTTACAAGGAACCCTCACTGACCTGTAATCATAGATCACAACTAATGCATTCAACAATGATTCTAATAACTGCACCTCTTCTAGTGACAATATGCTTAACAGGTGAATAGTTATAGTGCTTCATTTTTAATACAATGGACTTTTTTACTTCTTTTTTTACTGTTCCAAAATATTTTTTTTTTCTTTTCACAGGTGTTCAGACACTGACAGAGTCTGGAGCAGCAATTAAGAAGCCTGGAGAATCCCATAAACTTACCTGTACAGCCTCTTGGTACACATTCAGCAGCTACAACATATGCTGGTTCAGACAGGCTCCTGGGAAAGGGCTGGAATGGGTGGCCAGCATTTCTGGTGATGGTAGCAGCACATATTATGCCCAGTCTGTTAAGGGAAGATTCACCATCTCCAGAGACAACAGTAGAAAGGAGGTGTATTTACAGATGAACAGCCTGAGAGCAGAAGACACTGCAGTGTATTACTGTGCCAGAGACCCACAGTGATAGAAGAGACTGCAGCGCCGTACAAAAACTGTTGAAGCACATCTCACACTGAGGGTCACTGAACCATGAATGTGCTGCACACTCTCTGTACATGCTCCTGTGTTGCCACAGTCAGAGACAACATTTATCCTGCATTGCATTCAGTAAAACCCCTTTAAGTATTTCTCTTTTACACAGCTGTGATGTCCTTGTAGCTGGTTCTCAAAGCTGCCTACTTATGCACACATAAAATTCTGAAGATGCTCCTGCTTATGTTACAGCTTTGTCACATTCACCAGCCTCCATTCTCCACTAGCCCCCACTCTGGCTGAATGTAGAGTACTATGCTGTTATGTCACAGTCCAACAGGTAATGAAAGCTTAGTGACCTGGCTGATCTAAACGCGAGGTGCATGCCAGCAGCAAGGGATGTCAACAGTGTGGCTCTCGAGTGAGTAAAATCACTCAGTCAGTAAAAGCACTCGTTCTGAGTGTAGACTGAGCACTACGGCATGGGTTCGAACCCACCGTGTCACTAGCTGACAGTGACCGGGAGCTCACAGGCGGAACACATTGGCTTTGCTCCGCAGGGGATATGGTTGGATACGTCAGCGGGGGCTTTGGTCCCATTAGCAACGGCAACCCCTTCTGGTCGATCGGGCGCCTGTGGTCCACATGCCAAAGCTGCATACGAAATGTCTTCCTCCAACTCATCTCTGTGCTAACTTAGCTTGTGGACCTCAGTGCAAAAAGAAGCAGCGGCTGACATCACGTGTCTCGGAGGAGGGCACATGCTTGTCAACGCTCTCCCGGATTGACAGTGGGGGTTGTGCAATGGGACTGAACATGAATGATGACAAATTGGACATTCCAGAATTCGGGGTATTGGCCATTCCAAATTGGGAAGAAAATGGGAAAATAAATGGATCTCAATAGTAATCGTACCTATGGTTATGAGAACTTTTCCATTCAGATTCCATTCCATTCCATCAGTATGTTCAGTCAGGCATTTTTCTACTGTTTGTTTCAAGATGTCAAAATGTCCTCTCCACACACAGATATTAATCAAATATGTGGGTAAGACTCTGTATGTGTCTGTATGTTAGAGTGCAAGTATTATATGTTTAGGCTATACCAGCGATTGATTGGCCATTTGAATCCATTCCCAGTTATTAGAGATTGCAGCAAAGCAGCACCGCAACACCATGAATTTTCCGGTTTTTTTTTTCAATAGTTCCTGCGCTATTAATATATATCTGATATTTCAAAAATATAAGATTATGTTGATTTGTTTAATACTTTTTGTTCACTACATAATTGCATTTGTGTTATTTCATGGTTTTGATGTCTTTACTATTATTCTAAAATATAGAAAATAATAAAAATAAAGAAAAATCCTTCCATGAGTAGATGTGTCCTAATGTTTGACTGGCACTGTACAGTAAGTCCTCTACCTACAAGCTACAGCTCTACTGCTGGCTGTAGTGAAGACCACACAGGGTCAGATTTGTTATCCAATTCACTGTAATATACTATAGCATATATATGATGTGTGCTGCAGTGTACTCTAGAACATGAAATTACATGTAAGTCCACATACTGTTTTCAAACGTAAAGCAGAGAATTTAATGCTGTGAATATTGTTTTGACAGCCAATAGTTGGTGAGAAACAACTGTACATGGATTGTGTTTGTCAAAATGCCTAATAGATTATGCTCTTCTCATGTCTCATGGCTGTGAATCCATTGCTGTTCATTTTCACTACTCGATCCCAGTTCATTGGCTGTAAGCCTTTCATTGGTAAAGGTGCAAACTGTGTCAGAATACCGCTCAGTGAAAGAGGAGGGGCCACTCTGACCTCCAGTGACCCTCACTGTGCCCTCCCCCAGAGGAGGGGCCAATGCAAACCTCCCCCAGCTTTTAATGGAGCCAGTGTCAGTGTGAGAGCTGCAGCAGCACTCAGTGGGACTCAGTGTGCACTTTGACTCAGTGCTGCTCCTTCTCTCCTGCAGTCATGAAGCTCCCAGCAGCTCTGCTCACCCTCACAGCACTGACTCTCTCAGGTCTCTGTCTCTTGTCATCTTCTGCTCTCCTCTAATTTATCTGAAGCTGTGCTATTTGAAATGATTGAGATAAGGCCTCTTTGAAATATATATTTTTGCTGTTCATTTTGTTCCCAGGTGTGCAGTCAGAAATTGTTTTGACTGAGTCTGAATCAGCAATTAAGAAGCCTGAGGAATCCCATAAACTGACCTGTACAGCCTCTGGGTTCACATTCAGTGACTACAGCATGCAGTGGATCAGACAGGCTCCTGGGAAGGGGCTGGAGTGGGTGGCTTGGATCAATTATGATAGTAGCAGCAAAGAGTATTTCCAGTCTGTTAAGGGAAGATTCACCATCTCCAGAGACAACGGCAGAAGCCAGCTGTATTTACAGATGAACAGCCTGAGAGCTGAAGACACTGCAGTGTATTACTGTGCCAAAGACACACAGTGATAGAAGAGACTGCAGCGTCGTACAAAAACTGTTGAAGTACATCTCACACTGAGGGTCACTGAACCATGACTGTGCTGCACACTCTCTCTACATGCTCCTGTGTTTCTTCTGCCAGAGACAGTGTTTATCCTGCTGCAGATTCATTTAAGCTTGTATAACCTTCAAGAAGTATTTATCATTTACCCAGGTGAAATCATTTTGTCCGTGGCAAAGAGAGCATTTTGTGGTATTGTGTGCTTCTGAATATCATTTACCTGATTTTCAATAAATGTTTTGTAAATTTTGTGCCAACAAAAATTTGTGAACACTATTTTCTGCTCACTTTCATTTAAATCACTGGTACAGTGACTTGTCTCATCTTGACATAGATGGTTCTAAGAACTGACTGCTTAAACCTAACCTAAAATCTAATCTTTTGCAAGGGTCTTTAACACTGAAGATGCTCTTCTGTGTGTTATAACTTTGTTACATTCAGTCACACTGATTACGATGGCTGAAAGTGAAATGCATGCCAGCGGAGGACTAGGGATGGTAATTCATGATACTACCAATCAATTTAATTCATTTGTTGTTAGTAATGAAATAATTGACCCTCATAGCATTTAGTGATTGATTTCTTTCAGAAAAGAGCTCCTTACACTGTCAAAAATGCTTCATATATTTATTTCAAATATACACATATTGCAAATATGCATGCCTAGGCAGGCTGGACTATATCATTACAATTCTGTAAAGGCACAGTAGGGGCAGAACTGACCCTTTATCTGGGAGAAACAAAGCAACGTCTGCCAGCAGTGTCAGAGCAGCGGGAGGAGGAGACAGAGGGGTAAAAACACACCTCCTCTCGGCTCCTCCCCTCTGGGTTGGGCCACGCAAACATCCTCCCAGCTCCAGCTCCTTTAAGACCAGAGATCCAGTAAAACGGGCCCTCACATTCTCCCCTCAATATGGAGTCCCCAGACACTGCCCTGCACTTTGCCCTTCTGCTGCTGTGTCTGCACTGTGAGTGAGAGACAAGCAGCACAACAAAACTCTCTCTCTCTCTCAATATTTGTTTACTGTGTATGAAGATGTTTCCCTTGAGACAACCTATTGCCAGATAGAGCATTTGAAGGCTGAGGAGGCAGCCTTTTTTTTAGCAGATGCTCTTCCCCAGAGCAAATTATATCAGTTACAATGTTATCCATTTACACAGCTGGATATTTACGGAGGCAATTGGGGGTTAACTACCTTGCCCAAAAGGGTACAACAGCAGTTCTCCAACAAGGAATCGAGGCAGTAATCTTTGGTCACGAGTCTTGCTCCTTCACCTCTATGGTATACTGCAGCCCCAGCTCTGTATTACTATGCGTGACAGACAGGGGAAACCTGGACAGAAACTCCACAAACTCAGCCAGACATTGAGCTCATTTTCCCCTCATAGCAGTGAAATATAAAGCCCAGGTAATAACTGCAGTGAGTGATACCCAGCAGCAGGCTGTTGCTGTTTGAATTACTCATGTAACCATAATGATTCCATGTCAGATGATTTTCTTTTCAGTCTTACCTTTTACCTTTTTCAATTTCGAATTCTCTAAAACAAGATCCATTAGGATACAAACAAGGGTTAAGAGGTTTAAAAGATTGGCAAGATAGTAATATTATATTATTGTACATCTAAATATATGACAAGCAATGTGAGGTAAATGTTCATTCAATGAGCAGCAAGGCCTGACTTAACATAAACTCCATTACACACTGTCAGAGCTTAAAACAGTGTGACAACAGTAACAAAACCAGCATGACAAATTTCATAGTCATTTTCTGTCAATAAATTATTTAAAAAATAAAGCACTGCTACACTACTGCAGAATTTCTACAACAGAATATATTGTTCTATTGCCATGTCTTCCCCATTTATATCGATCAGTCACCAATGACAAATGCCATCAAGCTCAGCTGCATGCAAAACCAGTTCTGTCAGCATCTTCATTTAAGCATCTGCACAGTGAGAGTCCATTACAGACATTGACAGCAGTTCAGCTTCAGCACAAACCATGTTCCCTGCGTCTCTACTGCTGCTGCTGCTGCTGGCAGCTGCACCCTGTGAGTCATTGTGTTTGGGGGAGATCTGACGGCAAATACTCTCAAAATTTTGAGCATTGGTCAAGATATATGATAATGTGTCTTTAGTAGAATTGTTTTTTAAATTTTGTCACCAAGACTGTAAAAATAGGTTTAATGGTGCCCAAGAAGCATGTATGTTTCCTCAGCAGGACTATTTTAATATAATGTTTTTCTACATTTTTTTCTTCAGATGTTCACTGTAATGTTGAACTCAGCCAGCCAGGTTCTATGGTTGTGAAGCCAGGACAGCCTCTGACCGTCTCCTGTAAGGTCTCTGGGTATTCCTGACTGATAGCAGCTATTGTACAGAATGGATGCGACAGCCTGCTGGGAAAACCCTGGAGTGGATTGGAAGGATCTGTAGCAGTGGAGGCACTGCCTACAAAGATTCTTTAAAGAGCAAGTTCACCATCTCCAGAGACACTTCCAGCAGCACAGTGACTTTACAAGGGAGCAGCCTACAGACTGAAGACACAGCTGTGTATTACTGTGCACGATGGACACAGTGATGAAAACCACTAGCAGACCTGTACAAAAACTCACAAACACACTCTAAACACCTAAGCTCCCTCTCTCTCCCTCTCCCTCACTCTGATTTATATATGTATACTTATGTACAGTATGTACAGTGCTACTGTTAATCAACACTCAAAAGTTCTTTCAGAAGAAATGTACTAAATCATAAAAATTGTATATACCAGGTCAATATGATGACATACTTCTTTTGAAATGTCCCATGTTACAAAACTTGCTTGTTGTCGTATGTTCTATTTTCTTTTTTTAATATTTTGCTATTATCTTTTTTAAAAAAATTTAACTTTCAAAGCCTCAAAGACAATACCCTTTATGACAGACAGCAACAATATGAGTCTGCAGCCATCATCATCATTATGATCATCATCCTCATCTAAGGTTTCACTTTTATTAAAATATATATGTGAATCATGGTATACCTGCTCATTGAAAGACCAGTTAAGGACACAAGAGAGAATCTATGGGAGACACTCTCTCATATTATCAGTCTCTGGCTCCCCATCAGTGAGGATGGATGGTGGGATTGCTGGCTGTAATTTCATATGAACTCCTCCCTCCCCCTGAATCCTCTATTTAAGCCCTGTGTAATCTGCCCTCCCAATAAGGAGGAGCTGATGCAAACTGTGAGCTCTTCCTTCTGCATTTATCTCTCAGCACTGAGGGAGGAGGACTGCTGTTGCAGAGAGCCTTCATTGGGGTTTTCTCTGAGATCACAATTAATGCATCCAAAAATGACCTTAATAACTGGACTACTTCTAGTGGCAATATGTCTAACAGGTGATTACTTTTAGCATTTTATTTTAATTGAATAGAGTTTTGAATTTGGTGGTGCAAATTTAATTTTATTCTTTTGACAGGTGTTCAGAGTCAAACACTGACTGAGTCTGAACCAGCAGTTAAGAAGCCTGGAGAATCCCATAAACTGACCTGTACAGACTCTGGGGACATATTCAGCCTCCTCGACATGCACTGGATCAGACAGGCTCCTGGGAAGGGGCTGGAGTGGGTGGCCGGGATTGATGCTGGTGGTAGCAGCACATATTATGCCCAGTCTGTTAAGGGAAGATTCACCATCTCCAGAGACAACAGAAGAAGCCAGGTGTATTTACAGATGAACGGCCTGAAAGCTGAAGACACTGCAGTGTATTACTGTGCCAGACACTCACAGTGATAGAAGAGACTGCAGCGCCGTACAAAAACTGTTGAAGCACATCTCACACTGAGGGTCAGTGAACCGTGACTGTGCTGCATACTCTCTCTACATGATCCTGTGTCACCATGGCCAGGGACAGCATTTATCCCATCACACTTTCTAGATTTCCATATAAGCAGAAAGAAGATTCCTTAAAAGATTCCACCATCATCTCTGAGACGACTGATGTGTGCTGGACAATCACAATCAATGGTACTGTGTTGCTCTCTGGTAATTCCACAGAAAAAATAAAGATTGCCCTCTTTTGGAATTAAAGCATATTCATGTACGTTACAAGGTAGCTCCCATTATCACTTGATCCTGTACACACTTCCTTCCATTCGTAAGACTGTGCTGCCCTGCTGGTGTGTGCTATACGTAGGTGTTATAATGAAGCCAGGGGAGACCAAAGTAAAGACTCCCAACTGCTGAAGTTGAATAAAAACATGAAGTGGGTATAAATGAATGCTTCAGTCTGGTGCTCCTAATGCTGGGGAATCTGCAGCAAGAGCCTGATGGCTGTAATTAAAATGTGTGCTGTAGATGCGGATCACTAACAGGGAGAATTCACCTGGCTCTCTTATAGACTTATCAATGAAACAGCTCAGGGAGAGAGGCTCGCCACACCTTTTCACACGGTTATTGAGACTGTTTTTGTTTCTAACACTCAGGGGCCACCAGCTTCCACTGTGTGTCTGTGTTATGTATTATTACTGACTCTGACCTCCAGTGACCCTCACTGTGCCCTCCCCCAGAGGAGGGGCCAATGCAAGCCTCCCCCAGCTTTTAATGGAGCCAGTGTCAGTGTGAGAGCTGCAGCAGCAGTCAGTGGGACTCAGTGTGTACTTTGACTCAGTGCTGCTCCTTCTCTCCTGCAGTCATGAAGCTCCCAGCAGCTCTGCTCACCCTCACAGCACTGACTCTCTCAGGTCTGTCTCTGTCATCTTCCCTGCTCCTCTAATTTATCTGAAGCTGCAGTATTTGTAATGATTGATATAAGGTCTCTTTAAAATGTTTTTTTCCTATTGCTTTCTTTCCCAGGTGTGCAGTCAGAAATTGTTCTGACTGAGTCTGAACCAGCAGTTAAGAAGCCTGGAGAATCCCATAAACTGACCTGTACAGGCTCTGGGTTCACATTCAGCAGCACGTACATGGCCTGGATCAGACAGGCTCCTGGGAAGGGGCTGGAGTGGTTGGCTTATATTTATTATGATGGTAGCAGCACACATTATGCTCAGTCTGTTAAGGGAAGATTCATCATCTCCAGAGACAACAGCAGAAGCCAGCTGTATTTACAGATGAATGGCCTGAAAGCTGAAGACACTGCAGTGTATTACTGTGCCAAAGACACACAGTGATAGAAGAGACTGCAGCACCATACAAAAACTGTTCAAGTACATTTCACACTGAAGGTCACTGAACCATGACTGTGCTGCACACTCTCTCTACATGCTTTTAATGCCCATGGCAAATCTAGGATGGTTGTTGGAAACAGAGCATTATGTGGCATTGCATACTTGAATATCATTTATCTCATTTTAGATCATTATTTAGTAGTTTTCTTTTGTCTTCTCTATTTCATTTACTTCACTGATACAGTACTCTCTTGCATTTTTTATGTTTCCATAGCTGTTTCTCAGAAAATACTACTTAAACCTATTTAAACTTTTCCAGCGTCTTTAACTTTGAACATGCTCCTGTTTTTGTTGCAGCTTTGTCACATTCATCCACTCGCCTCCACTCTGAGTGAATGTAGAGTACTGTGCTGTTATCTCACCTACTGTCTTCTGAGCATGAATCACACTCAGAGCTAAAAGAGAAATGGATGCCATCTGCAGACTAAAGTTGCAAATTAGTGATGGTAACAATGAGTAGGAGAACTGCTCCATTCATAACAAGAACAGATCAGGCATTGAAAAAAAATAAAAATTCAGGTGCTGTCAACTTTATGTATTGTTTCATTTAGTGTTAGCATTAAAAAAATCATATGGCCATTACTGCGCAATTTATTTCAGAAAAGGGCTGGACTATATCATGACAATTATGTAAAGGTACAGCAGGGGGCAGAGCTGACCCTTTACCAGGGAGAAACAAAGCAACGTCTGCCAGCAGTGTCAGAGCAGCAGGAGGAGGAGACAGAGGGGTAAAAACACACCTCCTCTCAGCTCCTCCCCTCTGGGTTGGGCCATGCAAACATCCTTCCAGCTCCAGCTCCTTTAAGACCAGAGATCCAGTAAAACGGGCCCTCACATTCTCCCCCTCAATATGGAGTCCCCAGACACTGCCCTGCACTTTGCCCTTCTGCTGCTGTGTCTGCACTGTGAGTGAGAGACATACAGCACAGCACAACCCTCTCTCTCTTTCTGTATATTTGTGTTTACTGTGTCTGAAGATGTTTCCCTTTGACACAACCTATTGCCAGATACAGCAGTTGAAGGCTGAGGACACAGCTGTGTATTGTTGTGTGTGACTGAGAGGGGAAATCCAGACAAAAACTCCACAAACTCAGCAAGACATTGAGCTCATTTTTTCCTCATAGCAGTGAAATCTAAAGGCCACGACATTACTGCAGTGAGCGATATCCAGCTGCAGGCTGTTGTTTATGAATTACTCATGCAACCAAAATAGGTCCGTGTCTGATGATTTTAATTTCGATATTAATTTGCCTTTTTCAATTTCAAATAGAGACAGGGGAAAGAGTTTAAAGAGAAATGCAAAGTATTGTTTATGTTAATATTATAATTCTTGTACATCTAAACCATATAAGAAAGGCATTGTGAAGTAAACGCTCATTAAACATGGCCAGCAAGGCTTGACTTAACATAAGCTGCATTACAAACTGCAAGATCTTTAGACACTTTAGACACTGTAACAATGACAACAACAGACTCAAAGACAATTTACAGTACACTCTTTGATTGTACTGCGTGTATTGTATATTGATATATGTTGTTCTAATTCTCTTTCTTAACTTATGCACACTGTTGGTATCAGAGAAATGTTATTTCATTCTTGATTGCACGCAAGTGCATGATAAAATGACAATAAAGTAAAGCTGAATCTGAAATCTGAAACAGCAGCAGGACAAATTTCAAAGTAATTTTCTGCCAATAAATTGCAAACTGCTGCACTACTGCATAATTTTTCCATCAAATAAAATGGTTCAATTGTCTTCTCCCATTTATATCAATCAGTCACCAATGACAAATGCTAATAAGCTCAGCTGTATGCAAAACCAGTTCTGTCAGCATCTTCATTTAAGCATCTGCACAGTGAGAGTCCATTACAGACGTTCATAGCAGTTCAGCTTCAGCACAAACCATGTTCCCTGCATCTCTACTGCTGCTGCTGCTGCTGGCAGCTGCATCCTGTGAGTCTCTGTGTTTGGGAGAGATCTGACAGCAAACATTCTCAAATCTTTGAGCATTAGTCAAGATATATTAATGTGTCTTTAGTAGAATTGTTTTAAAATTTTGTCACCAAGACTGTAAAATAGGTTTAATGGTGCTCAAGAAGCATGTATGTTTCCTCAGCAGGACTGTTTTTCTACATTTTTTTTCTTCGGGTGTCCGCTGTAATGTTGAACTCAGCCAGCCAGGTTCTATGGTTGTAAAGCCAGGACAGACCGTGACTGTCTCCTGTAAGGTCTCTGGATATTCCCTGACTGATAACAGCTATTGTACACATTGGACACGACAGCCTGCAGGGAAAGCTCTGGAGTGGATTGGAAGGATCTGTGGCAGTGGAAGCACTGGCTACAAAGATTCTTTAAAGAGCAAGTTCACCATCTCCAGAGACACTTCCAGCAGCACAGTGACTTTACAAGGGAGCAGCCTGCAGACTGAAGACACAGCTGTGTATTACTGTGCACAACAGACACAGTCATGAAAACCAGCACCAGACCTGTACAAAAACTCACATGTTGAATCCCAGTTGAACATACACAGACACACTGACAACCATGAACAGACTCATACTGGTAGGCTTGTTGATTGCTCATGTTATGTTTTTCTGATAAATCAACCCACTGAGATAAGAGAGTGGCTGAAAGATTTTATCGTCAATATGATGTTGTGATCAGGGGCGTCATGCAAACCAAATTTGTGGGTGGGCACCATTTTCAGACATGTTCAAAACCACACAGAAGACATAAAAAATACACATAAGCATAATGGCCTTTTAGACTTAATTGTACCTGTATGGAGGTGTAAATGTAACCTGAATAGCCTACCACATAGCTGACCCCTTGCTGGAGCATGAAGCTTCAGGAGCATCTTCTGTTTGGTCCAAATCTGCCTTGACCTGTCCTGTCATTTTTTAATCCATAAAACGCCTCTAACTTTGTCTGCTTCATTCTACCAATGGAAATAATACAATAATATAAAACAGTCGCTGACAGGATGATGGTCATACATTCAACAATAGCAACAAGTGGGTAACTACAGTCAAATTGTGTATGTGCCCTGTGGAAAGTTACTACATAGGTACTGTTTCCATCAGATTGGAAAAAAGAACAAGGCACACAGAACAATCACACGTACACACACAAAAAACAACTGGCTCATAAATTAATTGGCAAAAACACACCATTGTAAGTAGATACCGAACCGTGTAACTATTTACGGTTGCCGTAGTGCATTATGCGGCGAGCATGAAATGAAGTAAGCAAGTTTGGCAGTGTAACATTTAGCTAGCTAAATATAGGTGGTTAACTAGATAGCTAGCTGGCTATTTAACGTCATCCAGAAAATAGTTCGCTAGTTGTGTTCAAAATACGTGACATGGAGATGGAAAAGGTTGTGTTGTGTTGGTGGCTAGCTAGCAAACACTAACGGAAAGTGTAATTGATACAGGCAAAACTACAAACTGACAAACAAGCTGTAGCTGGTCTGCCGTTATAACTAAGGATGGGAGACCTTGCTGGCTAACGTTAGTTAGCTAACATTAAGTTGATAACGCAGCTTCACAGTATGTCTGTGCTAGCATATTGATTAAATAGCTAGCCATGTAGACATGTGCGTGATATATTTTGACAGTTTTAGGCTACTGCAGCATATGTCTGTGGGACAACACAGGAACAATTCAGTAGCCTTCTTGCAGCAGCACATTTGCTTGGCTAGCAATTGTAAACAGCTAAATATAGCTAACCTTTTTTACTGCCGCTGCGACGTGAGATGAACTGGGGAGTTATCGGTAGAAGACGGGAAGAGGTGCGATCTGGCGGAGGAAGCTCGCTCATTTCAACTAAACCTAGACCGGGTTACCCTGACTGCAGGCTTAACGATGTAGGCAGGTTATTGATTGATTGAATAATTATTGATACATTTTTACAAAATGTTGGGTGGGCACTTGCTCACCTAAATTGATTGGCACGACGCCACTGGTTGTGATCTCTTTTACCTTGGACTGTGGAACAAAATTGCCTGAAATTTGAAATCCCTCCTTTATTTACCTACATATGTTTTACTTAGATGTGGTGAAAATTTCTGTATTAACCGCTATGGATGTTACGTAAAGGTACAGTTCTATAAACTTATCCATGAACCTTAGTAAGGATTATGATATTACTAGCAAAGGATTTTTTAAAGAATAATGAGTGACCCACCCCTCGTACCTGCTGAGTGGTGAGATCATATCATATAAAATTAATTCAGTTACACTGCAGCACCACTTTCCAAAGCAGGGCTTACTTGAAAGCATTGCCATAACATGAGTAAAGTAAGAAGGCCATTGTGATCTTATATCCATGTTCCTGTTGTATGTTTATCCCCTGTCATTATAACACAGATGATGAATCATTCAATTGTTATCTGTACGCTGAAGCAGATTAAAAAATAAAACCAGGAAATCAAGACTGGTTCATGTATATACAGCATGAAACACTTATTTTTGAGAATGTTTGATCAATTTGTTTCATAATATGTTTTATATATATACACTGTGGATATACACTTTTATAAGCAAAAGAAATACAAATATTTATAGCAATTTCAATGAAATAACAAATTATATACAGCATAAAACACTTGTTTTTGATAATGGTTTATAATATGGTTTATATATAACAATGTAGATATACACTTTTATAAGTAACAGAAATACAAACATTTAAGGCACGTCCAATAAAATCACTAGTTATAATTCAAAGCACATTCATAAATGCAAAAGTTTAGACTGCTCTTGAACTGTATTTCTCATGAAATCATATGTTTTGTAAAATATCAAAATGGCCTTAAAAATTGTCATGTTTTCATAGATTTTTATGCCCATGCTTTCACATGAAACACTGGCTAAAATGCATTTTAATTGATAACATATAGCACATTATAGATAAAGAGTTAGTTGGAAATATTAATTAAATTAAATTAACATATCACAATCATTAAATTAAACTTAATGAATGATACTTGCTGAAGTGTGTTGTACAACATGAGCTTAGTAAACTTAAACCAGAGAATTTAATTCAATAATTATGTTCATGAGTCAAGTGAAAGACACACTAAAACACAATAACAATACAGACTGTGTTTGCCACACAACTATAACACACACAATAACACACAAGAAACAACTGTACATGGATTGTGTTTGGCAGTGTCTCACAGCAGCATGTGTGTCATGGTTGTGAATCCAGTGCTGTTCATTTTCACTTCTAGATCCAAGTTCAGTTGCTGCAGGCCTGTCATTGCCCTCCCCCAGAGGAGGGGCCAATGCAAACCTCCCCCAGCTATTAATGGAGCCAGTGTCAGTGTGAGAGCTGCAGCAGCAGTCAGTGGGACTCAGTGTGCACTTTGACTCAGTGCTGCTCCTTCTCTCCTGCAGTCATGAAGCTCCCAGCAGCTCTGCTCACCCTCACAGCACTGACTCTCTCAGGTCTCTGTCTCTGTCATCTTCTGTGCTCCTCTTATTTGTCTAAAGCTGTGTTATTTGTAATACTTAATATAAGGCCTATTTAAAATGATTTTTTCCTATTGCTTTCTTTCCCAGGTGTGCAGTCAGAAATTGTTTTGACAGAGTCTGAACCAGCAGTTAAGAAGCCTGGAGAATCCCATAAACTGACCTGTACAGCCTCTGGGTTCACATTCAGCGACTACAGCATGCACTGGATCAGACAGGCTCCTGGGAAGGGGCTGGAGTGGGTGGCTTGGATCAATTATGATAGTAGCAGCAAAGAGTATTCCCAGTCTGTTAAAGGAAGATTCACCGTCTCCAGAGACAACGGCAGAAGCCAGCTGTATTTACAGATGAACAGCCTGAAAGCTGAAGACACTGCAGTGTATTACTGTGCTGCAGACTCACAGTGATAGAAGAGACTGCAGCGCCGTACAAAAACTGTTGAAGCACATCTCACACTGAGGGTCACTGAAGCATGACTGTGCTGCACACTCTCTCTACATGCTCCTGTGTCGCCACAGCCAGAGACAGTGTTTATCCTGCTGCGCATTCAATAAATCCGATAGAATCTTCAATTTTGAAATTTTTTAAAATTATGTTGTATAGCTGCAATGTTCTCATAAATGGCTGACACAATTCAATACTAAACCAGTTTAACCTGTGTTTGGTGTTTCAGAAGCACTGAAGATGGTCCTGCTTGTGTTACACTTTTGTTACCTTGTATTTATTCCACTATCCTCCGTTCTGGGTGAATGTAGAGTACTGTCATATTCTCTCACCCACTCTCTTCTGTGCAACAGTCACATTGGTAATGACAGCTAAGTGGCCCAGACAATCTGATGTCGAAGTGCATGCCCACAGCAAGGTAATGGTGTCTATGGTTATAAGAACTTTCCCATTCAGAATCAATAGTTTTCATTTCGGAATTTTTCGATTTTTGGTTTTAATAAGCCAAAATCTCCCCTCTTCACACAGATATTAACCAAACGTGTGTGAGATGGTGAATATATTAGTGTGCAAGTACTCTATGTTTAGACCAATTGCCTGTTTAAAAATAAATTAAATAATAAAGATATAATTAAATTAAGGCAATTCAATTATTCTGAACTGTATTTTCATGAATTTCTTCTTTATTTAGTTACGTTTACCTAAGAACTCACTGAGCTACTATTGTAGACCCCTCTCCAACATTATTTCAGAAAATGACGTGTAATTACACAAAGTGGAGTAAAGAAACAAAAGAAAACATATTTGTTTTCCTGTAAGTGACTAAAGTAATACCCCAGAAAAAAGAAAGTAATTAGCCAGTTGAATGCAAATGAAGAACATTACAAACCATTATGTAATATTTAGAGAACATTAAAAATAAAAAACAGAGCAGAAACCGTTTGACGGGGAGCTGTTTTGGCTGGCTGTAGTTTGGGCCACTCCCCAGGGGAGGGGCTGCATGTTGTCCTCCCTCCCCTCACAGTCTCCTCCCTCCCCAGCAGCCCAGCAGTCTGCACCTGGTCTGCATCTCATACAGTACGAGAAACCATTGGCTGCAGATCAGATCTCCCATCTAAAGATGGGGGAGAGAACAGGAATGAGTTCTCTGGAGTTTATTTTAATGCAGGTCTGGATCTCTGAGCAGTTTTCCACTAGCTGTATGAAAACGTGTCCTTCAGTGCCAGACACGCTCTGCTTTACAGCACCTCTCAAGTTAATGTTATGTACTCTAGGTAGTGCACAGTGATAAAAAGTGAAACTGTATGTATTAATTACATGATTAAAGTGTTTGTGGTTTGTATGTCATGTGCTGAACATTCAGAGAAACTACACACATTCTTTTCACACCCATTTCTGAAACGATTTTAATTCATGTCAGTTACAAGATGCATATGTTAAACTGCAATGAAATTTGGTACCCACATCCACCACTAGATGGGGATAGTGTAATCTAAATGCTGATTGCTGTTGCGTACATGGCTGTCAGGTATGGGGCGCCAAATGTAACAGACCTTTTTATTATTATCCGTTTTGTTTTCTGTGCACGAAAGTATGTGCTCTCTTCAATATTTTGTGGACACAATGCTAACTCCTTTGTGTTTTTCCTGGACAAAAGGCGTTATGGTGTTATATGGTTTTGTAATGAATTTATGCGTTTCGTAGCACAGAAGGCATTCTGTCCATGAAAAAAGGTCTGTTACATTTGGCGCCCCTTAGTCAGGGGGCTTATATATAACTATTTCATCCCAATGTCTAAAGAAACTAATTTCATGTACTGTATAGGACCTGATAATAACATCAATAGTTTAAAAGGTGTGGCCATATGAATGACCCAGTGTGGTCATTGACAATGCAGACCATAGACAGAGAACGTGGATTTAGGATTAAAAGATAAAATCTGTAAATTCCCTATTGACAAAATATGGGAGTTACTCTTGACTGGATGATGTTTACTCATAACAAGTGATAAAAAAAAAAAAAAAACATATTTTCATTAGGTTGGATAAACCATGAGTATGTTGAGCTCAATTCTGTCTTTTTGTTTGGCTGTGAATAGACAGCACTTATGCACTTATATATTCATATATAGCCATATGTATGATCTGCTTCCCTCATGGGACCTTCATGCAAATCCAAACTGGTCAGAATGCCTACTTATGTGGAGGTGCTGCTGATGGGAGCTGAGTTCACCTCACTACCTTCAGGATGGCAGATAAACTCCCCTTTCTCCTGCTCCTGCTGGGCCTTCCTAGTGAGTTCATGGCTGAAATGCTTCTCTCTTTCTACATTATGGTTATTAATACTGGTGATAATCTGATCACATGAAATGCTGCAGTTTTTATCTCTTTCTCTCTGTTTGTCATTACAATAGGAGTAAAGTGTGAAGGTCCGGAGTCCATTCCATCTAGCCCAGTAGTTAAATATCCTGGGAAAAGTCTCAGTCTCTCCTGTAAGGGGTCAGGGTTTAATTTTGGAAGCTATGGCATGCACAGGATAGGACAACCTGCTGGGAAGCCACTGGACTGGATGGGGCTTATCTATTATGATGCCAGTAAAACAATCTATGCCAAAAGCATGGAAGGACGGATAGAAATCACCAGAGACAATCCCAACAGCATGGTGTATCTGAAACTGTCTGGTCTGACAGCACAGGACTCAGCTGTGTATTACTGTGCAAGAAACGCACAGTGACACGAGTGAGCAGACACGCCATACAAAAACATCTCAGCGACACACTGGCTTCAGGGCACAGGTTCCTGTGAAGCACATTACTTACCTCTCTTAAACCCCACAAAATATTTTGCGTGTTTTTATTGGGTACTATTTTGTCTTCATTGTGCAGCTCTGAACTTCAGCAGTTTGTATGATAACAGTGTGAATGTTTGATCAGACATTCAGAAATTTTGCACTTGATGAATTCCAACTTCACAGGCTCTCAGAACATTGGAAAGAATGCACACCAAAAGTATTAAATGACAAGACTGTGTTAAGGTCACAGAACTAATTCCCATGAGTGTCCGAAATAGGCCTTTTTGCCCTCATATGTATTACTAGTAATGCAAACAATCACACTGGAACCTCAGTTTGTGTTAATTATTATTTGAGAATGTATTAATATAACATTGAAGAAAATGTACAGTAATGGCACCAAGATTAAATGAATCAAGAATCAAGAATCAAGAGTCAAGATTATGATGTCTAGCCAAAACACTTCTCATTCTGCCAAGGTGAGCATTTACATTACTTTACATTTACATTACATGCATTTAGCAGACGCTCTCATCCAGAGTGACTTCCATCACAATAGAATATAATTGTATCCATTCAATTGAAATGAGCAACAGTGTCAGACCAGGAAAACAAAACTCCCACACCAGTGATTATGAGCATTACATTATTCAACCCGTACCACAAGTTAACTTGTGCAATCTGACAAAAGCGAAATACACAAAAAATAGACCCCCCCCATTCCCACACACACACACAGACACACAGACACACACACACACACACACACACACACACACACACACACACACACACACACACACACACACACACACACACACACACACACACACACACACACACACACACACACACACACAATGGAATCGTTGTTTTTTTAAGAAAACTTCTCACTCAGATAGGAGAATGTCTGAAAGTTTTCATGTCAAACATGATATATTGACATATTTTATCCTGGTTTGTAGAACAGAATTGTTAGAGTTGGACACTGTGTTTGTAAATGGCCTGTGTCTGCGAACTATGTTTGTATGTGTGAGCATTTACATTACATCAGCATGTTTTACAGGACAATAAGCATCATAAATCATCTTCTGCATGAACCTCACCATCATCTTCATTGTACAATATGGCGCATTAATGAGGGCATTTGTATTACTGCACACACTCAGCTCTTTGTGTTGGTGGAGTTTTGCATTAATGAAACCCCTTCCCTGTGCTCCAACCACAGGAATATTACAATAATATTTCTCCTGAAATACTTGTGTCATGTTTGACATTTTTATGTTTGTTGATCATATAGTCAATATAAGGAAATGAAAAGAATTGATGATTGACACATGAAATCAGAATAAAAAAAAAAGCAACCACAAAACAAATTTTCTGTATTGAACAATTATTTCATGAATATGATGTGCTGATTGCTGAGTAGCACTTTCTGAACTGACTGCTTTAATAACCCCACTGGCATCAATTTGAGTCTATTGGAGGTATTTTCTCATATTATCAGTCTTTGGCTCCACATCAGTGAGGATGGATGGTGGGATTGCTGGCTGTAATTTCATATGAACTCCTCCCTCCCCCTGAATCCTCTATTTAAGACCTGTGTAATCTGCCCTCCCAATAAGGAGGAGCTGATGCAAACTCTGAGCTCTTCCTTCTGCATTTATCTCTCAGCACTGAGGAAGGACAGACGGTGGTTGCAAAGAACCCTCTGCTATCATAGATCACAACTAATGCATTCAACAATGATTCTAATAACTGGACCACTTCTATTGGCAATATGCTTAAAAGGTGAATACTTTTAGTGTTTCATTTTAATTGGTTGGACTTTTGATTTCAGCTGTTCAAATTCATTGTCTTTCTTTTCACAGGGGTTCAGAGTCAGACACTGACTCAGTCCGAATCAGCAGTGAAGAAGCCTGGAGAATCCCATAAACTGACCTGTACAGGCTCTGGGTTCACATTCAGCAGCTACTACATGTATTGGATCAGACAGGCTCCTGGGAAGGGGCTGGAGTGGGTGGCCGAGATTAGAAATGATGGCAGTGGCCAATGGTATGCCCAGTCTGTTAAGGGAAGATTCACCATCTCCAGAGACAACAGCAGAAGCCAGGTGTATTTACAGATGAACAGCCTGAGAGCTGAAGACACTGCAGTGTATTACTGTGCCAGAGACTCACAGTGATAGAAGAGACTGCAGCGCCGTACAAAAACTGTTGAAGCACATCTCACACTGAGGGTCACTGAACCATGACTGTGCTGCACACTCTCTCTGCATGCTCCTGTGTTGCCACGGCCAGAGACAGCGTTTATCCTGATGCACATTCATTTAAGCCCAGAAAATGTTAAAGAAGCATTTCTCATTTGACAGCTTTAATGTTCTTGTACCTGGTTCTCAGATGACTGCTTGGCAAGTTTAATCTTTTGCAGTCTATTTCAGTAACTCTGAAGAGGCTCCTGTTTGTTTTGCAGCTTTGTCACATTCAATGTCCTCCTCCAACCTCCATCCCCACTAGCCTACTTTGAATGTAGAGTTCCATTATTTTCTCACCTATTGTCTTCTTCCTTCCATTACACAGGTAATGATAGCTGCCCTGAAGTGCATGCCATCAGCAGACTAAAGTTGAAAATTAATGATGGTAACAATGGGTAGGACAAATGATCCATTCTCCCAACAGATCCTGAATTGAAAAAAATAAACATTCAGTTTAGTTTAAACCAAAGACTTATTGTCCACTTTATTTATTTGCTCATGAATCTTCTTAATTAAAAATTTGATGGCAGACATTTCTGGGTGATTTATTTCAGAAAAGAGCTCCACACGCTTTCTTTGTGTCTCAAGTTTTCTTAAATTACTTTAAAACAGCATAAGGGAACGGCAGTATCAATTAAAGATGGGTGTTGAATTAGGACTGTACAACATCAGCTCAGATGAAATTGAAAAGAGATTCAATTGCTTGAATATTGTTTCATGAGTCAATAATTGTGAGAGATACACTGAAACACAATGTCTATAAAGATTGTGTTTGGCACAATGTCTCACAGCAGATTACCCCTTCTATGTGTCTCATGGCTGTGAATCCAATGGTGTTCTTGTTTTAAGTTATAAATCCCAGTTCAGTGTCTGCAGGCCTTTCATTGGTAAAGGTGCAAACTGTATCAGAACACAGCTCAGTGAAAGAGAAGGGGCCACTAGTCTTTACTGTGTGACTGTTTTATGTATTATTACTGACTCTGACCTCCAGTGACCATCACTATACCCTCCCCCAGAGGAGGGGCCAATGCAAACCTCCCCCAGCTTTTAATGGAGCCAGTGTCAGTGTGAGAGCTGCAGCAGCACTCAGTGGGACTCAGTGTGCACTTTGACTCAGTGCTGCTCCTTCTCTCCTGCAGTCATGAAGCTCCCAGCAGCTCTGCTCACCCTCACAGCACTGACTCTCTCAGGTCTCTGTCTCTGTCATCTTCTGTGCTCCCTCGATTTATTTGATATTGTGCTATTTTGAATTATTGATATAAGGACTCTTTAAATGTATTTTTTCTGTTCTTTTCTTTCCCAGGTGTGCAGTCAGAAATTGTTCTGACTGAGTCTGAACCAGCAGTTAAGAAGCCTGGAGAATCCCATAAACTGACCTGTACAGCCTCTGGGTTCACATTCAGCAGCTATGCATGGGCTGGATCAGACAGGCTCCTGGGAAGGGGCTGGAGTGGGTGGCATTGATTAATAGTGGTGGTAGCAGCACATATTATGCCCAGTCTGTTAAGGGAAGATTCACCATCTCCAGAGACAACGGCAAAAGCCAGGTGTATTTACAGATGAACAGCCTGAAAGCTGAAGACACTGCAGTGTATTACTGTGCTAAAGACCCACAGTGATAGAAGAGACTGCAGCGTCGTACAAAAACTGTTCAAGCACATCTCACACTGAGGGTCACTGAACCATGACTGTGCTGCACACTCTCTCTACATGCTCCTGTGTTGCCACGGCCAGAGACAGCATTTATCCTGCTGCATATTCATTCCATCCCTGATCAGCTTCAAGAAGTATTTATTGTTTACACAAGTGAAACTCATTTTAATGTAGCTGGCAAATTGATGATATCTGTGAGAAAGAGATAATTATGTGGTATTGTGCACTTTTGAATATCATTTACCTGATTTTGGATCATTCTTTATTACATTTTGTGCCAATTGTACACATTTTTGAATGCTATTTTCTACTCACTTTCATTTAAGTCACTGCTACAGTGCTTCTTTGAATATTTTCATCTAGAAACAAATGGTTCTAACAACTGACTACTTAAACCTATCTGATCTGTTGCGAGGATCTTTAAAACTGAAGATGCTCCTCTGTGTGTTATAGCTTTTGCAAGGGTCTTTAACACTGAAGATGCTTTTTGTGTGTTATACCTTTGTCACATTCAGTCACACCGGTAATGATAGCTGAAAGTGAAATGCATGGTAATTAATGACAGTACCAACCAACTGAATTCATTTGTTGTTAATAATGAAATAATTGACCCTCATAGCATTTAGAGATTGATTTATTTCAGAAATGAGCTCCTTACACTGTCAAAAATGTTTCATGTATTTATTTCAAATATGCATGTAGTGCAAAAATGCATGCCTAGGCAGGCTGGACTCTATCATGACAATTCTGTAAAGGTACAGCAGGGGGCAGAGCTGATCCTTTATCAGGGAGAAACAAAGCAACGTCTGCCAGCAGTGTCAGAGCAGCAGGAGGAGGAGACAGAGGGGTAAAAACACACCTCCTCTCAGCTCCTCCCCTCTGGGTTGGGCCATGCAAACATCCTCCCAGCTCCAGCTCCTTTAAGACCAGAGGTCCAGTCAAACGGGCCCTCACATTCTCCCCCTCAATATGGAGTCCCCAGACACTGCCCTGCACTTTGCCCTTCTGCTGCTGTGTCTGCACTGTGAGTGAGACATACAGCACAGCACAACCCTCTGTCTTTCTGCATATTTGTGTTTATTGTGTTTGAAGATGTGAGACAACCTATTTCCAGATAGAGCAGTTGAAGGCTGAGGACACAGCTGTGTATTACTGTGTGTGACAGAGAGGGGAAACCCGGACACAAACTCCAGAAAATGCAGCAAAACACTGAGCCAGGGGTTTGGTGGAGATCTGACAGCAAACGTTCTCATGTCAACAAGATACTAGAATTAATAGAATTACTAGAATCATTTTCAATTATTACGGCTATTGTTCCTTAAAGGGGGATCCTGTGTTATTTAGACCAAAATCAAATCAAAATATGCAGAACAGAACAGACTGAAACCCAGGTATGAAACTGAGGAGACTCTCTATTGCAGTCTCTATTTCAGCATCTAGAGGGTGGGATATGCAAAATTACTCTCCACTCCAGCTGTATAAAGCACATAGCAGAAGCAATCCCACAAGAAAAGCTTTATATGACATCATAACAGCCCTTTATCTGGTTACACTGGACAATGGAGCTCAGGAATGCTGTGAGTGTAATCTTCATAATGATGTCCATAAAAGGTAAGAAATACAGTATAACTTAAAGATACATGAAAACTGCTTGTTTAAAGGTTAAAGCAAGATGTGCATTAAAAACAACAGACAGCAATAAGTGATTGTTTAAATGTACCTATTTTCAGGTGTGCTCTGTGATGACATCAGGTTGGATCAGTCTCCCACTCAGGTGAAAAGACCTGGAGACTCAGTCAAACTGTCCTGTACAGTCTCTGGCTTTGATATGACAAGTTACTACATGCACTGGATGCGACAGAAACCAGGGAAGGGGCTGGAGTGGATTGGTGCTATGAATTCTGGTTCAGGAGATGATCCAGATTATGCAGAGTCCCTGAAAGGACAGTTCACCCTGACTGAGGACGTCTCCAGCAGCACACAGTATCTGGAGGCCAAGAGTCTGAAAGCAGAGGACACGGCTCTTTATTACTGCACTCGAGGACCACAGTGACTGAAGCTGGTGAAGCAGCTGAACAAAAACCACAAGCAGCCAGATAACACTTAGAGCTGGACTCTGTTTTGTATCTGTGAACATTGACATTAAAGATGCTCCTCCCTATCCCTAGGCAGAGAAATTCTGAAATGTTGTTATTTTTTAGTAAGACAGAACATTGTACTGCTAAAACACCACTAGACTTTAAAGCAACATAATTTGCCTTTTCCCTTATTTACAATATGATCTGTATCTCTAATTCATTATGTATTCATTAAGTATATATTTAAATTAGGACATGTTTACAGAATCTTTGATGAGAATTTGTTTCTCATGTATAATTCAAGCACTTTTACATTAAGCTTTGATAGTACATCTGAACATTTTACTTTACATTAAGCATATTATAATCACCACCATTTTCAGTGTACAACATAACTCATTAATGAGTCCATTTGTATCACTGCACACAGTCAGCTCTTTGTTTTTGTAGAGTTTGGCATTAATGAAAATCCTTCCATGTGCTCCAGCCACAGGAATACTGCAATAATATATCTCCTGAATATAGCTGTGTCCTTTTTGACAATTTCATGTTTGTTGATCACTCATGAAATCAGAATTTATTTCAAAAAAAGACAACCACATAACACATTTACTGTATTGAATAATTACTTCATATATAATGATGTGTTGATTGCTGAGAGAACAATGTAGCAATTAGCATGTTCTGAACTGACTACTTTAATAAGTACCCAGCTTACAATATCAGTCTATTGGAGACACTTTCTCATATTATCAGTCTCTGGCTCCACATCAGTGAGGATGGATGGTGGGATTGTTGGCTGTAATTTCATATGAACTCCTCCCTCCCCCTGAATCCTCTACTTAAGCCCTGTGTAATCTGCCCTCCCAATAAGGAGGAGCTGATGCAAACTCTGAGCTCTTCCTTCTGCATTTATCTCTGTGCACTGAGGGAGGAGGACTGCTGTTGCAGAAAGCCTTCACTGGGGTGTTATCTGATAAAACAATTAATCCATCAAAAAATGTCTTTAATAACTGGACTACTTCTATTGGCAATATGTTTAACAGGTGAATACTTTTTTCATTTTATTTTAACTGTATGGACGTTTGAATTTAGTGGTACAAATTTATTTTCTTTTTTTCACAGGTGTTCAGAGTCAGACACTGACTGAGTCTGAACCAGCAGTGAAGAAGCCTGGAGAATCCCATAAACTGACCTGTACAGCCTCTGGGTTCACATTCAGTAGCTACTACATGAGTTGGATCAGACAGGCTCCTGGAAAGGGGCTGGAGTGGGTGGCCACTCATGCCAGTTATGGTAGTAGCAGCACATGGTATGCCCAGTCTGTTAAGGGAAGATTCACCATCTCCAGAGATGACAGCAGAAGCCAGGTGTATTTACAGATGAACAGCCTGAAAGCTGAAGACACTGCAGTGTATTACTGTGCCAGACACACACAGTGATACAAGAGACTGCAGTGGCATACAAAAACTGTAGAAGCACATCTCACACTGAGGGTCACTGAACCATGACTGTGCTGCACACTCTCACCATGGCCAGGGACAGCATTGATCCCATCACACTGTCTAGATTTGCAGATGAACATAAAGAAGATTCCTCAAAAGATTCCACCATCACCTCTGAGACGACTAATGTGTGCTTGGCAATCACAATCAATGGTATTGTGTTGCTCTCTGATGACTCCACAAAAAATGCTTGATAGCTCTCTTTTGGAGTTAAAGCATATTCAAGTACTTTGAAAGGTAGCTCCCATTATCATTGAACCTATACACAATTCCTTCCATTAGCAAGACTGTGCTGCCCTGCTGGTGAGTGCTGTATATATGTGTTATAATGAAGCCAGGGGAGAGCAAAGTAAAGACTCCCAACTGCTGAAGATGAATAAAAACATGAAGTGGATATAAATGAATGCTTACATCTGGTGCTTCTTATGCTGGGGAATCTGTAGAAAGAGCCTGATGGCTGTAAAAAATGTGTGCTTTAAATGGATCAAAATTTTAATTCAAATGCTCTAATATAGACTTGTCCAAAACAGCTCTGGAGAGAGAACAGAGTAGGCTCCTTTAACGAAGCTTATTTGATATTTTTTGTTTCAAACACTCAAATGACAATGCTAAACTAGAGAATTTAGTGCTGTGAATATTGCTCTGGCAGCCAATAGTTGGAGAGAAACAACTGTGCATGGAGATTGTGTCTGGCACAATGTCTTACGATGGATTATCATGTTTATGTGACTAATGGATGTGAATCATCACCTTCGCTTCTTCTGTTTTGACTTCTAGATCCTAGTTCAGTGGTTTTGCAGCCTTTCATTGGTAAAGGTGCAAACTGCATCAGAACACAGCTCAGTGAAATCAGTCTTTGCCATCAGCTTCCACTGTGTGTCTGGATTATGTATTATTACTGACTCTGACCTCCAGTGACCGTCACTGTGCCCTCCCCCAGAGGAGGGGCCAATGCAAACCTCCCCCAGCTTTTAATGGAGCCAGTGTCAGTGTGAGAGCTGCAGTCAGTGGGACTCAGTGTGCACTTTGACTCAGTGCTGCTCCTTCTCTCCTGCAGTCATGAAGCTCCCAGCAGCTCTGCTCACCCTCACAGCACTGACTCTCTCAGGTCTCTGTCTCTGTCATCTTCTCTGCTCCTCTAATTTATCTGAAGCTGTGCTATTTGAAATGATTGATATAAGGCCTCTTTGAAATGATTTTTTCCTATTGCTTTCTTTCCCAGGTGCGCAGTCAGAAATTGTTTTGACTGAGTCTGAACCAGCAGTTAAGAAGCCTGGAGAATCCCATAAACTGACCTGTACAGGCTCTGGGTTCACATTCAGCAGCGCATACATGGGCTGGATCAGACAGGCTCCTGGGAAGGGGCTGGAGTGGTTGGCTTATATTTATACTGGTGGTAGCACCACATATTATGCCCAGTCTGTTAAGGGAAGATTCACCATCTCCAGAGACAACAGCAGAAGCCAGCTGTATTTACAGATGAACAGCCTGAAAGCTGAAGACACTGCAGTGTATTACTGTGCCAAAGACTCACAGTGATAGAAGAGACTGCAGCGTCGTACAAAAACTGTTGAAGCACATCTCACACTGAGGGTCACTGAACCATGACTGTGCTGCACACTCTCTCTACATGCTCCTGTGTTGACAGGGCCAAAGTCAGTGTTTATCCTGCTGCACATTTATTTAACCTCATATAACATTCAGGAAGTATTTATCATTTACTCAGGTGAAACTCATTTTAATATCCCTGGCAAACATACGATGGCTGTGGGAAAAAGAGCCTAATGTGGCCTTGTGTATTTTTGAATATCATTTACCTGATTTTGGATTATTCAATACATTTTTTTGTCAACATATATTTTTGGATTCTATTGTCTAGTCCATTTCATTTAGCTCACTCCTACAGTGCTATTTTACATTTTTTATGTTTGCATATCTGGATTCCAGAAATGAGTACTTGAATATGTTTAAACTTTTGCATGGTCTTTAACTCTGAAGATACTCCTGTTTGTGTTGCAGCTTTGTCCCATTCAGTGTTTCCCACCAGCCTCCATCCTCCACTAGCCTCCACTCTGGCTGAATGTAGAGTACTGTACTGTTATCTCACCTACTGTCTTCTGAGCACCAGTCACACAGGTAATGACAGCTCAGTATGCGACACAATGTGAACATGAAATGCCTTTCAGCAGCAAGGTATCTAAATAGTAATGGTGCTCAATGGTCATAACTAGTTTTGCATTCAGAATCAAGACTGATCAGTTACACATTTTTCTGTTGTATGTTTCAAAAGTGAAACTCTTCCCTCAACACACAGATATTGAACAAACATATGTGAGATTGTATGTAATTTATAGTGCAAGAATTGTAGGTTTCTATACCAGTGATTTATTGGCCATTTGAATGAATTTCCCAGTTATTAGTGATTGCAGAAAGCAGCAGCTCAGCACCAGGGTCTCTCAGTCATTCTCTGCCCTCCAGGGTTTCACAAGCATTTGGCAGGAAATAGAAAATGTGCTGTCCCTCACACTGCTGCCTCCCCTTATCCCTGCTCACATGTGACAAAGTTCCTGTTTTCACACAGCAGCTGGTCTGATGCTGGAAAACATTATTTCAGTTCAAAATGTTAGAGCACTGAAATTGCAATAAGAATTTCAGAAGATAATAAAAAAGAAATAATCAACTCAGTTAGTAAAAATGACACAATGGCCAAACATTCACACAACATTTGTTTAAAAGAACATCTTTTACATTATGAATTTTATCCTTTATAATTACATAGGTTTAACATTACACAAAGTGGAGTAAAGAAACAAAAATAAAACATAGATGTTTGCCTGTAACTGTAACTGAAGTAATACCAAAAACAAACCTGATCAATGAACAATTTGCCAGTTGAATGCCAAATGCAAACATTACAAATGAAAATATAATAGAGAACAGTAAAATGAAGAAACAGAGAAGAATCAGTTTGACAGGGAGCTGTTTTGGCTGGCTGTAGTTTGGGCTTCTCCCAGGGAGGGGCTGCATGTTGTCCTCCCTCCCTCACAGTCTCCTCCCTCCCCAGCAGCCCAGCAGTCTGCACCTGGTCTGCATCTCATACAGTCGAGAAACCATTGGCTGCAGATCAGATCTCCTGCCTAAAGATGGGGGAGAGAACAGGAATGAGTTTTCTGCAGTTTATTTTAATGCAGGTCTGAATTTGCTGTTCATTTCAGCACCAGACACATTCTGTTGTACAGCACCTCCAGATATTAATCTGACTGTACTCTAACCAGATACAGTTAAAAGTTGAGAACTGTCTATTTTAATGACCTGTACAAACCATGTGGTTTGCACATTCACATGCTTAACTGGATGCACTGGAAGACATTATTCTATTCACACTGGGGCTGGAGCGATTTGAAACTTCCTGAATATTGATTACCCATATATCACCACTAGGTGCAAGCCAAAATAACATCTCACAAAATTCCCAGTCTAATACAGGGAAGATTCAATCTCAGCTCTTCAAACAAAAATAATAACATCAAGCCATGAGTTTTACATATGAATGACCATTTTCTTGAGATAATATGAATGTAGGATTAAATGTAAATAAAATCTGTAAATTCCCCATTGAAAAACCTTGATATTTTCTCTTGGCTGATAAGCTGTTCTTGTGAACCCTGTATACAGTGTCTATTCACAGTTAAAACACAAAATATATCACATTAGGTTCACTGGACCATGACTGTTGCTGTTAGTATGTCATGCTGTTTTTAAAAGCATCAAAGACATTTACATTGTGTTATCCTGCAATCCCCACATTCATTTAGATCTCAAATAGGTTTCAAAATAATTTATCTTATACAGGTGAAACTCATCTTCAAGACCTGGCAATGATTGATGATAGCCATTTTTGCAGTCACTGCAGAACAGAAGACAAGGACGTATTGTGTCCATCATTTTCATGAAATTATCATTATCATCACCATCATCATCAAGATCATTCTATCAGCAACACCATTTTCAATAAAAAGTGCATTTGAATCATGGTTACCTGCTCATTAAATGACCAGTTAAAGACACTGGTACAATCTACTGGAGACACTTTCTCATATTATCAACAAATGGCTCCACATCAGTGAGGATGGATGGTGGGATTGCTGGCTGTAATTTCATATGAACTCCTCCCTCCCCCTGAATCTCTGATTTAAGCCCTGATAATCTGCCCTCCCAATGGAGGAGCTGATGCAAACTCTGAGTTCTTCCTTCTGCATTTATCTCTCAGCACTGAGGGAGGCAAGACATGATGGTTGCAACCAATTTCACTCATACTGTTGTTATAGATGAAACAATTAATCCATTCAACAATGATTTAATAACTGGACTACTTCTAGTGGCAGTATCCTTAGACAGGTGAATATTTTCAGTGTTTCATTGTAATTGAAAACTTTTGGATTTAGTAGTTCTAATTTATTTTCTTTCTTTTGACATGTTCAGAGTCAGACACTGACTGAGTCTGAACCAGCAGTTAAAAGCCTGGAGAATCCCACAAACTGACCTGTACAGGCCTCTGGGTTCACATTCAGCAGCTACTACATGGCCTGGATCAGACAGGCTCCTGGGAAGGGGCTGGAGTGGGACAGAGGGGTAAAAACACACCTCCTTGGCAGCCACAGCTCCTACTCCCAGTCTGTGAAGGGAAGATTCACCATCTCCAGAGACAACAGCAGCTCCAGCTGTATTTACAGATGAACAGCCTGAAAGCTGAAGACACTGCAGTGTATTACTGTGCCAGAGAGTCACAGTGATAGAAGAGACTGCAGCGCTTTACAAAAACTGTTGAAGCACATCTCACACTGAGGGTCACTGAACCATGCACAACAAACACTCTCTCTCATGCTTCTGTGTTGTCATGTATTTACAGCATTCAAAAACCACATTGAAGACTAATTAAAACACAGACAAACTGTTGCCAGATGTCACCAGTTGATAACTGATGCTTGCAGGACACAAATGTGTATAAATCTGGTGTGACAGCTACAATGTGCGAAAGATTCATGATGGAAACCCAGAAAAAATCCATTCAACACGGCAAGACATATAGCAGATTTCTGTTATAAACAGGAAATATACAGCCCAGGAAATAACTCTCAGTGCTGATTTCAACAGGTGGGTATTGCTTTTTCCATTTCTCACTTAACCATAATAATTCTGTATCTGATGATTTTAATTTAAATATTACTTCACCTTTTACAATTTCAAATATACTGAAACAAGTTCCATTTTGATAGAGAAAAGGGTTAAGAGTTTTATTTGAAATGCAGAATATTGTTAATATTATAATCTTATATTCTTGTTCATCTAAACCATAAAATAATAACCATAGGCACCAAACAACACTTGTCACTGAGTCTATTTTGATCTAACTCTCACCATAAACATATGCGAGTGAAATATCCTATTCATAAATACCACCCACACTGCACAACTGCAAAAAAAAGAAAATGATTTCTCAATGTAATTCTAAAATCAGCAGAAAATTGAGCCAACTAATTGTAACCATCATCATGGCTGTCAATCATCATCATCATCATCATCATCATCATCTAAGAATCCACTTTCATGCATGTGAATCATGGTATACCTGCTCATTAAAAGACCAGTTAAAGAAAGAAGATGGAATCTATGGGAGACAATTTCTCATATTATCAGTCTTTGGCTCCACATCAGTGAGGATGGATGGTGGGATTGCTGGCTGTACTTTGAACTCCTCTCTCCCCCTGAATCCTCTATTTAAGCCCTGTGTAATCTGCCCTCCCAATAAGGAGGAGCTGATGCAAACTCTGAGCTCTTCCTTCTGCATTTATCTCTCAGCACTGAGAGAGGACAGACTGTGGCTGCAAGGAACCCTAATTGAAGTGTCATCATAAATCACAGCTAAGGTGTTCAACGATGATTCTAACTATTGCAACACTTCTAGTGGCAATATGCTTAACAGGTGAATATTTTCAGTGTTTCATTTTAATTGAAAGTACTTTTGGATTTAGTTGTTCAAATTTATTTGCTTTCTTTTCACAGGTGCTCAGAGTCAGACACTGACTGAGTCTGAACCAGCAGTTAAGAAGCCTGGAGAATCCCATAAACTGACCTGTACAGCCTCTGGGTTCACATTCAGTAGCTACTACATGGCCTGGGTCAGACAGGCTCCTGGGAAGGGGCTGGAGTGGGTGGCCTCGATTAATGCTAGTGGTAGCAGCACATATTATGCCCAGTCTGTGAAGGGAAGATTCACCATCTCCAGAGACAACAGCAGAAATCAGCTGTATTTACAGATGAACAGCCTGAAAGCTGAAGACACTGCAGTGTATTACTGTGCCAGAGACCCACAGTGATAGAAGAGACTGCAGCGCTGTACAAAAACTGTTGAAGCACATCTCACACTGAGGGTCACTGAACCATGACTGTGCTGCACACTCCCTCTACACGCTCCTGTGTTGACAGGGCCAAAGACAGTGTTTATCCTGCTGCACATTCAGTTAACCTCATATAACATTCAGGAAGTATTTATCATTTACACAGGTGAAACTCATTTTAATATCACTGGCAAACATACGATGGCTGTGGCAAAGAGAGCCTAATGTGGCCTTGTGTATTTTTGAATATCATTTACCTGATTTTGGATCATTAAATACATTTTTTTGTGAACATATATTTTTGGATTCTATTGTCTACTCAATTTCATTTAGCTCACTCCTACAGTGCTATTTTACATTTTTTATGTTTGCATATCTGGTTTCCAGAAATGAGTACTTGAATATGTGTAAACTTTTGCAGGGTCTTTAACTCTGAAGAGGCTCCTGTTTGTGTTATAGCTGTGTTACATTCACTATCCTCCACCAACCTCCATCCTACACTAGCCTCCACTCTGGCTGAATGTAGAGTACTGTACTGTTATCTCACCTACTGTCTTCTGAGCACCAGTCACACAGGTATTGACAGCTCAGTATGCGACACAATGTGAACATGAAATGCCTTTCAGCAGCAAGGTATCTAAATAGTAATGGTGCTCATGGTCATAACTAGTTTTGCATTCAGAATCAAGACTGATCAGTTACACATTTTTCTGTTGTATGTTTCAAAAAGTGAAACTCTTCCCTCAACACACAGATATTGAACAAACATATGTGAGATTGTTTCTAAGTTATAGTGCAAGAATTGTGTGTTTAAGATATACCAGAGATTTATTGGCCATTTGAATGAATTCCCAGTTATTAGTGATTGCAGCTAAGCAGCAGCTCAGCACCAGGGTCTCTCAGTCATTCTCTGCCCTCCAGGGTTTCACAAGCATTTGGCAGGAAATAGAAAATGGGCTGTCCCTCACACTGCTGCCTCCCCTTATCCCTGCTCACATGTGACAGGAAGTTCCTGTTTTCACACAGCAGTTGGTCTGATGCTGGAAAAACATTATTTCAGTTCAAAATGTTAGAGCACTGAAATTGCAATAAGAATTTCAGAAGATAATAAAAAAGAAATAATCAACTCAGTTAGTAAAAATGACACAATCCAAACATTCACACAACATTTGTTTAAAAGAACATCTTTTACATTATGAATTTTATCCTTTATAATTACATACTTTAACATTACACAAAGTGGAGTAAAGAAACAAAAATAAAACATAGATGTTTGCCTGTAAGTAACTGAAGTAATACCCAAACAACAACCTGATGAATGAACAATTTGCCAGCTAAATGCAAATGACGAACATTACAAATGAAAATATAATAGAGAACAGTAAAATGAAGAAACAGAGAAGAATCAGTTTGACAGGGAGCTGTTTTGGCTGGCTGTAGTTTGGGCCACTCCCCAGGGGAGGGGCTGCATGTTGTCCTCCCTCCCCTCACAGTCTCCTCCCTCCCCAGCAGCCCAGCAGTCTGCACCTGGTCTGCATCTCATACAGTACGAGAAACCATTGGCTGCAGATCACATCTCCTGTCTAAAGATGGAGGAGAGAACAGGAATGAGTTTTCTGCAGTTTATTTTAATGCAGGTCTGAATTTCATAGGAATTTTCCACTCTCCTTCAGCACCAGACACATTCTGCTGTACAGCACCTCCCAGGTTAATCTGATGTACTCTAAGCAGGATACAGCAATAAAAGTTGAAACTGTCTATTTTAATGACAAGAGTTAAACTGCATGTGGTTTGCATGTCACATGCTTAACTATCAAACAATCAACACACATTATTCACACTGAATTCTGAAATGATTTGAAACTTCCTGAATTATTGATATACATACCCATATATCACCACTAGATGGCAGTAGGCTAAAATAAAAACAGCTTTACATCTCATCCAAAATTGTGTGAGGGCTAATACAAGTAATTTATCTCAGTATTTAAAGAAGCCGTTTTCATGTACTGTTTATGATGAAATAATAACACCAATCACATGAACGGTTTGATCATATGAATGACCATTTACGTGAGAGAATATGAATGTAGGATGAAAAGATAAAATCTGTAAATTCCCAATTGACAAATATTGAGATCTTCTCATATCTTCTCTTGGCTGGATGAGCTGTGTTTGTAAACTGTGGCAAAAAAGAGTATATTCATAGTTAAAACACAAAAATATATCTTAACATTAGGTTGGGTAAACCATGATTATGTTGAGCTCTAGTATGTCATAATTTTTGGTTGTAGCGCCCGGCAAGGTATTTACTCTATCTTAGAAAATCAATCCCCAAATACCTGGAGATCTGTAACAAAACAGGTTAATGAAAAACATGATAATTTCCCATTTTAAAGTACTTGTCACTGAACTTATCTTAATCCAACCTTCACCATAACATTATGTGTATCAAATATCCATTTTAGAAATACCACCCACCCTGCACAACTGCAAGAACAGAAGACAAGGATGTCTCATGCAATTCCTCATTTTGCAGGAAATTACACCTACTTATTATAAACATCATCATCATCAAGACCATTTTGATCAGCATCATCATCAAAGTATTAACTGTCAATAAAAAGTGCATGTGACTCATGGTGTACCTGCTCATTAAATGACCAGTTAATGACACATGACACAATCTATGGTAGACACTTTCTCATATTATCAGTCTCTGACTCCACATCAGTGAGGATCGGTGGTAGGATTGCTGACAGTAATTTCATATGAACTCCTCTCTCCCCCTGAATCCTCTATTCAAGCCCTGTGTAATCTGCCCTCCCAATAAGGAGGAGCTGATGCAAACTCTGAGCTCTTCCTTCTGCATTTATCTCTCAGCACTGAGGGAGGAGGGACAGTGGCTGCAAGGAACCCTCACTGAACTGTTATTATAGATAACAGCTAATGAATTCAACAATGATTCTAATAACTGGAACACTTCTAGTGGCGATATGCTTAACAGGTGAATATTTTCAGTGTTTCATTGTAATTGAAAGTACTTTTGGATTTAGTAGTTCTAAGTTATTTTCTTTCTTTTGACAGGTGTTCAGAGTCAGACACTGACTGAGTCTGAACCAGCAGTTAAGAAGCCTGGAGAGTCCCATAAACTGACCTGTACAGCCTCTGGGTTCACATTCAGCAGCTATGTCATGAACTGGATCAGACAGGCTCCTGGGAAGGGGCTGGAGTGGGTGGCCTCAGTGAGTGAGAGTAGCAAGTACATCTACTACTCTGAGTCTGTAAAGGGAAGATTCACCATCTCCAGAGACAACAGCAAAAGCCAGGTGTATTTACAGATGAACAGCCTGAAAGCTGAAGACACTGCAGTGTATTACTGTGCCAGACAATCACAGTGATAGAAGAGATTGCAGCGCCGTACAAAAACTGTTGAAGCACATCTGACACTGAGGGTCACTGAACCATGACTGTGCTGCACACTTTCTCTATATGCTTCTGTGTTACCACGGCCAGAGACAGTGTTTATCCTGCTGCACATTCATTTAACCTCATATAACATTCAAGAAGTATTTATCATTTACAAAGGTGAAACTCATTTTAATATCCCTGGCAAAAATACGATGGCTGTGGGAAAGAGAGCCTAATGTGGCCTTGTGTATTTTTGAATATCATTTACCTGATTTTGGATCATTCAATACATTTTTTTGTCAACATATATTTTTGGATTCTACTGTCTACTCCATTTCATTTAGCTCACTGCTACAGCGCTATTTTAAGTTTTTTTGTGTTTGCATATCTGGTTTCCAGAAATTAGTACTTGAATATGTTTAAACTTTTGCAGGGTCTTTAACTCTGAAGATACTCCTGTTTGTGTTGCAGCTTTGTCCCATTCAGTGTTTCCCACCAGCCTCCATCCTACACTAGCCTCCACTCTGGCTGAATGTAGAGTACTGTACTGTTATCTCACCTACTGTCTTCTGAGCACCAGTCACATTAATAATGACAGCTCAGTATGCCACACAATGTGAACATGAAATGCCTTTCAGCAGCAAGGCATCTAAATAGTAATGGTGCTCATGGTCATAACTAGTTTTGCATTCAGAATCAAGACTGATCAGTTACACATTTTTCTGTTTTTTGTTGCAAAAAGTGAAACTCTTCTCTCAACACACAGATATTGAACAAACATATGTGAGATTGTTTCTAAGTTATAGTGCAAGAATTGTGTGTTTAAGATATACCAGAGATTTATTGGCCATTTGAATGAATTCCCAGTTATTAGTGATTACAGCTAAGCAGCAGCTCAGCACCAGGGTCTCTCAGTCATTCTCTGCCCTCCAGGGTTTCACAAGCATTTGGCAGGAAATAGAAAATGGGCTGTCCCTCACACTGCTGCCTCCCCTTATCCCTGCTCACATGTGACAGGAAGTTCCTGTTTTCACACAGCAGCTGGTCTGATGCTGGAAAAACATTATTTCAGTTCAAAAAGTTAGAGCACTGAAATTGCTATAAGAATTTCAGAAGATAATAAAAAAGAAATAATCAACTCAGTTAGTAAAAATGACACAATCCAAACATTCACACAACATTTGTTTAAAAGAACATCTTTTACATTATGAATTTTATCCTTTATAATTACATACTTTAACATTACACAAAGTGGAGTAAAGAAACAAAAATAAAACATAGATGTTTGCCTGTAAGTAACTGAAGTAATACCCAAACAAAAACCTGATGAATGAACAATTTGCCATTTGAATGCAAATGACGAACATTACAAATGAAAATATAATAGAGAATAGTAAAATGAAGAAACAGAGAAGAATCAGTCTGACAGGGAGCTGTTTTGGCTGGCTGTAGTTTGGGCCACTCCCCAGGGGAGGGGCTGCATGTTGTCCTCCCTCCCCTCACAGTCTCCTCCTCCCCAGCAGCCCAGCAGTCTGCACCTGGTCTGCATCTCATACAGTACGAGAAACCATTGGCTGCAGATCAGATCTCCTGTCTAAAGATGGGGGAGAGAACAGGATTGAGTTCTCTGGAGTTTATTTTAATGCAGGCCTGGATCTCTGAGCAGGTTTCCACTGGATGTGTAGGAACAGATCCCTCAGTACCAGATATACTCTGGTTCATGGCAGCTTTCAGGTTAATTCCATGAACTCTGGGCAGGTTGCAGAAAAAAAGGTGAAACTACCTTTATTAATGATGTGAGTTAAACTGCGTATGGTTTGCATGTCATATGCTGAACTTTCAATCCAACTGCCCACACTATTTTAACACCTCATTCTGAAACAATCTGCATTCAATTCGATTAATGAGATGCATACTGTATGTTCATATGCTAAGAAATTTGCCACACACTTGCACCACTAGATGGCCTCAGTAACAACATGATTAATTTCCTCCAGCCCTCAGGTAATTCAGTCAATATCCTCTATATCTGGGCTCTGAAAATTCACTGATAAAACATTTTCTCTCCAGGTGTTTTTCTCTGATTCTCTCTATAGCTGTTATTCTTGTTCTTTTCTTCCTTCGTACTTGTCTCCAACTGTTTTTGCTGTCTTACTGCTGTAAGTGATGTAAGTGCCCCTCTGTAAAGCTCTCTGGCTCCTGGCTGTTCTCCTGTTTGTACCTGTATCTGTCCTGCATATGTGGTCTTGTGGTGCAGTGCCCTGCATCTCTGTGACGGGTGGTATCATCATATAACCCCACCACAGTCTGCACTCATTGCTGAATTGGTCTTGTTTGCTACCTGTTTCTCATGGGGATAAGGCCTCAACACTTAGGCTTGTTTTGGAACATTATGACTTATGATTCACATTTGGTGAATCACATTAATAATTTCTTCTGCCAAAAGATGGAGCAGTTATGTCTACGTTTTACAGTATTACACATCATCTTGTGCCTCTCCCTGGATGTTTCTAGCACGGCTGAACTGTCAGCAGCTGTCTTGAAAAGCTGAACTTCTCAAAAGTAAGCTAAATTTTTGTAATCATCATCATCATCATCACCAATATGATCAATGAATCCACTCTCATTAAAAAGTGTATGTACATCATGGTATACCTACTCATTTAAAAAATAATTATGGACACAAGACACAATCTACAGAAGACATTTTCTCATATTATCAGTCTCTGGCTCCACATCAGTAAGGATGGATGGTGGGATTGCTGACTGTAATTTCATATGAACTCCTCCCTCCCCCTGAATCCTCTATTTAAGCCCTGTGTATCTGCCCTCCCAATAAGGAGGAGCTGATGCAAACTCTGAGCTCTTCCTTCTGCATTTATCTCTCAGCTGAGGGAGGAAGGACTGGTGGTTGCAAGGAGCCCTCACTGACCTGTTATCATAGATCACAACTAATGCATTCAACCATGATTCTAATAACTGACCTGCTTCTAATGATACTATGTTTAACAGGTGACTACCTTCATTATAATTTTCTTTATATAATTAATACCTTAATTGAATGAACTTTTGATTTTAGCAGTAATTTTTTTTTATGTTCACAGGTATTCGGAGTCAGACACTGACTGAGTCTGAACCAGCAGTTAAGAAGCCTGGAGAATCACATAAACTGACCTGTACAACTTCTGGGTTCACATTCAGCAGCTCCTACATGGGCTGGATCAGACAGGCTCCTGGGAAGACGCTGGAGTGGTTGGCATATCTCAGATATGACAGTGCTTATGTGCTCTACTCCGCGTCTGTGAAGGGAAGATTCACCATCTCCAGAGACAATGGCAGAAGCCAGTTGTATTTACAGATGAACAGCCTGAAAGCTGAAGACACTGCAGTGTATTACTGTGCCAGAGACTCACAGTGATAGAAGAGACTGCAGCACCGTACAAAAACTGTTGAAGCACATCTCACACTGAGGGTCACTGAAGCATGACTGTTCTGTGTGCTCTCTCTACATGCTCCTGTGTCACCATGGCCAAGGACAGCATTGATCCCATCACACTTTCTAGATTTGCAGATAAGCAGAAAGAAGATTCCTTACAAGATTCCACCATCACCTCTGACGACTGATGTGTGCTTGGCAATCACAATCAATGGTACTGTGTTGCTCTCTGATGACTCCACAGAAAAAATGCTTGATAGCTCTCTTTTGGAATTAAAGCATATTCATGTACTTTAAAAGGTAGCTCCCATTATCGCTTGATCCTATACACACTACCTTCCATTAGCAAGACTGTGCTGCCCTGCTGGTGTGTGTTGTATATATGTGTTATAATGAAGCCAGGGGAGACCAAAGTAAAGACTCCCAACTGCTGAAGTTGAATAAAAACATGAAGTGGGTATAAATGAATGATTCAGTCTGGTGCTCCTTATGCTGGGGAATCTGCAGCAAGAGCCTGATGAGAATTCGCCTGGCTCTGTTATAAACTTGTCTATGAAACAGCTCAGGGAGAGAGTCACCCCACTCCTTTTCACATAGTTATTGACACTGTTTTTGTTTCTGACACTCAGGGTCCACCAGCTTCCACAGTGTGTCTGTGTTATGTATTATTACTGACTCTGACCTCCAATGACCCTCACTGTGCCCTCCCCCAGAGGAGGGGCCAATGCAAGCCTCCCCCAGCTTTTAATGGAGCCAGTGTCAGTGTGAGAGCTGCAGCAGCAGTCAGTGGGACTCAGTGTGCACTTTGACTCAGTGCTGCTCCTTCTCTCCTGCAGTCATGAAGCTCCCAGCAGCTCTGCTCACCCTCACAGCACTGACTCTCTCAGGTCTGTCTCTGTCATCTTCCCTGCTCCTCTAATTTATCTGAAGCTGCAGTATTTGTAATGATTGATATAAGGCCTCTTTAAAATGTTTTTTTCCTATTGTTTTCTTTCCCAGGTGTGCAGTCAGAAATTGTTCTGACTGAGTCTGAACCAGCAGTTAAGAAGCCTGGAGAATCCCATAAACTGACCTGTACAGGCTCTGGGTTCACATTCAGCAGCATGTACATGGCCTGGATCAGACAGGCTCCTGGGAAGGGGCTGGAGTGGTTGGCTTATATTTATTATGATGGTAGCAGCACATATTATGCTCAGTCTGTTCAGGGAAGATTCATCATCTCCAGAGACAACAGCAGAAGCCAGCTGTATTTACAGATGTACAGCCTGAAAGCTGAAGACACTGCAGTGTATTTCTGTGCCAAAGACACACAGTGATAGAAGAGACTGCAGCGCCATACAAAAACTGTTCAAGTACATTTCACACTGAAGGTCACTGAACCATGACTGTGCTGCACACTCTCTCTACATGCTTTTAATGCCCATGGCAAATCTAGGATGGTTGTTGGAAACAGAGCATTATGTGGCATTGCATACTTGAATATCATTTATCTCATTTTAGATCATTATTTAGTAGTTTTCTGTTGTCTTCTCTATTTCATTTGCTTCACTGCTACAGTACTCTCTTGCATTTTCTATGTTTCCATAGCTGTTTCTCAGAAAATACTACTTAAACCTATTTAAACTTTTCCAGGGTCTTTAACTTTGAACATGCTCCTGTTTTTGTTGCAGCTTTGTCACATTCATCCACTCGCCTCCACTCTGAGTGAATGTAGAGTACTGTGCTGTTATCTCACCTACTGTCTTCTGAGCATGAATCACACTCAGAGCTAAAAGTGAAAAGGATGCCATCTGCAGACGAAAGTTGCAAATTAGTGATGGTAACAATGAGTAGGAGAACTGCTCCATTCATAACAAGAACAGATCAGGCATTGAAAAAAAATAAAAATTCAGGTGCTGTCAACTTTATGTATTGTTTCATTTAGTGTTAGCATTAAAAAAATCATATGGCCATTACTGAGCAATTTATTTCAGAAAAGGGCTGGACTATATCATGACAATTCTGTAAAGGTACAGCAGGGGGCAGAGCTGACCCTTTACCAGGGAGAAACAAAGCAACGTCTGCCAGCAGTGTCAGAGCAGCAGGAGGAGGAGACAGAGGGGTAAAAACACACGTCCTCTCAGCTTCTCCCCTCTGGGTTTGGCCATGCAAACATCCTCCCAGCTCCAGCTGCTTTAAGAACAGAGATCCAGTCAAACGGGCCCTCACATTCTCCCCCTCAATATGGAGTCCCCAGACACTGCCCTGCGCTTTGCCCTTCTGCTGCTGTGTCTGCACTGTGAGTGAGAGACATACAGCACAGCACAACCCTCTCTCTCTTTCTGTATATTTGTGTTTACTGTGTCTGAAGATGTTTCCCTTTGACACAACCTATTGCCAGATACAGCAGTTGAAGGCTGAGGACACAGCTGTGTATTGTAGTGTGTGACTGAGAGGGGAAATCCAGACAAAAACTCCACAAACTCAGCAAGATATTGAGCTCATTTTTTCCTCATAGCAGTGAAATCTAAAGGCCACGACATTACTGCAGTGAGCGATATCCAGCTGCAGGCTGTTGTTTATGAATTACTCATGCAACCAAAATAGGTCCGTGTCTGATGATTTTAATTTCGATATTAATTTGCCTTTTTCAATTTCAAATAGAGACAGGGGAAAGAGTTTAAAGAGAAATGCAAAGTATTGTTAATGTTAATATTATAATTCTTGTACATCTAAACCATATAAGAAAGGCATTGTGAAGTAAACGCTCATTAAACATGGCCAGCAAGGCTTGACTTAACATAATCTGCATTACAAACTGCAAGATCTTTAGACACTTTAGACACTGTAACAATGACAACAACAGACTCAAAGACAATTTACAGTACACTCTTTGATTGTACTGCGTGTATTGTATATTGATATATGTTGTTCTAATTCTCTTTCTTAACTTATGCACACTGTTGGTATCAGAGAAATGTTATTTCATTCTTGATTGCACGCAAGTGCATGATAAAATGACAATAAAGTAAAGCTGAATCTGAAATCTGAAACAGCAGCAGGACAAATTTCAAAGTAATTTTCTGCCAATAAATTGCAAACTGCTGCACTACTGCATAATTTTTCCATCAAATAAAATGGTTCAACTGTCTTCTCCCATTTATATCAATCAGTCACCAATGACAAATGCTAATAAGCTCAGCTGTATGCAAAACCAGTTCTGTCAGCATCTTCATTTAAGCATCTGCACAGTGAGAGTCCATTACAGACGTTCACAGCAGTTCAGCTTCAACACAAACCATGTTCCCTGCGTCTCTACTGCTGCTGCTGCTGGCAGCTGCATCCTGTGAGTCTCTGTGTTTGGGAGAGATCTGACAGCAAACATTCTCAAATCTTTGAGCATTAGTCAAGATATATTAGTGTGTCTTTAGTAGAATTGTTTTAAAATTTTGTCACCAAGACTGTAAAATAGGTTTAATGGTGCTCAAGAAGCATGTATGTTTCCTCAGCAGGACTGTTTTTCTACATTTTTTTTCTTCGGGTGTCCACTGTAATGTTGAACTCAGCCAGCCATGTTCTATGGTTGTAAAGCCAGTACAGACCGTGACTGTCTCCTATAAGGTCTCTGGGTATTCCCTGACTGATAACAGCTATTGTACACATTGGACACAACAGCCTGCAGGGAAAGCTCTGGAGTGGATTGGAAGGATCTGTGGCAGTGGAAGCACTAACTACAAAGATTCATTAAAGAGCAAATTCACCATCTCCAGAGACACATCCAGCAGCACAGTGACATTACAAGGGAATAGCCTGCAGACTGAAGACACAGCTGTGTATTACTGTGCACGACAGACACAGTGATGAAAACCGGCAGCAGACCTGTACAGAAACTCACAAACTCACTCTAAACACCAAAGCTCCCTCTATCCCTCCCTCTCCCTCCCTCTGATTTATATATGTATACTTATGTACAATATGTACAGTGCTACTGTTAATCAACAGTCAAAAGTTCTTTCAGAAGAAATGTACTAAATCATAAAAATTGTATATACCAGGTCAATATGAGGACATACTTCTTTTGGAATGTCCCATGTTACACAAGTTGTTTGTTGTCGTATGTTCATTTTACTTAATTTTTAAATTTCAAAGCCTCAAAGACAATACCCTTTTTGACAGACAGCAACAATATGAGTCTGCAGCCATCATCATCATTTTGATCATCATAATCATCTAAGGTTTCACTTTTATTAAAATATATATGTGAATCATGGTATACCTGCTCATTGAAAGACCAGTTAAGGACACAAGAGAGAATCTATGGGAGACACTCTCTCATATTATCAGTCTCTGGCTCCAAATCAGTGAGGATGGATGGTGGGATTGTTGGCTGTAATTTCATATGAACTCCTCCCTCCCCCTGAATCCTCTATTCAAGCCCTGTGTAATGTGCCCTCCCAATAAGGAGGAGCTGATGCAAAGTCTGAGCTCTTCCTTCTGCATTTATATCTCAGTACTGAGGGAGGAGGACTGCTGTTGCAGAGAGCCTTCATTGGGGTTTTATCTGAGATCACAATTAATGCATCCAAAAATGACTTTAATAACTGGACTACTTCTAGTGGCAATATGTCTAACAGGTGATTACTTTTAGCATTTTATTTTAATTGAATAGAGTTTTGAATTTGGTGGTGCAAATTTAATTTTATTCTTTTGACAGGTATTCAGAGTCAAACACTGACAGAGTCTGAACCAGCAGTTAAAAAGCCTGGAGAATCCCATAAACTGACCTGTACAGAATCTGGGGACATGTTCAGCTACCTCTACATGCACTGGATCAGACAGGCTCCTGGGAAGGGGCTGGAGTGGCTGGCCGGGATTGATGAGGATGGTAGCAGCACATATTATGCCCAGTCTGTGAAGGGAAGATTCACCATCTCCAGAGACGACAGCAGAAGCCAGGTGTATTTACAGATGAACAGCCTGAGAGCTGAAGACACTGCAGTGTATTACTGTGCTGGAGACACACAGTGATATAAGAGACTGCAACGCCGTACAAAAACTGTTGAAGCACATCTCACACTGAGGATCACTGAACCATGGCTGCACTGCACACTCTCTCTACATGCTCCTGAGTTGCCATAGCCAGAGACAGTATTTATCTTGCTTTTAATTAATTAAATGTAGCGCCCCCTTGCTGTACTGATCTTACTGAGGGAGCTACCCTGAGTTCTTTCATCCAGCGTATTATTATTAAATGGATTATTGTCTTAACTGTTCTCTGTGTTTTTTGTGTTGGGTCCCCTAGCACAGGTTTTACATTTACATTATCATGAATTGAACTCTCACCTCCTTGGTAAAGAGCTGTATTAATATTATAAAGCTCAACAGTGAATAAACCTCCAGATACACTGAAATGATTTTAAATTTAAATGAACTATTTACTGGTTTACAAGTCTGGCATTACCAACAGAAAGTATTCATAGCTTATAGCCTTTAAACAAACAAAATGCTGTCGTCTTTTACATTGCTTAAACCAAATGAAATACCCTTAGAAAGAAATATACATTCCAGTATCAATAACTTAACTAATGGGCCCAGGAAACTTCTAGCAACAGAAATAAAAACGGCAAAATAAAATACCCCAATCCTTGCGTTGCAGGCCTGGTGTGTTGTCGTGGGCGCAGTAGCACGAACTTTATCGGCTCCTTCCTTGACGGTGCAAGATAAAACACAACTCACTAAGAAGTCGGATTTCACCGCATCGCGTGCGATTCCTCTCGGCTCCGTTCCGTGTTGAAAACAGAGGGAGCAAGTTAGCTGTCTCACTCCGTTATGGGCAGGCAGAACGGTGACTCCTCTCTGCAGAAAGTGTTCCACCCAGTCCGGCCGTGTAGTATAATAATTCGTAAAGTCCACGAGCTGTGCACCTACATTATTATACTCAAAACGATTAACTACGTGGGTAACGTAATTAACAGCTAACACTTGACTCACACATTAGCTCCTTACACACGCGCTTCTCCTTCTCTCTCGCTCGCTGCACTTCCTGCTCACCCCTGACCTCCCGCTCGCTTTTGATTGGTCCAATAATTACCAATAACAAAAAAGTACAAAATTAACTACACATTCGTTGCATACAATATAAGGTAATATTACTGCGTTGCCATCACCATAAACTTAGTATTTCACAACCAAAATAAATCTCACAACATTTAAATAATATAATCCATGAACTTAAACATGAACTCACACTCTGCAAAATACATTAAAACGGCACACATTATCACAATGAATGGTTTTAACCTTTTTAATTCTATTTATACTATTTATGAACTTTATTTGTAAATGCATCAACTTAAATTATAACCTTAGTTTCCCATAGGGCTACATAAAGATCATATAACCTTCAAGAAGTACTATTCATGTACACAGCTGTAACGTCCTTGTAGCTGGTTCTCCCAGCTGATGTTCTTTAAAATGCTCCTGCTTGTGTTACTGCTTTTTCACATTCAATATCCTCACTCTAACCTCCATAAGCTTCCACTCTTTCTGACTGTAGAGTGCTGTTCTACCTCACCTGCCATCGTCAGGGCCATCAGCTTCCAGACTGTGGCTGTAATAATTATATGAACTCCTCCTCCCCCTGAATCCTGTTTTTAAACCCTGTGTAATCTGCCCTCCCAATAAGGAGGAGCTGATGCAAACTCTGAGCTCTTCCTTCTGCATTTATCTCTCAGCACTGAGGGAGGAGGGACAGTGGCTGCAAGGAACCCTCACTGAACTGTTATTATAGATAACAGCTAATGAATTCAACAATGATTCTAATAACTGGAACACTTCTAGTGGCGATATGCTTAACAGGTGAATATTTTCAGTGTTTCATTGTAATTGAAAGTACTTTTGGATTTAGTAGTTCTAAGTTATTTTCTTTCTTTTGACAGGTGTTCAGAGTCAGACACTGACTGAGTCTGAACCAGCAGTTAAGAAGCCTGGAGAGTCCCATAAACTGACCTGTACAGCCTCTGGGTTCACATTCAGCAGCTATGTCATGAACTGGATCAGACAGGCTCCTGGGAAGGGGCTGGAGTGGGTGGCTTATCAGTGAGTACTGGAGTAGCACCACATCTACTACTCTGAGTCTGTAAAGGGAAGATTCACCATCTCCAGAGACAACAGCAAAAGCCAGGTGTATTTACAGATGAACAGCCTGAAAGCTGAAGACACTGCAGTGTATTACTGTGCCAGACAATCACAGTGATAGAAGAGACTGCAGTGTCGTACAAAAACTGTTGAAGCACATCTGACACTGAGGGTCACTGAACCATGACTGTGCTGCACACTTTCTCTACATGCTTCTGTGTTGACAGGGCCAAAGTCAGTGTTTATCCTGCTGCACATTTCATTTAACCTCATATAACATTCAAGAAGTATTTATCATTTACAAAGGTGAAACTCATTTTAATATCCCTGGCAAACATACGATGGCTGTAGGAAAGAGAGCCTAATGTGGCCTTGTGTATTTTTGAATATCATTTACCTGATTTTGGATCATTCAATACATTTTTTTGTCAACATATATTTTTGGATTCTATTGTCTAGTCCATTTCATTTAGCTCACTCCTACAGTGCTATTTTACATTTTTTATGTTTGCATATCTGGTTTCCAGAAATGACTACTTGAATATTTTTAAACTTTTGCATGGTCTTTAACTCTGATCTTACTCCTGTTTGTGTTGCAGCTTTGTCCCATTCAGTGTTTCCCACCAGCCTCCATCCTCCACTAGCCTCCACTCTGGCTGAATGTAGAGTACTGTACTGTTATCTCACCTACTGTCTTCTGAGCACCAGTCACATTAATAATGACAGCTCAGTATGCGACACAATGTGAACATGAAATGCCTTTCAGCAGCAAGGTATCTAAATAGAAATGGTGCTCATGGTCATAACTAGTTTTGCATTCAGAATCAAGACTGATCAGTTACACATTTTTCTGTTGTATGTTTCAAAAAGTGAAACTCTTCCCTCAACACACAGATATTGAACAAACATATGTGAGATTGTTTCTAAGTTATAGTGCAAGAATTGTATGTTTAGGTTATACCAGAGATTTATTGGCCATTTGAATGAATTCCCAGTTATTAGTGATTGCAGCTAAGCAGCAGCTCAGCACCAGGGCCTCTCAGTCATTCTCTGCCCTCCAGGGTTTCACAAGCATTTGGCAGGAAATAGAAAATGGGCTGTCCCTCACACTGCTGCCTCCCCTTATCCCTGCTCACATGTGACAGGAAGTTCCTGTTTTCACACATCAGGTGGTCTGATGCTGAAAAAATTATTTCAGTTAAAAAGTTAGAGCACTGCAATGATGATTATCGTATATGAAAGAATCAACTGAGACGGTAAAAATGACACAATCCAAACATTCACACAAAATTTGTTCAAAAGAATATCTTTTATATTATGAATTTTATGCCTCATAAGTGTATAATTTAACATTACACAAAGTGGAGAAACAAAACAAAAAGAAAACATCAATGTTTTTATGTACGTTACTAAAATAATACCCCAAAAACAACCAATTAGCTAACTGAGCAATTAGCCAGCTGAATGCAAATGAAGAACATTACAAACCAGAATATTTAGGGAATGGTAAAATAATAAAAAGAAGAAACAGGGAAGAAAGAGTTTGACAGGGAGCTGTTTTGCCTGGCTGTAGTTTGGGCCACTCCCCAGGGGAGGGGCTGCATGTTGTCCTCCCTCCCCTCACAGTCTCCTCCCTCCCCAGCAGCCCAGCAGTCTGCACCTGGTCTGCATCTCATACAGTACGAGAAACCATTGGCTGCAGATCAGATCTCCTGCCTAAAGATGGGGGAGAGAACAGGAATGAGTTTTCTGCAGTTTATTTTAATGCAGGTCTGAATTTCATAGGAATTTTCCACTGTCCTTCAGCACCAGACACATTCTGCTGTACAGCACCTCCCAGGTTAATCTGATGTACTCTAAGCAGGATACAGCAATAAAAGTTGAAACTGTCTATTTTAATGACAAGAGTTAAACTGCATGTGGTTTGCATGTCACATGCTTAACTATCAAACAAACAACACACATTATTCACATTATTCACACTGAATTCTGAAGCGATTTGAAACTTCCTGAATTATTGATATACATACCCATATATCACCACTAGATGGCAGTAGGCCAAAATAAAAACAGCTTTACATCTCATCCAAAATTGTGTGAGGGCTAATACAAGTAATTTATCTCAGTATTTAAAGAAGCTGTTTTCATGTACTGTTTTTGATAAAATAATAACATCAATCACATGAACGGTTTGATCATATGAATGACCATTTACTTGAGATAATATGAATGTAGGATTAAAAGATAAAATCTGTGAATTCCCTACTGAAAAACCTTGAGATCTTCTCTTGGCTGGATGAGCTGTTCTTGTGAACTGCGGCAAAGAAGAGTATATTCATAGTTAAAACACAAAAATATATCTTAACATTAGGTTGGGTAAACCATGATAATGTTGAGCTCTAGAATGTCTTCATTTTTGGTTCACTAAAAGGTATTTACTCTATCTTAGAAAATCAATCCCCAAATACCTGCAGATCTGTAACAAAACAGGTTAATGAAGAACGTGATAAATTCACATTTTAAAGTACTTGTCACTGAACTTATCTTAATCCAACCTTCACCATAACATTATGTGTATCAAATATCCATTTTAGAAATACCACCCACCCTGCACAACTGCAAGAACAGAAGACAAGGACATCTCATGCAATTCCTCATTTTGCAGGGAATTACACCTACTTATTATAAACACCATCATCATCAAGACCATTTTGATCAGCATCATCATCAAAGTATTAACTGTCAATAAAAAGTGAATGTGACTCATGGTGTACCTGCTCATTAAATGACCAGTTAATGACACGAGACACAACCTATGGTAGACAGTTTCTCATGTTATCAGTCTCTGGCTCCACATCAGTGAGGATGGGTGGTGGGATTGCTGACTGTAATTTCATATGAACTCCTCCCTCCCCCTGAATCCTCTTTTTAAACCCTGTGTAATCTTCCCTCCCAATTAGGAGGAGCTGATGCAAAGTCTGAGCTCTTCCTTCTGCATTTATCTCTAAGCACTGAGGAAGGAAAAACAGTGGATGCCAGGAACCCTCACTGACCACTTATCATTGATCGTAATTAATGCATTCAACAATGATTGTAATAACTGGCCTGCTTCCAATGATACTGTGTTTAACAGGTGAATATTTTTAGTTTTTCATTTTAAGTAAATGGACTTTTGAATTTAGTAGCTCAAATTTATTTTCTTTCTTTTGACAGGTGTTCAGAGTCAGACACTGACTGAGTCTGAACCAGCAGTTAAGAAGCCTGGAGAATCCCATAAACTGACCTGTACAGGCTCTGGGTTCACATTCAGCAGCTACAACATGCACTGGATCAGACAGGCTCCTGGGAAGGAGATGGAGTGGGTGGCTGAGATTAGAGCTGATGGCAGTGGCCAATGGTATGCTGAGTCTGTTAAGGGAAGATTCACCATCTCCAGAGACAACAGGAGAAACCAGCTGTATTTACAGATGAACAGCCTGAGAGCTGAAGACACTGCAGTGTATTACTGTGCCAGACTCTCACAGTGATAGAAGAAGCTGCAGCACCGTACAAAAACTGTTGAAGCACATCTCACACTGAGGGTCACTGAACCATGACTGTGCTGCACACTCTCTCTGCATGCTCTTGTGTTGTCATGTATTTAAAGAAAAAAACATATTCAAGACTAATTAAAACACACCAAAAGGGGTTTCAGATGTCAGAATTCAGCAGAGAGGTTGCAGTGGGTATAAATGAATGCTTAAATCTGGTGGTCCTGGGGAATCTGTAGAAAGAGCCTGATGGCTGTAATTAAAATGTGTGCTGTAAAGGGGGATCACTAACAGAGAGAATTAACCTGGCTCTGTTAGAAACTTGTAAATGAAACAGCTCAGGGAGAGAGGCTCCCCAGTCCTTTTCACAAGGTTATTGAGACTGTTTTCCATTTCTAACGCTTAACTTTCCCAAACACCAACAGAATGAAAATGTTAAAATACACTCACATTTAGATGACTTGGACACACCTGAATAAGATAATGGGAAACATTATCACACACTGAGGGTCACTGAACCATGAATGTGCTGCACACTCCCTTTACATGCTCCTGTGTCCCTTTCATCAGAGACAGCATTTTTCCTATTGCACCATTCCAGATATCTACTTAAGAATAAAGAAGGTCTTTTAAATGTAAGATTCCACCATCTCCTCTGTGGTTTAGTGAGTACAGAAGCCAGAGACAATGTTTATCCTGCTGCGTATTCATTAAAAACAATGTAACAAGTATTCACAGCTGTAAAGTATTCACACTTTCTTTATCTCTCAGTTTTTCCTAAATTGCTTTAACTTATAGTACAATCAGAGCGTATCAATAAATGATGGGTGTTGAAGTATAGCATTCAACGTCAGCTTCTTGAACTTGATTCAGAGACTGAATTACTTGAATATTGTTCATGAGATAATAATAAGTGAGAAAAAAGAAACACAGTCCCCATAAGGATTGTGTTTGGCACAGTGTATTACGGCAGATTTCCCCTTTTATGTGTTTTATGGGTGTGAATCCAGTGCTGTTGGTTTTCACTACTAGATTCTAGTTCAGTGGCTGCAGGCTTTTCATTGGTAAAGGTGCAAACTGTGTCAGAATATTTAACTCCTGTTTGTGTTGCAGCTTTGTCACATTGAGTGACAGAGGAGCTGAAATGTAAAATTATTGTTATACTATCATGGTCAGTTGAACTCTCAAATTTTCTCTAAATTAGTTTAACTTAGATCACAATCATGAAATTAAAATTAGTTTATGATGTGTGCTGAAGTATATAGGACAGCAGAAGTTTAGTAATACTGAACCTGAGAATTTAACTCAATGAATATTGCTTCATGAGTCAATAAAATGAGACAACCTGAAACACAGTAAATATACAGAATGTGTTAGGCACAATGTCTCACAGTAGATTATGCTTTTCACATTCCTCATGGCTGTGAATCCAGAGCTGTTCATTTTCACTAATAGCTCCCAGTTCAGTGGCTGCAGGCCTTTCATCGGTAAAGGTACAAACTGTGTCAGAATACAGTTCAATTAAAGAGGAGGAGCCACGACTCCCACTGTGTGTCTGTGTTATGTATTATTACTTACTCTGACCTCCAGTGACCTTCACTGTGCCCTCCCCCAGAGGAGTGGCCAATGCAAACCTCCCCCAGCTTTTAATGGAGCCAGTGTCAGTGTGAGAGCTGCAGCAGCAGTCAGTGGGACTCAGTGTGCACTTTGACTCAGTGCTGCTCCTTCTCTCCTGCAGTCATGAAGCTCCCAGCAGCTCTGCTCACCCTTACAGCACTGACTCTCTCAGGTCTCTGTCTCTGTCATCTTCTGTGCTCCTTTAATTTATCTGAAGCTCTGCTATGTGTAATGCTGATATAAGGCCTCTTTGAAATGCATTTTTGCTGTTCATTTCTTTCCCAGGTGTGCAGTCAGAAATTGTTCTGACTGAGTCTGAACCAGCAGTTAAGAAGCCTGGAGAATCCCATAAACTGACCTGTACAGCATCTGGGTTCACATTCAGCAGCGAGTACATGGCCTGGATCAGACAGGCTCCTGGGAAGGGGCTGGAGTGGTTGGCTTATATTTATACTGGTGGTAGCAGCACATATTATGCCCAGTCTGTTAAGGGAAGATTCACTATCTCCAGAGACGACAGCAGAAGCCAGGTGTATTTACAGATGAACAGTCTGAAAGCTGAAGACACTGCAGTGTATTACTGTGCCAGATACTCACAGTGATAGAAGAGACTGCAGCGTCGTACAAAAACTGTTGAAGCACATCTCACACTGAGGGTCACTGAACCATGACTGTGCTGCACACTCTCTCTACATGCCATCTAATTATGTAGTAGTTTTCCTGACAAGATGCATTTTTGGATTTTATTGTCTACTCTGTTTAAATTCACCTTAACAAATGATATTTGATTCATTGATTTATTGAGTCAAAGTCAATTTGGGTAATACTCAATCTAAAATATTGAATAAACCTGAGAAATTATGCCCCTTTCCCCACCCCTCACCCTTTAGACATACAGTTTAATGTTCAATTCTTTATTAGAAAGTTACAGAAATATCTGATTTGTAAAATGTTGCATTATACTTTGGAGCAGTGTATATACATATCAACTATGCACCATTTGAGGAAAATTTTCTGTTGCTTCAGCTCAGTAACAGTATTACTCTACATTCCAGCACTGTATGGCACGGGTATAGGGGAGACAGCCAGAATGTCTCCCTGGATGTTTCCAGCATTGCTGAACTATAAGCAATATTCTTGAAAAGCTGAACTTTTAAAACAAGAGCCCTACGTATTGTCATCATCATTATCATCATCATCATTATTATCATCATCATCATCTATGAATCCACGTTCATTAAAATTTGTATGTGGATCATGGTACACCTGATCATTAAAAGAATAGTTAAGGACACAAGACACAATATACAGGGGACAGTTTCTCATATTATCAGTCTCTGGCTCTACATCACTGAGGATGGGTGGTGGGATTACTGCCTATAATTTCATATGAACCCCTCCCTCCCCCTGAATCCTCTATTTAAACCCTGTGTAATTTCTTCAACTTAGATTACTAATATGAAATGAAAATTAACACATGATGTGTGCTGTGAAGTATGTAGGACAACATAAACTTAGTAATCCCGAAAGAGAGAATTTAATTCAAACAAGATTGTTTCATGAAGCAATAATAAGTGAGAGACAAGCTGAAACACAGCAGCTACACAGATTGTGCTTGGCACAATGTCGATTCTATACAGTAAATTGTGCTTTTCTCATGGTTGTGAAGCCAGTGCTATTCATTTTCGCATTTACACTCCCAGTTCTGTAGCTGGCTGTAATTTCATATGAACCTCTCTCTCCCCCAAATCCTCTATTTAAGCCCTGTGTGATCTGCCCTCCCAATAAGGAGGAGCTGATGCAAACTCTGATCTCTTCCTTCTGCATTTATCTCTCAACACTGAGGGAGGAGGAGTGCTGTTGCAAAGAGCACAATTAAAGCATTCAAATATGATGTTAATAACAGACTTACTTCTAATGGTACTATGTTTAACAGGTGAGTACTTCTCGCATTTTATTTAAATTGAATGGACTTTTGAATCAAGCAGTTCAATTTCATTTCCTTTCTTTTACAGGTGTTCAGAGTCAGACACTGACTGAGTCTGAACCAGCAGTTAAGAAGCCTGGAGAATCCCACACACTGACCTGTACAGGCTCTGGGTTCACATTCAGCAGCTACTACATGGCATGGATCAGACAGGCTCCTGGAAAAGGGCTGGAGTGGATTGCTTACACTGAGGGTACATACACCTCCTGCTCCCAGTCTGTTAACGGAAGATTCACCATCTCCAAGGACAACAGCAGAAGCCAGGTGTATTTACAGATGAACAGCCTGAGAGCTGAAGACACTGCAGTGTATTACTGTGCCAGAGACACACAGTGATAGAAGAGACTGCAGCGCTGTACAAAAACTGTTGAAGCACATATCACGCTGAGGGTCACTGAACCATGACTGTGCTGCACATTCTTAAGCTTGTATAATCTTCAAGAAGTATTTGTTATTTACACAGGTGAAATCATTTAGTTTCTGGCAAATTGACGATGACTGTGGGAAAGAGAGCATTATGTGGCATTGCGTGCTTCTGAATATCATTTACTTGATTGTGGAAGATTATTTTGTACATTTTGAGCCAACACACATTTGTGAATGCTATGTTCTACTCACTTTCATTTAAGTCACTGGTACAGTGACTTTTTTCATCTTAACATGGATGGTTCTAACAACTGACTGCTTAAACCTTAAATCTAATCTTTTGTGAGGGTCTTTAACACTGAAGATGCTACTCTGTGTGTTATAGCTTTGCCACATTCAGTCACACTGGTTATGATAGCTGAAAGTGAAATGCATGCCAACAGAAGACTAAGGACGGTAATTAATGACGGTACCAACCAATTCAATCCATTTGTTGTTAGTAATGAAATAATTGACCCTCACAGCATTTAGTGATTGATTTCTTTCAGAAAAGAGCTCCTTAGACTGTCAAAAATGCTTCATGTGTGTATTTCAAATATGCACATATTGCAGATATGCATGCCTAGGCAGCCTGGACTTTATCATGACAATTCTGTAAAGGTACAGCAGGGGGCAGAGCTGATCCTTTATCAGGGAGAAACAAAGCAACGTCTGCCAGCAGTCTCAGAGCAGCAGGAGGAGGAGACAGAGGGGTAAAAACAGACCTCCTCTCAGCTCCTCCCCTCTGGGTTGGGCCATGCAAACATCCTCCCAGCTCCAGCTCCTTTAAGACCAGAGGTCCAGTCAAACGGGCCCTCACATTCTCCCCCTCAATATGGAGTCCCCATACACTGTCCTGCACTTTGCTCTTCTGCTGCTGTGTCTGCACTGTGAGTGAGAGACATACAGCACAGCACAACCCTCTCTGTCTTTCTGTATATTTGTGTTTACTGTGTATGAAGATGTTTCCCTTGAGACAACCTATTGCCAGATAGAGCAGTTGAAAGCTGAGAACACAGCTGTGTATTATTGTGTATGACAGAGAGGGGAAACCCAGACAAAAACTCCTCAAAATGCAGCAAGACATTGAGCTCATTTTTTCCTTATAGCAGTGGAATACAAGGCTCAGGATATAAATGAAGTCAGTCATGTTCAGCTGCAGGCTTTTGCCTATGACTTACCCATGTAACCATAATAATTCCTTGTCAGATGATTTTCTTATCAATATTAATTTTTCAGTTTCAAATATTGTAAAACAAGTTCAATTTTCATAGAGACAAGGGTTAAAGGTTTTATTTGAAATGCGAAATATTGTTAATATTATAATTTTATATTCTTGTACATCTAATCCATGCAATAACCATGAGTAATGAACAGCATTCTTCACTGAACATATTTTGATTGAACAGTCACCATAATCATGCATGTATGAAATGTCCCCATTTATCATTAACTACAAGAACAGAAGACAATGATTTCTCATGTAATTCTTAAATCAGTGGAAAATTGAGCCAACTAATTGTAATCACTATTATCATCATCATCATCACATTCATCATCATTATCATCATCATTATCTAAGAATCCATTTCCATTAAAAAGTGTATGTGAATCATGGTATACCTATTCATTAAAAGACCAGGTAAGGACACAAAGCATAGTCTACAGGGGACACTTTCTCACTTTATCAGTCTCTGGCTCCACATCAATGAGGATGGATGGTGGGGTTACAGACTGCAATTTGATATGAACTCCTCCCTCCTCCTGAATCCTGCCCTCCCAATTAGGAGGAGCTGATGCAAACTCTGAGCTCTTCCTTCTGCATTTATTTCTCAGCACTGAGGGAGGAGGACTGCTGTTGCAGAGAGCCTTCACAAGGATTTTTTCTGAGATCACAATTAATGCATCCAAAAATGACTGTAGTAACTGGACTACTTCTAGTGGCAATATGTCTAACAGGTGATTACTTTTAGCAGTTTATTTTAATTGAATAGAGTTTTGAATTTAGTGGTGCAAATTTAATTTTATTCTTTTGACAGGTATTCAGAGTCAAACACTGACTGAGTCTGAACCAGCAGTTAAGAAGCCTGGAGAATCCCACAAACTGACCTGTACAGACTCTGGGGACATATTCAGCCTCCTCGACATACACTGGATCAGACAGGCTCCTGGGAAGGGACTGGAGTGGGTTAGCCGGGATTGATGCTGATGGTAGCAGCACACATTATGCCCAGTCTGTTAAGGGAAGATTCACCATCTCCAGAGAAGACAGCAGAAGCCAGCTGTATTTACAGATGAACAGCCTGAAAGTTGAAGACACTCCAGTGTATTACTGTGCCAGATACACACAGTGATAGAAGAGGCTGCAGCGCCATACAAAAACTGTTGAAGCACATCTCACTTCGGCCAGAGACACTGTTTACTTTTACTGTTTACTTTTGACCATCGTTTACCTGATTTTGGATCACTATTGAATACATTCTGCGCATACATGCATTTTTGGATGCTATTTTTTTACTCTATGTCATTTAACCCACTGGAGCAGTGCTTATTTGAATGTTTTATCTTTACACAGCTGGTTCTCACAACTGACAGCTTAAACCTTTTTACACTCTTGCAGGGTCTTTAACACTGAAAATGATTCTGTTTGTATTATAAATTTGTCAAATTCAGTCACACTGGCAATGATAGGTGAAAGTGAAATGCACACCATCAGCAGACAAAGGTTGGAAATCAATGATAGTGCCAACCAGTTTAAGTCATTTGTTCTTAAAGAAATAATTCATCCTTATATTATTTAGTGATTGATTTCATTCAGAAACAAGCTGCTCACACAGTCTAAAATGCTTTATTATTGAAATATGCAGATTCCGGCTGGGAGAGTCCAGGCAGGCCAGACTGTATCATGACAATTCTGTAAAGGTACAGCAGGGGGCAGATCTGATCCTTTGTCAGGGACAAACACAGCAACGTCTGCCAGCAGTGTCAGAGCAGCGGGAGGAGGAGACAGAGGGGTAAAAACACACCTCCTCTCAGCTCCTCCCCTCTGGGTTGGGCCATGCAAACATCCTCCCAGCTCCAGCTCCTTTAAGACCAGAGATCCAGTCAAACGGGCCCTCACATTCTCCCCCTCAATATGGAGTCCCCATACACTGCCCTGCACTTTGCTCTTCTGCTGCTGTGTCTGCACTGTGAGTGAGAGACATACAGCACAGCACAACCCTCTCTCTCTGTCTGTATATTTGTGTTTACTGTACCTGAAGATGTTTCCCTTGAGACAATCTATTGCCAGATATAGCGGTTGAAGGGTGAGGACGGAGCCTTTTTTTGGCTTTTTTTTAGCAGATGCTCTTACCCAGAGCGACTTATATCAGTTACAATGTTATCCATTTACACAGCTGGATATTTACGGAGGCAAGTGGGGGTTAAGTACCTTGCCCAAGGGTACAACAACATTGCTCCGGCAGGGTATCAAACCATAACCTTTTGGTCACGATTCCTGCTCCTTAAGCACTGTGCTACCCTGCGGCCCCAGGTCCGTCTTATTGTGCATGACAGAGAGGGGAACCCGGACAAAAACTCCACAAACTCAGCTAGACATTGAGTTCATTTTCCCCTCATAGCAGTGAAATATAAGGCCCAGAATATAAATGGAGTGAGTGATATCCAGCAGCAGACCGTTGCTTACGAATTACTCATATAATCATTATAATTCTGTATCGGATGATTTTCTTTTCCATATTAATTTACGTTTTTCAATTTCAAATATTCTAACACAAGTTCCATTTTCATAGAGTGAAGAGTTAAGATTGTTATTAAAAAAGCTGATTATTTGTTAATGTTATAATACCATACAATAATAACTATGAGTTCCAAACAACACTTGTCACTGAATCTATTTTGATCAAATCCTCAACCATAATCACACATGAGTGAAATGTCATATTCATAAATACCACCCACACTGCACAAGTGCAAGAAGAAAGACAATGATTTCTCATGTAATTCTGAAATCATCAGAAAATTGAGCCAACTAATTGTAATCATTATCATCATCATCGTTATCATCATCATCATCATCATCATCATCATCTAAGAATCCATTCTCATTGCAAAGTACGTCAATCATAGTATACCTGCTCATTAAAAAACAGTTACGGATGCAAGGCACAATCTATGGGAGATACTTTCTCATATTATCAGTCTTTGGCTCCACATCAGTGAAGATGGATGGGGGGATTGTTGGCAGTAATTTTATATGAACTCCTCCCTCCCCCTGACTCCTCTGTTTAAGCCCTGTGTAATCTGCCCTCCCAATAAGGAGGATCTGATGCAAACTCTGAGCTCTTCCTTCTGCATTTATCTCTCAGCACTGAGGAAGGACAGACAGTGGTTGCAAGGAACCCTAATTGAAGTGTCATCATAGATAACAACTAATGCATTCAATAATGATTCAATAATGATTCACAACTGGGAATGGTTGTGAATCATTATTGATAATGATTCAAATGAATGGACTTTTGAATGAGTAGTTCTAATTTATTGTCTTTCTTTGAACAGGTGCTCAGACTCAGACACTGACCGAGTCTGAACCAGCAGTTAAGAAGCCTGGAGAATCCCATAAACTGACCTGTACAGCCTCTGGGTTCACATTCAGCGACTACAACATGCAATGGATCAGACAGGCTCCTGGGAAGGGACTGGAGTGGGTGGCTGGGATTAGTAATCGTGCTGTCAGCCAATGGTATGCCCAGTATGTTAAGGGAAGATTCACCATCTCCAGAGACAACGGCAGAAGCCAGGTGTATTTACAGATTAACAGCCTGAAAGCTGAAGACACTGCAGTGTATTACTGTGCCAGACACACACAGTGATAGAAGAGACTGCAGCGCTGTACAAAAACTGTTGAAGCACATCTCACACTGAGGGTCACTGAAGCATGACTGTGCTGCACACTCTCTCTACATGCTCCTGTGTTGACAGGGCCAAAGACAGTGTTTATCCTGCTGCACATTCATTTAAGCCCATATAACCTTCACAAAGTTTTAATCATTTGCAAAGCTGCAATATCCTTACTGGTTATCACAGCTTAGTTAAGCCCATTTAGTTTAAATCAAAGGCTTACTGTCCACTTTATCTAAATGTTCATGTAGTGTTCTTAATTTAAAAATTCATAGTCATTACTGTGTGATTTATTTCAGAAAAGAGCTCCACACGCTTTCCTTGTGTCTCAGGTTTTTTAAATTACTTTAACTTCGAGTACAATGAGAACGTCAGTATCAATTAATGATGGGTGCTGAAGTATACTGTACAAAATCAGCTTGATGAACTTGAACCAGAGATTGAATTACTTGAATATTGATTCATGTGTCAATAACAATTGAGAGATAGTGCCCATTAAGATGTGTTTGGCACAATGTCTCACAGCAGATGCATCACTTCATGTGTCTTATGACTGCAAATCCAGTGTTGTTCATTTTCACTACTAGATCCCAGTTCAGGGGCTGCAGGCCTTTCATTGGTAAAGGTGCAAACTGCATGAGAACACAGCTCAGTGAAAGAGGAGGGGCCACCAGCTTCCACTGTGTGTCTGTGTTATATAGTATTACTGACTCTGACCTCCAGTGACCCTCACTGTGCCCTCCCCCAGAGGAGGGGCCAATGCAAACCTCCCCCAGCTTTTAATGGAGCCAGTGTCGGTGTGAGAGCTGCAGCAGCAGTCAGTGGGACTCAGTGTGCACTTTGACTCAGTGCTGCTCCTTCTCTCCTGCAGTCATGAAGCTCCCAGCAGCTCTGCTCACCCTCACAGCACTGACTCTCTCAGGTCTCTGTCTCTGTCATCTTCTCTGCTCCTCTAATTTATCTGAAGCTGTGCTATTTGAAATGATTGATATAAGGTCTCTTTAAAATGCATTTTTGCCATTGCTTTCTTTCCCAGGTGTGCAATCAGAAATTGTTCTGACTCAGTCTGAACCAGCAGTTAAGAAGCCTGGAGAATCCCATAAACTGACCTGTTATGCCTTTGGGTTCACATCCGGTGACTACTACATGCACTGGATCAGACAGGCTCCTGGGAAGGGGATGGAGTGGGTGGCCGAGATTAGACCTGATGGTAGTGGCAAATGGTATGCCGAGTCTGTGAAGGGAAGATTCACCATCTCCAGAGACAACAGTGTACGCCAGGTGTATTTACAGATGAACAGCCTGAGAGCTGAAGACACTGCAGTGTATTACTGTGCCAGAGACCCACAGTGATAGAAGAGGCTGCAGCGTCGTACAAAAACTGTTGAAGCACATCTTACACTGAGGGTCACTGAACCATGACTGTGCTGCACACTCCCTTTACATGTCATCTAATAATTTAGCAGTTTTTTTTGCCAAGATGCATTTTTGGATTTCATTTTCTATTCTGTTTTACTTCGTTCACTGCTACAGTTCCCTGTCCCATTTTTCACTTTTACAGAGGTATTTCTCACAGGTGGTTAAACCAATTTACACTTTTGCAGAGTCTTTAAGTAGCTCTGAAGATGTCCACATTTGTGCTACAGCTTTGTCCTCCACTAGCCTCAATCCTCTACTTGCCTCCACTCTGTCTAAATGTAGAGTACTGTGCTGTTGTCACATCTACTGTCTTCCATGCAACAGGCACACTGGTAATGAGAGCTTAGTGCCCCAGACAATCTGAATGTGAGGTGCATGCCAACATGCAGGGATCTCAATAGCAATGGTACCTATGTTTATGAGAATATTTCTGTTCAAAATATTTCTGTTCAGAATCAATACCGATCAGTCAGGCTTTTTTTTTTCAAAAGGCCAAAATCTCCCCTCCACACACAGATATTAAACAAGATGTGTGTGAGATTGTGTATACAATAGAATACAAAGATTGTATGTTTAGGTTATAGCAGAGATTTATTGGCCATTTGAATGAATTCCCAGTTATTAGTGATTGCAGCTAAGCAGCAGCTCAGCACCAGGGTCTCTCAGTCATTCTCTGCCCTCCAGGGTTTCACAAGCATTTGGCAGGAAATAGAAAATGGGCTGTCCCTCACACTGCTGCCTCCCCTTATCCCTGCTCACATGTGACAGGAAGTTCCTGTTTTCAAAAAACCCTTTTCAGAAAAAACAGTTAATGAAGAAAAGTATTCATTTTGACTTAATTTATTGGTCATCTCAGCCCATTGCCAGTGTCTGAGGTTTGTTGGTATTTATGGAATGAACACATTTGCAGACATTGTGCACATGATGCTTGTGACTCCTTAGTGCCTGTTTATAAACAGCAATGACAATCACTGCAGAGACAAGACATTATGATGCATGCAAATGCAACAAAACCTACACCTTTTGTCTTTGGTACAGTCAATTTTTCTATATTTCAAGCTTCTTGCTCAGTCATTGTAGATATTTTAAAGACCAAAAAAAAAAAAAAAAAAAAACTGAAAAGCAAATACATTTTCATGAATGGATATTGTTTTCTTGTTCAGAATGTCAAGATCAGAATTTCAAATACAGTGGAAATTTAGAGAGTTTAGTGATATTATTGTCCTCAAAATTTTAAGTTATTGTAATAACACCGTAAATGTTTCTAACTGTATGTATCTAAATGTATCTAACCAAATGTTCATCAAAGAGAAAATGAATAATGCTATTCATTTCTTACATGTTTTATTTTTTTTCACAATGCCACACAATGTTTATAAAATTTTGAAATTATACTGAATATCAAATTGTCAACTGATATGATAAAATGACACAATCCACAGAATCACATAGTATGTTTTTCAAAGAAAATCTTTTACAGAATGAATTTTATGTCTTTCCAATGGTTCCAGGGCCATTTCAATTAATCTCCATTCATCTTCATTTTATGTAATGTAATGCTAATATATCAAATGCAATGAATCATTTATAAATGTCATCTCTGAACTCCTATGAGGTACAGTAAAGATTGTGTAGGTTTCTCATCTCCTTATATGAAAGGATATTATTGAAAAAAATGATATGTATGCTTATCAGTGGTATTGTGACAGCAGTGTTAGATGTGTCCAATTACGCCTGTCATCATGTGATACCACATGTTTCTCTTACTCTTTAATGCATGCATATAATGTTGCAGGCAGGCAGGAGGTTTTTGTTGTGATGTAGATCACTGTGTATAGGGGGCACCACAATGATTAAAGGCCATACAAAAACCTTACATCCTGTGAGTACAGTTTTGCACACTACCATCAAAATAAAATATCTCTCGGTCTCTAAATTCTTTACACTTTAACCTTATGTAAACATTATGGTCATGTCTTCATGTTTTATTCCACATGAAAAAAATTGAATATATATAAAATTTAGCAGTGACCATCAAAACCTCCATAGTTTTAAGTACAGTTTATGCACAGTTCAGAACACTAATCATGGCTGACATTTCTCTTGATTGCCACCAATATCTGCACATCTGAAACTGGCTCTGGAGTGTGTAGGACAGGAAGAACTCCAGTGCAGTGCAATGCCACAGACCTCACTAACGTACTGAAATTTAAACAATAATGCTATTTATATCAGAGTCCTTGACCCAATAAATAATAGAAAACATGAAATAGTCATTAAACAATACATTAAAGGTATCACCAAATCAGTTCACTGAGGACTTGAACATGTAAACCTATTTCTAAGCCTTTTTCTTGACCACTACTGCCCCACTCAGCTCACCAAAAACTGAAATGGAAAATTAACAGAATAGAGAAATATAAAATTAAATATTTTAACAGTTTTGATATACTTGCATTATATTTATGCCAGTTTCAGGTATGTCAGGCATATTTTAAACCGCAGTTCATCTTTTTTAAGACAATGTACAGGATGTGTGTTTGTGAGACAAACTGTTTGCCACATATGTGTCTGTATATCATAAATATAAGGAACAGGTTTGTAGCATATCCCATGCAGTGTTTAAAGCATTCCAGAGCTCCTGACACATCACCAGATTTCTGCTCATGTACCTCACTTTAAATTTTGTTCCAAAGGTGTTCAAGGTGTTCAATGTCAGGAAATTGTGACTTCTAGCCCTTCACCTCCCTTTCCTCTTCTTAAAACCACTTCTTCATGCTGCTGACAAAGAGACCCATGATGTTGTCCTGTACATCAGGGTATACGTACATCAGGGAAGGCTTCATACCAGCGGCAGTTGAACACAAATACTGAAGCAGAGAAGCATTGTGTCAGTACTCTGCCCCCCTAGCTGTGTGTTTGTGTTCTTCCCCTGTCCATGTGCTTTTGTTTTCCTTGTGTTCTAGCCCTGCCCCGTTCCCCGCCCGGTCCCCGCCTGCCTCGTTACTGCATCGCCGTCACCTGCCTGCTAGCTCACCTGTTCCCCATCGCCTCATCTGCTCTGCCCTTTTTAATGCCCTGCCTGTTCCTGTCTCGTTGCTAGTTCGTTACAGTGTGTTTTACCTGTCTCGTTCCCGCGTCTTGTTTTCTGCTTGCTTGTTTTTCTGTGTATTCTGACTTTCGCTTGTGCCCCGACCTGATTCTTGCCTGCCGCTTTGTCCTGTTTGCCCGAGATCTGCCCGTCTGGTTTTCGACCCTGCCTGCACCTGTTCCTGACCCTGGTTTTGCCCCTACGGACTGTCTTCCTGGTATCGACCCTGCCTGTTTCTGGTTACAATCTTGCCTTCCGTCAATAAACCCCATTCGGGATCAAAGCTCCGTGGTCTGCGGCTGAGTCCTTGTCCGTACCTGACACATTGGTCAGTATAGGAATGATCTGTTGTCTGTAGCCATAGTCCCAGGGGTGTTAATAAGAAGAAATGAATCTGCAGGACTCTAACCCTGAGGTTGGAATTAGCCACCTATGTTTTGAAAGTGCTCTGTACATCTGAGTAATGGGGTACGTGTAGTGTGTGTGTGGAGCATAGGAGGTTGCATGGCAGGGGGGTATAGAATGTGTTGCATAAGCACAGGTGCTAAAAGGTGTCCAGATAGTGTCTAACTCTGTGCTTCTGCCCCCAGGGTCAGAGTCAGAGGTTCCTCTGAGCTGCAGTGAGGAAGCTGAGGAAGAGGATGAGCTTGGCAGCCTGTGGTCAACCGCCTCCTCCTTCATCATCCTCTTCCTCTGCACTGTTGTCTACAGCGTCTTCCTCAGCCTGATCAAGGTACTGCAGCTGAAGTAGTGCACACACTCTCACACACATATGCACAGTGAAACAGTAAATACAAGAGTACATTCAGCAGATTTTGACAGCTGTAAGACTCTATCAATTAAAATGGATATGCTTTATAACACACAACAGTTTCACAAAACCGCCAAACCTACAGAGTGCACTAAGAATGGCCACAGTGTAAACAATCCACAAAACATACACATAATAATCCAATAAAGGCCAAGGTTTAGCACACTACAGTACTGAATCACATAAAGTGAGACAGTTACACCAGCACATAGGAATGGGTACATCAGTTAGTAGTGAATACTGAATGATTTTGTCACATTAATGAGACTTTCGATATGATTTTTTTTATGCCTTCCCTTTTTGCTTACTTTCAGATGAAGTAGATGGAGAGATGGAGTCAAGTTATGAGGTGGAAGCGTTCAGGATTGTGACTCAAAATTCTGTCATCTAATTGTATTGGAGTCAATAAAAGTTGCTTCTATTTGATCTTATCCTTGTCTGTCTTGTCAGACACTTGTGTGTCTGATCCAAACTGTCTTTGTATATGTCAATAAATACTGAGATTTAATTACATGATTGTGCTTGGGTATATTAACATTGTAAATATCAAGGCAGTCCAGGAACAGAATTAACAAGAAGATGCCTACTTATAAAAACAATGAGTATGTTTTGAATTTTGTCCGGCTTAAAATTACTTTCTTACACACATAAACAAGCATTCTTTTTACTATATTCAGAAAAGATTTTGCCTGTTTCTTACCAAATACTTTTCTGTTGGTAAATGTGACTGTGCCTACTTGAGACTGGCAGGGCTTGTTATCATACATAGATACTGTAGGAGAAAATACTGTGGACCTGTAAACCGATTCATGTACTGCAGAGTATAACTGAACATATCACACCAAGCTCTCATGTAAGAACAGCTAAGACAGGATATGTCAAAATGAAACATAATTACAAAGTGAACTCCACATTTTTGTGTGCAGAAAACATACTGTGTTAAAAGCTAAAATAAAGATTCACCTATAACAAAGTTTGGTGTCTTGTCGTGAATAACAATATATAAAAACCATATATTCTTTCACTGCAGTCACTACAGATCACTATATATGACATGCATGGTTGAATCTTGCAGATCTCTCTTTTGGCTTTCCTATCTTGAGTTTGTGTGTGGAACAAAACTGGGATTGGCTCCAGTCCACCCCCAGCATTTCACATTACTTTTTTAAAACATTTTCACCTTTGTTTTCAGACAATTTTTTGTACTTTCCATCCCTGTTATAATTCTATCAATTCGTTTTACTCCTCTCTATAGACCATAAATGTTTATGAATACGATGTTTTAGGTTTTAAAATACCTTGCATAATAATACCCAGATTTAATAAATAGCACACAAAGTCAGAAAACAGAACGAAAGACATCTTGAGACACCCTGCTGTAATGCATATCTTACAGCTTAAATCTGATTTATTTTAAGGATATAAGGATTCATGTAATTCAGATACACTATGTATACTGCCACATTAAACTTGAAGAGAAGAATGGAAAATATGTTTCATCTACAGGTAGAATAAAGTGATAGCTACAAAGTTAAACTGTGAAGAAAAATGAATGTAAGGTAACTTGTAAAACAAGCTAAAGCCTTACTGTATTTTGAGTAATTTTTAAAATCACTGGGCTAGACACAGACGTGCAAACACATGAGACTGAAGCCGAGAATGTGACTTGACCAAATTTGCTTTCTAGCTCATTTCAGATGGGTTTGACTTCTTTCAGTTGTCCAAAGATAGCCTTTCGTGAAAACGGTTTCCTTCTCTTTTTCTCTCTTTCTCCTCTCGCCCGTGTCCACACCTGCAGCCCTGAAACTGCCTTACAAACTGACATTTACTGTTTCAGACTTCCTCGAAAGATCACTGCCAATATTCATAGCTCCTCATTGGTATTACATTCCTGGGCAGAGGGCAAGACTGCAGTGTGGAGTAGTTGTCTGGCCTGGTGACCCTATAGTGCAGGGCTACTCTATGCTGGTCCCAAAGCATTTCATCATGCCATGAAGCAGACTGTCTTGATATTCAAATCCAGACAAAATAAAATTTACTGCTTTGTTCTTTTTCATAGTTAAAACCCTTTCTTCCAACAGTGTGTGTTGTTTTATTTACAACCATGCCGCAACAGGTTTACTGATTCATGTCATTTTGGTGTTAATTGAATTATGACACTGCAAAGCCACTGCACCTATACAGTCAAACATAGCCTATGAGATCCATTTTTTTCTACAGGCTGTCTACTGCTGGTCCCTCAATGCAAGATGCCACCAGGATCCTGTATCTCCTGAACACCTGTTATATAATACTTTACATTTGATCCCACCCTCTCCTGTACCCTCAGCAAGCTCATCCTTCTGTGCATCATCTTGATTTAAGTAATTCATGGTGTTCTAAGAGGGATATTAACATAATATGAGGCCGTGGGCCTGTATCCCTGCAGCACCAGGTCTGAATGTGATTAATATTCATTTACTAGGCCTTACTGTTATAATATAAGGTTTTCTTACTATAGCGAGTGAAGCATAATGCAAACTTGCTTTATATTGGTGAATATAACAAACTAAGAAAAAAGTGTCCTTGAGTCTGGAGGTTTAAACTGCTCTCTCTGCCAGCCAGCTGTGTCCAGCTCTATATTTGTATGCACTGCCTCAGTAGTTTGCTCTTCGAGGCACAGAAACCCCACTGTGGGGTGTATTTCTGGATGTTCAGTGCAGGTGTGTGTTCTGCATGGGTAGACAGCGTATGTGTGTGTGTGTGTGTGTGGGTGCGTGTGTGTGAGGTATGACGTTCATCTGAGCACAACTAAATAACAGTTCATCATATTATTATCATATCATCATCATATATAATAATCAGCAACATATTATGCACAGCACATTCTACATGTTTTTTTTTTTATTTGAAAAGAAAATTTAAAACAAGTTTTTAATCTTAACTTTTACTTCTCTTCATTATGAACTTCATAATATTTTGCTTGTAGCTCCCATTGTACTTGACAATAAAGACAAAAGTAAAAAGTGCTGTGTTCATTTTTTCATCTCTGACGCTGTGCCTTCTTATCCAAAGAACACTGTTGTGAATAAGTTTTGAATGAAACATACTTTGATTCAAAGCATATATGAATAAAATTGATAATCTTGAAACTGTAAATAAGAATGTGTAAGGGTTAAGGATTGACTATGGAAGCTCTGCTCATGATAACTTCTTCATCCTTTGTAACAATTACTGTAATTTCATTGTAGTCTAAGGTAATACACAATGATTTCAATATGAAGTGAGCAGTTCACTTGCCAGGTATACAACACACTCCAAATCCCATCTTGTCAGGTCGAAAAGCATATTGCAGACTGGAGTACTGTATACTATGTACTAGATGTATAGTATCTTCATTAGCATGGATGTCAAGGAGAGGAAAGATGATTTTAAAAACCATAGTTCAAAAATCATAGTGGTACAATTACTTCTCAAATGCACAGATTCATGACAAACTTAAACTGAATTTTTCTTTGTATTGTTGTAAGATGTTGCTTTCAAACATTTTTTAAAGAAAATGACAGATAAAATATTTTTATAATAACAGATTCAAAGTTCTACATGAAACACTGCTTACACTTTAGAGCAAGTTTTGTTTCTGTAGCAAGACGAAAAATAAACATGCTGAAAATTTGATCTTTTGTAAGTTAGTTTAGTTAAGTTCCCTGCATGCAGTTCCCTGAGAACTGTACATTTAAAAATCAGAGAGTAAACTTTTTCTGTGTATTTTGGATCGAAAATGTCAGATGCATTCAGAAGCGAATTCATGGTTGGTCCAAGACATTCAGTCTTTCATTCAGTCATTGTTGGAATTGACCCCAACCCTGATAACTTCTGCCATAAGGTCTTCTTAGCGACAGCGACAAGCAGCGACAAGATTCCCACTTCAGCGACAAGCCTCATTCACCCTGGTGTTCTTGCTACTAACCTTTAACAGACTTAACGGATCAGCCCCCCAATACATACAGGACATGATAAAACCCTACAAGCCTGCAAGAGTGCTACGCTCTGCTACCTCGGGTTGCCTTCATGTCCCGAAATACAAGGGCAGTATCTCTCGAACCCGCCTCTTCCCAGTACTGGCTCCACACTGGTGGAATGAGCTTCCAGTTGAGATTCGGACAACAGACTCCCTGGACGCCTTCTTGAAAAAACTTAAAACTCATCTGTTCAAGCTGTATCTGTAGCCTACCCTCCCCCTGTCTATGTCTATCTATCCTATCGATTGCTATTTTCATTAAAAATAAATAAATAAATAAATAAATAATTAAATAAATAAATAAAATTCCGCATTAGCCTATCAAATAACTTTGTATCTTACTGAATTCTAGTAATACCTTACAATGTCTACTCTTAGCATAGTGATACACTCATTTGTAAGTCGCTCTGAGTGTCTGCTAAATGATGTAATTTAATTTAATGTAATGTAATGTTAAGTGTGTTTGTGTACTGCAGGAGGTTCTGGAGCACCTGAGACACTTGCAGTGTTTTCTGACCCCTGGTGTACGCATCATAAAACAACAACAGAAATACTGTAAGCCAGCTCCCTCTGAATGAGCAGCACACATTCATGGGTGTGTCTTTAAATGTCCTGTGTTTCAATGATTCACCTGAGACAGCCTTACACTGCCCTCCAGAGTCCAAAGCCCCCAGATACACAAATAACAAGGGAACAACATCAACAAAAAACATTATTTCCAGCCTCTACAACTTTTGACCAGTAGATGTCAGCCTCACAGTAAAAATGACAGGGACAAAACATAACCCTGTTCTCCCCAGGATGCTACAGATATAGTTTGTTTCAGATATATTTCATAATGGACTCATCGCTCAAAAAATAAAATACAATTTATTGATTGATTTATTTATTTTGTTTTAAATCCTAATTTCTTTACAAAAAAATTTTGCTAATTAAAAATGTATATTTATGGCTACTTTGAGGAATCTAAAATATAAGATTAAGCCTTTTGATTTAACACTTTTTTGGTCACTGCGTAATTCCGTTTGTGTTATTTCATAGTTTTGATGCCTTTACTACTGTTCTAAAATGTTGAAAATAGAAAAAAGTATAGGAAAACTATGAGTAAGTGTATCCAAAGTTTTGACTGGTACTGTATGTGTCTCATGGCTGTGAATCCAGTGTAGCTCCTGTTTTACTTAGATCCAAGCTGAGTGGACTCAGGTCTTTCATTGGTGCAAACTGTGTCAGAATACAGCTCAGTGAGAGGCACAACAGCTTCCACTGTGTGTCTGTGTTATGTATTATTACTACGCTGAGTCTGACCTCCAGTGACCCTCACTGTGCCCTCCCCCAGAGGAGGGGCCAATGCAAACCTCCCCCAGCTTTTAATGGAGCCAGTGTCAGTGTGAGAGCTGCAGCAGCAGTCAGTGGGACTCAGTGTGCACTTTGACTCAGTGCTGCTCCTTCTCTCCTGCAGTCATGAAGCTCCCAGCAGCTCTGCTCACCCTCACAGCACTGACTCTCTCAGGTCTCTGTCTCTGTCATCTTCTCTGCTCCTCTAATTTATCTGAAGCTGTGCTATTTGAAATGATTTATATAAGCGTGTTTTAAAATGCATTTTTGCTATTGCTTTCTTTCCCAGGTGTGCAATCAGAAATTGTTCTGACTGAGTCTGAACCAGCAGTTAAGAAGCCTGGAGAATCCCATAAACTGCCCTGCACAGCCTCTGGGTTCACGTTCAGCAGCTATGCTATGAACTGGATCAGACAGGTTCCTGGGAAGGGGCTGGAGTGGGTGGCCTTGATTAGTTATGATGGTAGTAACAAATATTATGCCGAGTCTGTTAAGGGAAGATTCACCATCTCCAGAGACAACAGCAGAAGCCAGGTGTATTTACAGATGAACAGCCTGAGAGCAGAAGACACTGCAGTGTATTACTGTGCCAGAGACCCACAGTGATAGAAGAGGCTGCAGCGTCGTACAAAAACTGTTCAATCACATCTCACACTGAGGGTCACTGAAGCATGACTGCGCTGCACACTCTCTCTACGTGCTCCTTGGTTGCTCCTGTGTTAATGTCCCTGGCAAATTGACGACGGCTGTAGGAAAGACAGAAATGTGGTATTGTGTGCTTTTGAATATCATTTACCTGATTTTCAATCATTCTTTTGGACATTTTGTGCCAACAAACATTATTGAATGCTATTTTCTACTCATTTTCATTTAAGTCACTGGTACAGTGAATTTTTTCATCTTAAAATAAATGGTCCTAATAACTCCCTGCTTAAACCTATGTGATCTTTTGTGATGGTCTTTCACACTGAAGATACTCGTCTGTGTGTTATAGCTTTGTCACATTCAGTCACACTGGTTATGACAGGTGGAAGTGAAATGTATGCTAACAGAAGACTAAGGGTGGTAATTAATGATGTTACCAACCGATTTAATTCATTTGTTGTTATTAATGAAATAATTTGTCTTCATAGTATTTAGTGATTGATTTCTTTCAGAAAAGAGCTCCTTACACTTTCAAAAATGCTTCATGCATTTATTTCAAATATGCACATATTGCAAAAATGCATGCCTAGGCAGGCTGAACTGTATCATGACAATTCTGTAAAGGCACAGCAGGGGGCAGAGCTGATCCTTTATCAGGGAGAAACAAAGCAATGTCTGCCAGCAGTGTCAGAGCAGCAGGAGGAGGAGACAGAGGGGTAAAAACACACCTCCTCTCGGCTCCTCCCCTCTGGGTTGGGCCACGCAAACATCCTCCCAGCTCCAGCTCCTTTAAGACCAGAAATCCAGTAAAGTAGGTCCTCACATTCTCCCCCTCAATATGGAGTCCCCAGACACTGCCCTGCGCTTTGCCCTTCTGCTGCTGTGTCTGCACTGTGAGTGAGAGACATACAGCACAGCACAACCCTCTCTGTCTTTCTGTATATTTGTGTTTATTGTGTCTGAAGATGTTTCCCTTGAGACAAACTGTTGCCAGATACAGCATTTGAAGGCTGAGGACACAGCTGTGCATTATTGTGTGTGATGGAGAGGGGAAAAAACTCCAGTAAATACAGCAAGGCGCTGAGCTCATTTCTTCCTCATAACAGTGAAATACAAGGCTCAGGAAATAACTGTAGTGAGTGATATTCAGCTGCAGGCTTTTGCCTATGACTTACCCATGTAACCATAATAATTCCTTGTCAGATGATTTTCTTATCAATATTAATCAATCTTTTTCAGTTTCAAATATTCTAAAACAAGTTCCATTTTCATAGAGACAAGGGTTAAAGGTTTTAATTGAAATGCGAAATATTGTTAATATTATAATCTTATATTCTTGTACATCTAAACCATAAAATAATAACCATATAGGCACCAAACAACACTTGTCACTGAATCTATTTTGATCGAACGGTCACCCATAATCATATGTGAGTGAAATATCCTATTCATGAATATCCCCCATACTGCACAACTGTAAGAAAAAAAGACAATGATTTCTCATGTAATTCTGAAATCAGCAGAAAATTGAGCCAACTAACTGTAATCATTATCATCATCATCGTTATCATCATCACGATCATCATCATCATCTACGAATCCACTCTCATTAAAACATGCATGCGAATCATGGTATACCTGCTCATTAAAAGACCAGTTAAAGACACAAGACAGAATTAACAGGAGACACTTTCTCGTATTATCAGTCTCTGGCTCCATATCAGTGAGGTTGGATGGTGGGATTGCTGGCTGTAATTTCATATGGACTCCTCCCGCCCTCTGAATCCTCTATTTAAGCCCTGTGTAATCTGCCCTCCCAATAAGGAGGAGCTGATGCAAACTGTGAGCTCTTCCTTCTGCATTTATCTCTCAGCACTGAGGGAGGACAGACAGTGGATGCCAGGAACCCTAACTGACCACTTATCATAGATCACAACTAATGCATTCAACAATGATTCTAATTACTGGAACACTTCTAGTGGCAATGTGTTTAACAGGTGAATAGTTTTACCATTTTATTTGAATTGAATGGACTTGAATGGAATGAATTTAGCAGTTCAATCTAATTTTCTTTCTTTTCACAGGTGTTCAGAGTCAGACACTGACAGAGTCTGAACCAGCAGTTAAGAAGCCTGGAGAATCCCATAAACTGACCTGTACAACCTCTGGGTTCACATTCAGCAGCTATCACATGGCCTGGGTCAGACAGGCTCCTGGGAAGGAAATGGAGTGGTTGGCCTGGGTTTATAGTAGTGGTAGCAGCATCTCGTATGCCCAGTCTGTTAAGGGAAGATTCACCATCTCCAGAGACAACAGCAGAAACCAGGTGTATTTACAGATGAACAGCCTGAGAGATGAAGACACTGCAGTGTATTACTGTGCCAGAGACTCACAGTGATAGAAGAGGTTGCAGCGTCGTACAAAAACTGTTGAAGCACATCTCACACTGAGGGTCACTGAACCATGACTGTGCTGCACACTCTACGTGCTCCTGTGTGACTGTTGCAAGAGGCAGCGTTTATCCTGATGCACATTCATTTAAGCCCAGAAAATGTTTAAGAAGTATTTCTCTTTTACACAGCTTTAATGTTCTTGTAGCTGGTTCTCACAGCTGACTACTTAAAACAGTTTAATCTTTTGCAGGCTATTTCAGTAACTCTGAAGAGGCTCCTGTTTGTGTTGCAGCTTTGTCACATTCAATGTCCTCCACCAACCTCCATCCTCCACTAGCCTCCACTCTGACTGAATGTAGAGTTCTGTGCTGTTTTCTCACCTACTGTCTTCTGGGCACCAGTCACACTGGTAATGATAACTGTGAAGTGCATGCCATCAACAGACTAAAGTTGCAAATTAATGATGGTAACATTGGGTAGATTAACTGGTACATTCATGACTAGAACAGATCAGACATTGAAAAAAACATTCACTTCAGTCCAAACGAAAGTCTTACTGTCCACTTTATTTTTTCATGTAATGTTCATAATGTCAAAATTCACATAATCATTACTCGGTGATTTATTTAAAAAAAAAAAGCTCCACATGCTTTCCTTGTGTCTCAGGTTTTCCTAAATTAATTGAACTTAGAGTACAATGAGAATATCAGTATCAATTAATGATGGGTGCTGAAGTATGCTGTTCAAAGTCAACTTCATGAACCAAAGATTGAATTACATGAATTTTGTTTCATGTGTCAGTAACAAGTGAGAGAAACACTCAAACACAGTTCCCATTAAGATTGTTTTTGGCACAATATCTAACTGCAGATTACCCCTTTTATGTGTCTCATGGCTGTGAATCCAGTGGTGTTCTTGTTTTCACTTCTAGATCCCAGTTAGGTGGAAACTGTGTCAGAATACAGATCAGTCCAAGAGGAGGGGCCACCAGCTTCCACTGTGTGTCTGTGTTCTGTATTATTACTGACTATGACCTCCAGTGACCCTCACTGTGCCCTCCCCCAGAGGAGGGGCCAATGCAAACCTCCCCCAGCTTTTAATGGAGCCAGTGTAAGTGCGAGCTGTAGCAACAGTCAGTGGGACTCAGTGTGCACTTTGACTCAGTGCTGCTCCTTCTCTCCTGCAGCCATGAAGCTCCCAGCAGCTCTGCTCACCCTCACAGCACTGACTCTCTCAGGTCTCTGTCTCTGTCATCTTCTGTGCTCCTCTAATTTATCTGAAGCTGTGCTATTTGAAATGATTGAGATAAGGCCTCTTTGAAATATATTTTTGCTGTTCATTTCTTTCCCAGGTGTGCAGTCAGAAGTTGTTCTGACAGAGTCTGAACCAGCAGTTAAGAAGCCTGGAGAATCCCATAAACTGACCTGTACAACCTCTGGGTTCACATTCAGCAGCTACTACATGGCCTGGATCAGACAGGCTCCTGGGAAGGGGCTGGAGTGGGTGGCCAGTATTAGTGGTAGTAGCAGCTACATCTACTACACCCAGTCTGTTAAGGGAAGATTCACCATCTCCAGAGACAACAGCAGAAGCCAGCTGTATTTACAGATGAACAGCCTGAAAGCGGAAGATACTGCCGTGTATTACTGTGCCAAAGACCCACAGTGATAGAGGAGGCTGCAGCACCGTACAAAAACTGTTGAAGCACATCTCACACTGAGGGCCACTGAACCATGACAGTTCTGTGTGCTCTCTCTACATGCTCTTACGTCAGAGACACCATTTATCTGGCAGCTTTATCCGTGACAGCCTTGTATCATTCAATTTTCTCCACCAGCCTCCATCCTCCACTAACCTCCACCCTGAGTGAATACAGTAATGTAATCTCATCTACTTTCTTCTGAGCACCAGTCACACTTTTAATGATATCTGAATCCAAAAAACATGCCATCAGATAAATAAAGTTGTAAATTAATGTTAGTAACACTGGGTAGGAGAACTCCTCCATTTAGAATTAGAACAGATCAGATTAAAAATAAATAATTAAGGTGAGTTTAAATCAAAGATTTCATGTCCATTTGATGTAATTCATGCAATAATTGTTATTCTTAAATAATTCATCCATACAACATTTAGTGATGGATTTATTTCGGAAACAGACTCCAAACACTTTCTAAAATCCTTTATTTGTTGTTGGAAATATGAATATTCAGACTGGGAGAGTCCAGGTAGGCCAGACTGTATCATGACAATTCTGTAAAGGTACAGCAGGGGGCAGAGCTGACCCTTTATCAGGGAGAAACAAAGCAATGTCTGCCAGCAGTGTCAGAGCAGCAGGAGGAGGAGACAGAGGGGTAAAAACACACCTCCTCTCAGCTCCTCCCCTCTGGGTTGGGCCATGCAAACATCCTCCCAGCTCCAGCTTCTTTAAGACCAGAGATCCAGTCAAACGGGCCCTCACATTCTCCCCCTCAATATGGAGTCCCCATACACTGCCCTGCACTTTGCCCTTCTGCTGCTGTGTCTGCACTGTGAGTGAGAGACATACAGCACAGCACAGCTCTCTCTCTCTTTCTGTATATTTGTGTTTACTGTGTATGAAGATGTTTCCCTTGAGACAACCTGTTGCCAGATAGAACAGTTGAAGGCTGAGGATGCAGTCGTTTTTTTGGGTTTTTTTTAGCAGACGCTTCACCCAGAGCGACTTATAGCAGTTACAATGTTATCCATTTACACAGCTGGATGTTTACCAAGGCAACTGGGGGTTAAGTATCTTTCCAAAGGGTACAACAGCAGTGCTCCAAAAGGGAATCGAATCAGTAACCTTTTGGTCACGACTCCTACTCCTTAACCACTATGCTACCCTGTGGCCCCAGCTCTGTATTATTGTACATGAGAGAGAGGGGAAACCCAGACAAAAACTCCACAAACTCAGCTAAACATTGAGCTAATTTTTCCCTCTTAACAGTGAAATATATGGCCCAGGAAATAAATGGAGTGAGTGATATCCAGCAGCAGGCTGTTGCTTATGAATTACTCATGTAACCATAATAATTTTGTGTCTGATGATTTTCTTTTCAATATTAGTATACCTTTTTTTCAAATTCAATGCTCTGAAACAATTTCCATTGTCATAGAGACAAGGGTTAAGCGTCTTAATTGAAATTGAAAATATTGTCACTGCATCTGTTTTGATTGAATGGTCACCATAATCATATGTGAGTGAAATTTCCAATTCATAAATACCACCCACACTGCACAACTGCAAGAAAAAAAGACAATGATTTCTCATGTAGTTCTGAAATCAGCAGAAAATTGAGCCACCTAATTGTAGTCATTATCATCATCATCGTTATCATCATCACTATCATCATCATCATCCACAGTCTCCTTTAAACATGCATGTGAATCATGGTATACCTGCTCATTAAAAGACCAGTTAAAGACACAAGGCACAATCTACAGGAAACACTTTCTCATATTATCAGTCTCTGGCTCCACATCAGTGAGGATGGATGGTGGGGTTGCTGACTGTAATTTCATATGAACTCCTCCCTCCCCCTGAATCCTCTGTTTAAGCCCTGTGTGATCTGCCCTCCCAATAAGGAGGAGCTGATGCAAACTCTGAGCTCTTCCTTCTGCATTTATCTCTCAGCACTGAGGGAGGAGGACTGCTGTTGCAGAGAGCCTTCACTGGGGTTTTATCTGAGATCACAAATAATGCAACCAAAAATGACTATAATGACTGGACTACTTCTAGTGGCAATATGTTTAACAGGTGAATACTTTTTGCATTTTATTTTAATTGAATAGACTTTTGAATTTAGTAGTTTAATTTTTTTTCTGTTCACAGGTATTCAGAGTCAGACACTGACTGAGTCTGAACCAGCAGTTAAGAGGCCTGGAGATTCCCATAAACTGACCTGTACAGCCTCTGGGTTCATATACATTTACTATGGCATGCACTGGGTCAGACAGGCTCCTGGAAAGGGGATGGAGTGGGTGGCCAGAATAAAAGACCGGGATGGATCTGAAAAATACTACTCCCAGTCTGTTCAGGGAAGATTCACCATCTCCAGAGACAACAGCAGAAGCCAGCTGTACTTACAGATGAACAGCCTGAGAGCTGAAGACACTGCAGTGTATTACTGTGCCAGAGACGCACAGTGATAGAAGAGGCTGCAGCCCCGTACAAAAACTGTTGAATCACATCTCACAGTGATGATCATTGAACCATGACTGTGCTGCAAACTCTCTCTACATGTCATCTAATAATTTAGCAGTTTTTTCTCACAAGATGCATTTTTGGATTTTATTTTCTACTCCTTGTTACTTAGTTCACTGCTACAGTCCCCTATCCCATTTTTTACTTTTACAGAGGTATTTCTCACAGGTGGTTTAACCAATTTAAGCTTTTGCACTGTCTTAAGGTAACTCTGAAGATGTTCATTTTTGTGCTACAGCTTTGTCCTCCACTAGCCTCAATCCTCTACTTGCCTCCACTCTGGCTAAATGTAGAGTACTGTGCTGTTGTCACATCTACTGCCTTCCATGCAACACGCACACTGGTAATGAGAGATTAGTGCCCCAGATAACATGAATGTGAGGTGCATGTCAACATAGAGGGATCTCAATAGCAATGGTGCCTATGTTCATGAGAATATTTCTGTTCAGAATCAGTACCGATCAGTTAGGGGTTTTTTTGTTTCAAACCCCTCCACACACAGACATTAAGCAAGATGTGTGTGAGATTGTGTATATGATAGAGTACAAGGATTGTGTGTTTAAGATATACCAGAGATTTATTGGCCATTTGAATGAATTCCCAGTTATTACTGATTTTAGCTAAGCAGCAGCTCAGCACCAGGGCCTCTCAGTCATTCTCTGCCCTCCAGGGTTTCACAAGCATTTGGCAGGAAATAGAAAATGTGCTGTCCCTCACACTGCTGCCTCCCCTTATCCCTGCTCACATGTGACAGGAAGTTATTGTTTCTCAAACAGCAGTTAGTCTGATGCTGGAAAAAACATTATTTCAGTAAAAAAAAAGTTAGAGCACTGCAATTATGATTACCATATATAAAATAATCAACGGAGATGGTAAAAATGACACAACATCAAACATTCACACAACATTTGTTTAAAAGAACATCTTTTATATTATGAATTTTATGCCTTATAAGTATATAATTTAACTTTACACAAAGTGGAGAAACAAAACAAAAAAAACATAGCTATTTTCATGTAAGTTACTAAAGTAATACCCCAAAATCAACCTAAAGAAAGAGTAATTAGCCAGCTGAATGCAAATGAAGAACATTACAAACCAGAATATAATATTTAGAGAACAGAGAAGAAACAGTGTGACAGGGAGTTGTTTTGGCTGGCTGTAGTTTGGGCCACTCCCCAGGGGAGGGGCTGCATGTTGTCCTCCCTCCCCTCACAGTCTCCTCCCTCCCCAGCAGCCCAGCAGTCTGCACCTGGTCTGCATCTCATACAGTACGAGAAACCATTGGCTGCAGATCAGATCTCCTGTCTAAAGACGGGGGAGACAACAGGAATGAGTTCTCTGCAGTTTATTTTAATGCAGGTCTGGATCTCTGAGCAGTTTCTGCCACTTCTAACCACATTTCTGCAATAAAAAGACCATTTACCAGAGAGAACCTGTGTTATAGCTGATCATAATTTACATGACAACAAGACACATTTCTCCATAGTGTAAAAATCCTGAAACATATTCTCCTTCATAATTTTAGAGATGTTCCCAGGTTTTGGCATAGTAATGTGTGTACTTAAATTCTTTATCATATGTCAAAATTTAATCTATCCCTTCAAATCAGTAACACCATAGTTAATTTATGAGTTTGGGGAACTGGTACTGATCCTGTTATTATTGGCATCAGTTAATTTAAACAATTTTGCTGTAAAGCCAGGGCTGCCTCTGACCATCTCCTGTAAGGTCTCTGGGTATTCCCTGATACCAACTATTCCACATTCTGGATTCATCAGCAATGGAGTGGGTTGGATATTTTAATAGTGGGGGGTTACATGTCCTATTTTTTACTTTAAAAGGCTCAAGGACAATACCCTTTTTGTTAGACAGCAATGACATGCATCTACAGCCTCTGGCAAAATATTCACTCTGTGTTAGAAAATCACTGCAAGAACAGAAGACAATGGTTTGTCATGCAATTCTTGCAGTCACTGCAAAATTAAGGCCTGCATATTATAACCATCATCATCATTATCATTATCATCATCACGATCATCATCATCTAAGAACCCACTCTCATTAAAACGTGTATGTCAATCATGGTATACCTGCTCAATAAAAGACCAGTTAAAGACACAATATCAATCTACAGGAGACGCTTTCTCATATTATCAGTCTCTGGCTCCACATCAGTGAGAATGGATGGTGGGATTGTTGGCTGTAATTGCATATGAACTCCTCCCTCCCCCTGAATCCTCTGCTTAAGCCCTGTGTATCTGCCCTCCCAATAAGGAGGAGCTGATGCAAACTCTGAGCTCTTCCTTCTGCATTTATCTCTCAGCACCGAGGGAAGACGGATGGTGGTTACAAGGAACCCTCACTGACCTGTAATCATAGATCACAACTAATGCATTCAACAATGATTCTAATAACTGCACCTCTTCTAGTGACAATATGCTTCACAGGTGAATAGTTATAGTGCTTCATTTTTAATACAATGGACTTTTTTACTTCTTTTTTTACTGTTCCAAAATATTTTTTTTTTCTTTTCACAGGTGTTCAGACACAGACAGAGTCTGGAGCAGCAATTAAGAAGCCTGGAGAATCCCATAAACTTACCTGTACAGCCTCTGGGTTCACATTCAGCAGCTACTACATCAAGTGGATCAGACAGGCTCCTGGGAAAGAGCTGGAATGGGTGGCCACCATTTCTGGTGATGGCAGCAGCAAATGGTATGACGAGTCTGTTAAGGGAAGATTCACCATCTCCAGAGACAACAGCAGAAAGGAGGTGTATTTACAGATGAACAGCCTGAGAGCATAAGACACTGCAGTGTATTACTGTGCTGCAAACACACAGTGATAGAAGAGACTGCAGCGCCGTACAAAAACTGTTGAAGCACATCTCACACTGAGGGTCACTGAACCATGACTGTACTGTACACTCTCTCTCTACATGCTCCTTTGGCCCCTTGGCCAGAAGCTCCATTTATCTGACAGTTTTGTCATGTTCAATGTCTTCCACTAACCTCCATCTTCCACAAACCTCAAGTCTGCCAAAATGTAGAGTACTGTGCTGTCATCTCATTTACTTTCCTCTAAGAACCAGTCACAGAGGTAATGATAGCTAAAAGTGAACTGCATGCCATCACAAGACTAAAGTTGCAAATTATTGTTGATAAGAATGAGTAGGAGATCTGCTCCATTCAGAATAAGAAGAGATCAAGCATCAAATAAAATGAACAAATTCGTTTAAATCAATGTTTTATCATTCAGTTCATCAAATTGAATTAATTTCTCGTTAGTATGAAATTATGCATCTCTACAGCCTTTAGTGGCTGATTTATTTCAGAACTAGGCTCTGCACACTTGCTAAAATGCTTTATTTTTCATGTCAAATATGCAGATTCGGACTGGGAGAGGCCAAGTGGGATGGACTGAGTCATGACAATTCTGTAAAGGTACAGCAGGGGGCAGACCTGATCCTTTATCAGGGAGAAACACAGCAACGTCTGCCAGCAGTGTCAGAGCAGCGGGAGGAGGAGACAGAGGGGTAAAAACAGACCTCCTCTCAGCTCCTCCCCTCTAGGTTGGGCCATGCAAACATCCTCCCAGCTCCAGCTCCTTTAAGAACAGAGATCCAGTCAAACGGGCCCTCACATTCTCCCCCTCAATGTGGAGTCGCCAGACACTGCCCTGCACTTTGCCCTTCTGCTGCTGTGTCTGCACTGTGAGTGAGAGACATACAGCACAGCACAACCCTCTCTCTCTTTGTGTATATTTGTGTTTACTGTGTCTGAAGATGTTTCCCCGTGAGACATCCTGTTGCCAGAATGAGCAGCTGAAGGCTGAGGACACAGCTGTGTATTGTTGTGTGACAGCTACAGTGTGTGACAGAGAGGGAAAACTCAGACAAAAACTCCACCAGGTGAAACAAGACACTGAGCTCTTTTTTCCATCATAGCAGTGAAATACAAAGCTCAGGAAGTAAATTTAGTGAGTGATATCCAGCTGCAGGCTGTTGCTTATGTCTTACCCATGTAACCATAATAATTCCTTGTCAGATGATTTTCTTATCAATATTAATTCATCTTTTTCAGTTTCAAATATTCTAAAACAAGTTCCTTTTTAACAGAGACAAGGGTTAAGAGTTTTAATTGAAATGCAAAATATTGTTAATATTATAATATTATATTCCTGTATATCTAATCCATGCTATAATAACCATGAGTAATAAATAGCATTCTTCACTGAACGTATTTTGATTGAACAGTCACCATAATCATACATGTATGAAATGTCCCCATTTATCATTAACTGCAAGAACAGAAGACAATGATTTCCCATGTAATTCTTAAATCAGTGGAAAATTGAGCCACCTTATTGAAATCATTATCATCACCATCCTCATCATTACCTAATAATCCATTCTCATTAAAAAGTGTATGTGAATCATGGTATACCTGTTCATTAAAAGACCAGTTAAAGACACAAACCACAACCTACAGTACAGGGGACACTTTCTCACTTTATCAGTCTCTGGCTCCACATCAGTGAGTATGGATGGTGGGGTTACAGACTGCAATTTGATATGAACTCCTCCCTCCTCCTGAATCCTGCCCTCCCAATAAGGAGGAGCTGATGCAAACTCTGAGCTCTTCCTTCTGCATTTATCTCTCAGCACTGAGGGAGGAGGGACTGTGGATGCCAGGAACCATAACTGACCAGTTATCATAGATCACAACTAATGCATTCAACAATGATTCTAATAACTGGACAGCTTCTAATGATACTATGTGTAACAGGTGAATACTTACACTGTTTCATTTTAATTTTATGGACTTTTGAATTTAGTAGTTCAAAATTATTTTCTTTATTTTCACAGGGGTTCAGAATCAGACACTGACTGAGTCTGAACCAGCAGTTAAGAAGCCTGGAGAATCCCATAAACTGACCTGTACAGCCTCTGGGTTCACATTCAGCAGCAACGACATGGCCTGGATCAGACAGGCTCCTGGGAAGGGGCTGGAGTGGATTGCTTACATTGAGGGTTCATCTACCTTCTACTCCCAGTCTGTAAAGGGAAGATTCACCATCTCCAAAGACAACAGTAGAAGCCAACTGTATTTACAGATGAACAGCCTGAGAGCAGAAGACACTGCAGTGTATTACTGTGCTGCAGACTCACAGTGATAGAAGAGACTGCAGCGCCGTACAAAAACTGTTGAAGCACATCTCACACTGAGGGTCACTGAACCATGACTGTGCTGCACACTCCCTCTACATGCCATCTAATTATTTAGTAGTTTTTCTGCCAAGATGCATTTTTGGACTTTTTTGTCCACTCTGTTTAAATTCACCTTAACAAATGTTTGATTTATTGATTGATTGAGTCAAAGTCAATTTGGGTAATACTCAATATAAAATACTGAATAAACCTGAGAAATGAAGCCCCCTTCCCCGCCCCTCACCCATTAGAAATACATTTTAATATTCAATTCTTTATTAGACAGTTATAGAAATATCTGATTTGTAAAATGTTGCATTATACTTTGGAGCAGTATAAATACATATCAACTATGCGCCATTTGCAGAAAATTTTCTGTTGCTTCAGCTCAGTAACAGTGTTACTCTGCCTTCCAGCACTGTATGGCACAGGTATAGGAGAGACAGTCAGAATGTCTCCCTGGATGTTTCCAGCATTGCTGAACTACAAGCAGTATTCTTGGAAAGCTTAAATTTTAAAACATGAGCCCTACTTATTGCCATCATCATCATTATCATCATCATCATCATCATCATCATCATCTAAGAATCCACTATCGTTAAAAATGTATGTGGATCATGGTGCACCTGATCATTAAAAGAACAGTTAAGGACACAAGACACAATATACAGGAGTCACTTTCTCATGTTATTAGTCTCTGGCTCCACATCAGTGAGGATGGATGTTGGGATTGCTGGCTGTCATATGGACTCCTCCCTCCCCCTGAATCCTCTATTTAAGACCTGTATAACCTGCCCTCCCAATTAGGAGGAGCTGAGGGAGGAGGGACTGCTGTTGCAGAGAGCCTTCACTGGGGTTTTATCTGAGATCACAATTAATGCATTCAAATATGATGTTAATAACAGACTTACTTCTAATGGTACTATGTTAAACAGGTGAGTACTTTTGCGTTTTATTTAAATTGAATGGACTTTTGAATCAAGCAGTTGAATTTCATTTTCTTTCTTTTTGCAGGTGTTCAGAGTCAGACACTGACTGAGTCTGAACCAGCAGTTAAGAAGCCTGGAGAATCCCATAAACTGACCTGTACAGCATCTGGGTTCACATTCAGTGACTACAACATGGCCTGGGTCAGACAGGCTCCTGGGAAGGGGCTGGAGTGGGTGGCATTGATTAATAGTGGTGGTAGCAGCCAATGGTATGCCCAGTCTGTTAAGGGAAGATTCACCATCTCCAGAGACGACAGCAGAAGCCAGCTGTATTTACAGATGAACAGCCTGAAAGCTGAAGACACTGCAGTGTATTACTGTGCTAGATACTCACAGTGACAGAAGAGACTGCAGCGCCGTACAAAAACTGTTGAAGCACATCTCACACTGAGGGTCACTGAACCATGACTGTGCTGCACACTCTCTCTACATGCTTCTGTGTCACCATGGCCAGAGGCATTTATCCTTCTGCATTTTGCAGATTTCCATTTCCTGAAATGTAAAATTCTACCTTCTCCCTCGTTCTTGGGACCCAGCAGGCCAACTGCTTTCTCTGTATTGGAGCTACAGAGCATAACATCCTCCAGTTTCACTGAATGGAGTGATTCTAAACTACACAAGAGCAGCAATATAACATAAATACTCCATCAATGGGTAGTAAGGCTTGAGGGCTTAATATGAACTCCATTACAAACTGACAGAGCTGTTTTACAACCAAATTTCTTTTTAAAAATCCCATGTCAAAAAAATAGTTTTTTGTCATATGTCTGATTTTACCATCTGTATTTTATTTTTTAACTTTAAATACTATTTATGGTAAAGAGCAAGGATAAGAGTCTATAACCTCTGGCAAAATGTTAAGTTAATGTTAAAAATCAATTCCCAAATACCTGGACACCTGTAACCGGACAAGTTAATGAACAATATTAAAATTTATGATTTGAAAGGAGGAAAACACCTCTATTGAAATAACAAATAGCAATTGTCATTGAAAAGATTTTGACCCAACCAGTCACCATAACAGTATGTGTATAATTGTACAACTGCAAGAACAGAAAACAATGATTTCATTCAAATTTAAATCAGTTAAAAATATAGTCTAACTTTTTATAACTATAATCATCATTATCATTATCATCATCATATAAGAATCCACTCCCAAAATATTTGTGAAACATGGTATACCTGCTCATTAAAAGACCAGTTAAGGACACAAGACACAATCTACAGGGGTCACTTTCACATATTGTCAGTCTCTGGCTCCACATCAGTGAGGATGGATGATGGGATTGCTGGCTGTAATTTCATATGAACTCCTCCCTCCCCCTGAATCCTCTATTTAAGCCCTGTGTAACCTGCCCTCCCAATAAGGAGGAGCTGATGCAAACTCTGAGCTCTTCCTTCTGCATTTATCTCTCAGCACTGAGGGAGGAGGACTGCTGTTGCAGAGAGCCTTCACTGGGGTGTTATCTGATAAAACAATTAATCCATCCAAAATGACTTTAATAACTGGACTACTTCTATTGGCAATATGTTGACAGGTGAATACTTTTTGGGTTTCTTTTCAACTGATTGGACTTTTGAATTAGTAGTTCTAATTTATTTTCTTTCCTTTCACAGGTGTTCAGAGTCAGACACTGACTGAGTCTGAACCAGCAGTTAAGAAGCCTGGAGAATCCCATAAACTGACCTGTACAGCATCTGGGTTCACATTCAGTGACTACAACATGGCCTGGGTCAGACAGGCTCCTGGGAAGGGGCTGGAGTGGGTGGCTTGGATTAATAATGGTGGTGGCACCACATATTATGCTCAGTCTGTTAAGGGAAGATTCACCATCTCCAGAGACAACAGCAGAAGCCAGATATATTTACAGATGAACAGCCTGAGAGATGAAGACACTGCAGTGTATTACTGTGCTGCAGACTCACAGTGATAGAAGAGACTGCAGCGCTGTACAAAAACTGTTGAAGCACATCTCACACTGAGGGTCACTGAACCATGACTGTGCTGCACACTCTACGTGCTCCTGTGTGACTGTTGCAAGAGGCAGCGTTTATCCTCATGCACATTCATTTAAGCCCAGAAAATGTTTAAGAAGTATTTCTCTTTTACACAGCTTTAATGTTCTTGTAGCTGGTTCTCACAGCTGACTACTTAAAACAGTTTAATCTTTTGCAGGCTATTTCAATAACTCTGAAGAGGCTCCTGTTTGTGTTGCAGCTTTGTCACATTCAATGTCCTCCACCAACCTCCATCCTCCACTAGCCTCCACTGTGGCTGAATATAGAGTTCTGTGCTGTTTTCTCACCTACTGTCTTCTGGGCACCAGTCACACTGGTAATGATAACTGTGAAGTGCATGCCATCAACAGACTAAAGTTGCAAATTAATGATGGTAACATTGGGTAGATTAACTGGTACATTCATGACTAGAACAGATCAGACATTGAAAAAAAAACATTCACTTCAGTCTAAACGAAAGTCTTACTGTCCACTTTATTTTTTCATGTAATGTTCATAATGACAAAATTCACATAATCATTACTCGGTGATTTATTTCAGAAAAAAAGCTCCACATGCTTTCCTTGTGTCTCAGGTTTTCCTAAATTAATTGAACTTAGAGTACAATCAGAATATCAGTATCAGTTAATGATGGCTGCGTGCTAAAGTATGCTGTTCAAAGTCAGCTTCATGAACCAAAGATTGAATTACATGAATTTTGTTTCATGTGTCAGTAACAAGTGAGAGAAGCACTCAAACACAGTTCCCATTAAGATTGTTTTTGGCACAATATCTCACTGCAGATTACCCCTTTTATGTGTCTCATGGCTGTGAATCCAGTGGTGTTCTTGTTTTCACTTCTAGATCCCAGTTAGGTGGAAACTGTGTCAGAATACAGATCAGTCCAAGAGGAGGGGCCACCAGCTTCCACTGTGTGTCTGTGTTATGTATTATTACTGACTATGACCTCCAGTGACCCTCACAGTGCCCTCCCCCAGAGGAGGAGCCAATGCAAACCTCCTCCAGCTTTTAATGGAACCAGAGCTGCAGCAGCAGTCAGTGGGACTCAGTGTGCACTTTGACTCTGCTCCTTCTCTCCTGCAGTCATGAAACTCCCAGCAGCTCTGCTCACCCTCACAGCACTGACTCTCTCAGGTCTCTGTCTCTGTCCTCTTCTGTGCTCCTCTAATTTATCTGAAGCTGTGCTATTTGAAATGATTGATAAAAGGCCTCTTTAAAATGTATTTTGCTATTGCTCTCTTTCCCAGGTGTGCAGTCAGAAATTGTTCTGACAGAGTCTGACCCAGCAGTTAAGAAGCCTGGAGAATCCCATAAACTGACCTGTACAGCCTCTGGGTTCACATTCAGTGACTACGCCATGCTTTGGATCAGACAGGCTCCTGGGAAGGGGATGGAGTGGCTGGCTTTGATTAATTATGATGGTAGCAACAAATATTATGCCCAGTCTGTTAAGGGAAGATTCACCATCTCCAGAGACGACAGCAGAAGCCAGGTGTATTTACAGATGAACAGCCTGAGAGCTGAAGACACTGCAGTGTATTACTGTGCCAAAGACCCACAGTGATAGAAGAGGCTACAGCACCGTACAAAAACTGTTGAAGCACATCTCACACTGAAGGTCAATGAACCATGACTGTACTGTACACTCTCTCTCCATGCTCCTGAGTTGCCACAGTTCAGACAGCAAAAATGACACAATCCAAACATTCACACAACATTTATTTAAAAGAACATCTTTTACATCATGAGTTTTATGCCTTTCCAATGGTTCCAGGGCTATTTTATTTCATCTCACAGATATAATCTAATTTAATTCTAATACACTAAATGCAATAAATTATTTATAACTGACATCTCTGAACTCCGGTGTCATACAGTAAAAGTTGCATACGGTTCTCTTCCCTCACTATGGAGGGATATTGTTGAAAATAATCTCTCTCAGATTTATATATGGATACTCATGTACAGTATGTGCTGTAAACAGTTTTGTACAACTGTAACCATGCATGTCTCTGTACCAACATCAAAATATACCATTGTATATCACTGCTACTGTTAATCAGTAGTCAAAAGTTCTTTCAGAAGAAATTCACAAAAATAATGAATTTTTTTACCAGATGTCAATTTAAATATGTATTTCTTTTGAAACATCCCATGTTACACAAGTTTTTTGTTGTAATATTTCATCTTCTTTTCATTTTTAAAATTTCAAAGCTTCAAAGACAATGCCCTTCCTGACAGACAGCAATGACAAGAATCTACAGCCATCATCATCATTATGATCATGTCATCTAAGTATTCACTTTCATTTAAAAGTGCATGTGAATCATGGTATACCTGCTCATTAAAAGAACAGTTAAGGACACAAGACACAATCTCTACAAGCTCGTTTTATCAGTCTCTGACTCCACATCAGTGAGGATGGATGGTGGGATTGCTGACTGTAATTTCATATGAACTCCTCCCTCCCCCTGAATCCTCTATTTAAGCCCTGTGTAATCTGCCCTCCCAATAAGGAGGAGCTGATGCAAACTGTGAGCTCTTCCTTCTGCATTTATCTCTCAGCACCGAGGGGAAGAGACTGCTGGCTGCCTTCACTGAAGAATTACCAGATTATCAAAATTAGCAAGCATCGCATCCAACAATGACTTTAATAACTGGACTCTTTCTGATGGCAGTATGCTTAACAGGTGAATATTTTCAGTGTTTTACCTTAAATCAATACATATCTGATTTTAAAGTTCTAAATTTACTTTCTTTCCTTTGACAGGTGTTCAGAGTCAGACACTGACTGAGTCTGGACCAGCAGTTAAGAAGCCTGGAGAATCCCATAAACTGACCTGTACAGCCACTGGGTTCACATTCAGTGACTACAACATGCACTGGGTCCGACAGGCTCCTGGGAAGGGGCTGGAGTGGCTGGCTTGGGTTAGTAGTAGTGGTAGCAGCACAAATTATGCCCAGTCTGTGAAGGAAGATTCACCATCTCCAGAGACAACAGCAAAAGCCAGGTGTATTTACAGATGAACAGCCTGAAAGCTGAAGACACTGCAGTGTATTACTGTGCCAGAGACTCACAGTGATAGAAGAGACTGCAGCGCCATACAAAAACTGTTGAAGCACATCTCACACTGAGGGTCACTGAAGCATGACTGTGCTGCACACTCTCTCTACATGCTCCTGTGTCACCATGGCCAGGGACAGCATTTATCCTGCTGCACATTCATTTAAGCCTGTATAACATTCAAGAAGTATTTATCATTAACACAAGTGAAATCATTTTACTGTCCCTGGCAAATTGGCGATGGCAGTGGGAAAGAGAGCATTATGTGGTATTGTGTGCTTTTGAATTTCATTTTCTTGATTTTGGATCATTATTTTGTACATTTTGTGTCAACACTTTCAAATTTTTCATTTACACATAGCTGGTTCCAAGAACTGACTGCTTAAACCTAATTAAATATTTGCAGGGTCTTTAACTCTGAATTTGCTCTTCTTTGTGTTATAGCTTTGTCACATTCAGTCAAACCGGTTTTGATAGCTAAAACTGAAAATGTATGCCATCAGGCAGACTAAGTTTGGTAATTAATGATGTAACCAAATTAATTTTTTATTATTAATGAAACAATTCATCATTTCAATATGTAATGATTGATTTCTTTTAGAAAAGAGCTCCTTACAATGTCTATAGTGGTTTATATTGTTGCTGCAAATGAGCAGATTCCGGCTGGGAGAGTCCAGGCAGGCCAGACTGTGCTGCAAACTCTTTCTACATGCTCTTGTGTTGCTTTGGCCAGACGCAGCGTTTATCCTGCTGCACATTCATTTAAGGCTGTACAACTTTCAAGAAGTATTTTTCATTTTCACAGGTGAAATAATTTTGTTCCTGGAAAATCGTCAATGGCTGTGGGAAAGAGAGCATTATGTGGTATTGTGTGCCCTTGAATATCATTTCCTTCATTCTGGATGATTGTTTTGTACATTTTGTGCCAACACACATTTGTGACTGCTATTTTCTACTCAGTCTCATTTAAGTCACTGGTACAGTGACTTTTTTCATCTTAACATAGATGGTTCTAACAACTGACTGCTTTGACCTATCTAATCTTGTCCGAGGGTCTTTAACACTGAAGATGCTCTTCTGTGTGTTATAGCTTTGTCATATTCAGTCACACTGGTTATGATGGCTTAAAGTAAAATGCATGCCAGCGGAGGACTAGGGATGGTAATTAATGATGGTACCAATCAATTTAATTCATTTGCTGTTAATGATGAAATAATTTGTCCTCATAGCATTTAGTGATTGATTTCTTTCAGAAAAGAGGTCCTTACACTGTCAAAAACTCTTCATATATTCATTTCAAATATTCACATATTGCAAATATGCATGCCTAGGCAGCCTGGACTCTATCAATACAATTCTGTAAAGGTACAGTAGGGGGCAGAGCTGATCCTTTATCAGGGAGAAACAAAGCAACGTCTGCCAGCAGTGTCAGAGCAGCAGGAGGAGGAGACAGAGGGGTAAAAACACACCTCCTCTCAGCTCCTCCCCTCTGGGTTGGGCCACGCAAACATCCTCCCAGCTCCAGCTCCTTTAAGACCAGAGGTCCAGTCAAACGGGCCCTCACATTCTCCCCCTCAATATGGAGTCCCCAGACACTGCCCTGCACTTTGCCCTTCTGCTGCTGTGTCTGCACTGTGAGTGAGAGACATACAGCACAGCACAACTCTCTCTCTCTTTCTGTATATTTGTGTTTACTGTGTCTGAAGATGTTTCCCTTGAGACAACCTATTGCCAGATAGAACAGTTGAAGGCTGAGGACACAGCTGTGTATTATTGTGTGTGACAGAGAGGGAAAACCCTGACAAAAACTCCACAAAATGCAGCAAAACACTGAGCCTGGGGTTTGGGGGAGATCTGACTGCAGATGTTCTCATGTCAACAAGATACTAGAAAGTATGGAGTATTATTCATTAAACACATGCATATTTGGCAGAATTGTTTCAAAATGATGGATTTATACATTTTTTCTTTCTCTGTTTACTGTAATGCTGAACTCACTCCGCTGCGTTCTATGGTTGTAAAGCCAGGACATTGTCTGACCATCTCCTGTAATCAATCTCCTGAGTGGGTTGGAACGATCTGTGGCAGTGGGTGCACTGCCTACAAAGATTCTTTGAAAAACAAGTTCACCATCTCCAGAGATACATCCAGCAGCACAGTGTCTTTGCAAGGGAGCAGCCTGCAGACTGAAGACATAGCTGTGTATTACTGCGCAGAAGAAAGACAGTGATCAAAACCATTGCCAGAGCAATGCAAAAACTCAAATGCTGTATCGACAAACATCATAGATATCATAGATATACTCTTTTATGAGGTATGAAACAGCAATACTAAAGTTTGTAGTAAATCCAATGAAATAACAGATGATAATTCCAAGAACATCAATAAATACAACATGCTGACTGTTTTTTGAACTGTATTTCTCATGTAATCATATATTATGTTTAATTTAAGAGTGGCCATAAAAAATCATTTTTAATAGATTTGCGTATCCATGCTTTCACATAAAACACAGGTTAAAATGCACTTTTTCAATTGGTAAGACATATTACATTATTAAGGAAAATTTAGTTACAAATATTAATAAGTAATTAATAACTCAACTCTGAGTTTAACAGTCTGTTACTGTAGGTATTTTCATTTTCAATTATTACGGCTATTGTTCCTTAAAGGGGGATCCTTTGTTATTTAGACCAAAATCAAATCAAAATATGCAGAACAGAACAGACTGAAACCCAGGTATGAAACTGAGGAGACTCTCTATTGCAGTCTCTATTTCAGCATCTGGAGGGTGGGATATGCAAAATTACTCTCCACTCCAGCTGTATAAAGCATTTAGCAGAAGCAATCCCACAAGAAAAGCTTTATATGACATCATAACAGCCCTTTATCTGGTAACACTGGACAATGGAGCTCAGGAATGCTGTGAGTGTAATCTTCATAATGATGTCCATACAAGGTAAGAAATACAGTATAACTTAAAGATACATGAAAACTGCTTTTTTAAAGGTTAAAGCAAGATGTGCATTAAAAACAACTGACAGCAATAAGTGATTGTTTAAATGTACCTATTTTCACGTGTGCTCTGTGATGATATCAGGTTGGATCAGTCTCCTGCTCAGGTGAAAAGACCTGGAGACTCAGCCAAGCTGTCCTGTACAGTCTCTGGCTTTGACATGACAAAGCACTACATGCACTGGATACGACAGAAACCAGGGAAGGGACTGGAGTGGATTGGGAGAATGGATACGGGTTCAGGCAAAGAACCACTCTATGCAGAGTCCCTGAAAGGACAGTTCACTCTCACTGAGGACGTCTCCAGCAGCACACAGTATCTGGAGGCCAAGAGTCTGAAAGCAGAGGACACGGCTGTTTATTACTGTGCTCGGCAGCCACAGTGACTGAAGCTGGTGAAGAAGCTGTACAAAAACCACAAGCAGCCAGATAACACTTAGAGCTGGACTCTGTGTTTGTAAATAGGCTTTCAAATGATGTGACCTACAGCTGTTTCTGTCTGTGGGCTCCTCCACAGATGTCTGATATCCTGAAATGGCTGTTATGTTTTCATTAAGTTTGAAGATCATACTACTCAACACCAGGATATATACAAATGCAAAATATTAGGCCCTATCACATATTTATAGCTTACTGATAATCATTTGCATAATAATCATTGATCTGCTTCACTTAGACAGCTTTCAACATTTGGTAGAATCAGTGAAAAAGATTATTTCTCTCATGTGCTACCATCATGATTATAAGCATTTTTGTTACCATGATCATGAATGACATCACTTGTTAAAAAAGAGCATTTGAATCATGGTACACCTCAGTAAAGGTCCAGTAAAACACATAGAACCCATTATAAGATAGGCATGCATTTATTCCACGCATTTATCACTCTCTGGGTGACAGACATGCATGTAAAATGGAAATTAGTTAGAAATTTGTTAAGGGTGAATCTCACGCTGTGTCCTCTTGTTCTGCTGAAAAAAAAAAAAAAAAAGCTGTGCTAAAATAGATTCTGCTCTCCACTTTATTAATCCTTGTTGAAAACATTAACAATTCAATGAATTCTCTCTGGCTGTCCATTTGTTTACACTAAAGATATTAATTCACTTCAGTCTCTCTTCAGAGAATCCTGATTTGTTTTCCTTCCATGTACTTTGAAAAGAACATCCATGTACTCATGGTGACCTGAACTAGATGCAGCTCTCCACAGTTTATGTGGTTTAGCAATAGTGAATCACATACTCTTGTTCAATTCCCCCAGTATTTGGCATTAGTATAAACACACATGGACTGTTTCTTCTCTGACTTGTTTGTTCTTTCATACCTGACTGTACTCCTCTATGTAAATTCAGACACCTTCCCTCTCCTTATTTAAACATTGTCTGTGTGTCTCTAAGCCTTCAGTAGCCCCTGAGCTCTACAGAGTGAAGAGCAGCTCACAGCATTGCAGCTTCAAAACAAACCATGTTTCCTACATCTCTACTGCTGCTGCTAGCAGTATTTAAACTGTGATGGCCTCAAGGATTGTTCACTTAGCCCCACACTACCACGTCATACATGCTGTACCTCATTCTCACCCTGAGATCTATAATGTACATGAGGTATCAGTGCAGCAAAGCATAATACAGATATCCAATAAGTTCTCCACCCAAATGTCCTACTACTAGCTGAAATAAAAACCACACAAGGCCAGTTGAATTTGAATTGTTGATAAACTACATTAACTTAGATTGCAAACATGAAATTAAACTTAATAAATGATGTGTGCTGAACTGTATTGTGCAAGATAAGCTTAGTAGACGTACACCAGAGAATTTAATTCAATTAAAATGCTGTCATGAGTCAACAATAAGTGAAAGACACACTAAAAGAGTAACAGTACAGATTGTGTTTGGCACAATGTCTCACAGCAGATTGATCCTGCAGATTGTCTCATGGGTGTGAATCCAGGGCTGTTTATTTTCACTTCTAGATCCAAGTTCAGTGGCTGCAGGCCTGCCATTGCCCTCCCCCAGAGGAGGAGCCTATGCAAACATCCCCCAGCTTTTAATGGAGCCAGTGTCAGTGTGAGAGCTGCAGCAGCAGTCAGTGGGACTCAGTGTGCACTTTGACTCAGTGCTGCTCCTTCTCTCCTGCAGTCATGAAGCTCCCAGCAGCTCTGCTCACCCTCACAGCACTGACTCTCTCAGGTCTCTGTCTCTGTCATCTTCTCTGCTCCTCTAATTTATCTGAATCTGTTCTATGTGTAATGATTGGTATAAGGCCTCTTTGAAATGCATTTTTGCTGTTCATTTCTTTCCCAGGTGTGCAGTCAGAAATTGTTCTGACTGAGTCTGAACCAGCATTTAAGAAGCCTGGAGAATCCCATAAACTGACCTGTACAGGCTCTGGATTCACATTCAGCAGCAATGACATGCACTGGGTCAGACAGGCTCCCGGGAAGGGACTGGAGTGGGTGGCTGGGATTAATACTGATGGTAGCAGCACATGGTATGCCCAGTCTGTTAAGGGAAGAGTCACCATCTCCAGAGACAACAGCAGAAGCCAGCTCTATTTACAGATGAACAGCCTGAAAGCTGAAGACACTGCAGTGTATTACTGTGCCAGAGACTCACAGTGATAGAAGGGACTGCAGTGCCGTACAAAAACTGTTGAAGCACATCCCACACTGAGGGTCATTGAACCATGACTGTGCTGCACACTCATTCCTGTGTTGCCACAGCCAGAGATAGCATTTATCCCGCTGCACATTCATTAAAACCTATATAAGCTTTGAAGGAGTAATCATCATGTTCACAGCGTTGTGCTTGAGCCAATATGCTTGTTGTTGGTTGTCACAGCTGACTACCTAAACCAGTTTTAAGTTTTGCAAAGTCTTTAACCCTGAAGATACTCCTGTTTGTGTTATAGCTGTGTTACATTCAATATCCTCCACCAACCTCCATCCTCCACTAGCCTCCACTCTGGCTGAATGTGGAGTACTGTACTGAAATTAACTTGCCAGTTGAATGCAAATGATGAACAGTACAAATGAGAATATAATATTTAGAGAACAATCAAAAGAAGAAACAGAGAGGAAACAGTGTGACAGGGAGCTGTTTTGGCTGGCTGTAGTTTGGGCCACTCCCCAGGGGAGGGGCTGCATGTTGTCCTCCCTCCCCTCACAGTCTCCTCCCTCCCCAGCAGCCCAGCAGTCTGCACCTGGTCTGCATCTCATACAGTACGAGAAACCATTGGGTGCAGATCAGATCTCCTATCTAAAGACGGGGGAGACAACAGGAATGAGTTCTCTGTAGTGTGTTTTAATGCAGGCCTGGATCTCTGAGCAGGTTTCCACTGGACGTGTAGGAACAGATCCCTCAGTACCAGATATACTCTGTTTCATGGCAGCTTTCAGGTTAATTCCATGAACTCTGGGCAGGTTGCAGAAAAAAGGTGAAACTATGTATATTAATGACAAGAGTTAAACTGCGTGTGGTTTGCATGTCACATGCTGAACTTTCAAACCAACTGCCCACACTATTTTAACACCTCATTCTGAAACAATCTGCATTCAATTCTATTAATGAGATGCATACTGTATGTTCATATGCTAAGAAATTTCCACACACTTGCACCACTAGATGGCCACAGTAAACAACTTGATTCACTTCCTCCAGCCCTAAGGTAATTCAGTCAATATCCTCTATACCTGGGCTCTGAAAACTCACGGATAAAACATTTTCTCTCCAGGTGTTTTTCTCTGCTTCCCTCTGTCTCTCTATAGCTCTCATTCTTGTTCTTTTCTTCCTCTGTGCTCGTCTTCAACTGTTGTTGCTCTCTTACTGCTGTCACTGCCCCTCTAAAAAGTCTCTGGCTCCTGGCTGTTCTCCTGTTTATACCTGTATCTGTCCTGCATATGTGGTCTTGTGGTGCAGTGCCCTGCATCTCTGTGACGGGTGGTATCATCATATAACCCCACCACAGTCTGCACTCATTGCTGAACTGGTCTTGTTTGTTATCTGTTTCTCATGGGGATAAGGCCTCAACACTTAGGCTTGTTTTGGAACATTATGACTTATGATTCACATTTGGTGAATCACATTAATAATTTCTTCTACCAAAAGATGGAGCAGTTATGTCTGCGTTTTATAGAATTACACATCATCTTGTGCCTCTCCCTGGATGTTTCTAGCACGGCTGAACTATCAGCAGCTGTCTTGAAAAGCTGAACTTCTCAAGAGTAAGCTAAATTTTTGTAATCATCATCATCATCATCATCACCAATATGATCAATGAATCCACTCTGATTAAAAAGTGTATGTACATCATGGTATACCTACTCATTTAAAAAATAATTATGGACACAAGACACAATCTAAGGTAGACACTTTCTCATATTATCAGTCTCTGGCTCCACATCAGTGAGGATGGATGGTGGGATTGCTGACTGTAATTTCATATGAACTCCTCTGTCCCCCTGAATCCTCTATTTAAGCCCTGTGTATCTGCCCTCCCAATAAGGAGGAGCTGATGCAAACTCTGAGCTCTTCCTTCTGCATTTATCTCTCAGCGCTGAGGGAGGAAAGACGGTGGTTGCAAGGAGCCCTCACTGACCTGTTATCATAGATCACAACTAATGCATTCAACCATGATTCTAATAACTGACCTGCTTATAATGATACTATGTTTAACAGGTGACTACCTTTATTATAATTTTCTTATAATTTTATTTATTATACCTTTATATAATTAATACCTTAATTGAATGAACTTTTGATTTTAGCAGTAATTTTTTTTTTATGTTCACAGGTATTCGGAGTCAGACACTGACTGAGTCTGAACCAGCAGTTAAGAGGCCTGAAGAATCCCATAAACTGACCTGTACAACCTCTGGGTTCACATTCAGCAGCTCCTACATGGCCTGGATCAGACAGGCTCCTGGGAAGACGCTGGAGTGGTTGGCATATCTCAGATATGACAGTGCTTATGTGCTCTACTCCACGTCTGTGAAGGGAAGATTCACCATCTCCAGAGACAATGGCAGAAACCAGCTGTATTTACAGATGAACAGTCTGAAAGCTGAAGACACTGCAGTGTATTACTGTGCCAGAATCTCACAGTGATAGAAGAGACTGCAGCGCCATACAAAAACTGTTGAAGCACATCTCACACTGAGGGTCACTGAAGCATGACTGTGCTGCACACTCTCTCTACATGCTCCTGTGTCAACATGACCAGAGACAGTATTTATCCTGCTGCACATTCACTAGGGTCTGTATAATCTTCAATAAGTATTGATCATTTACAGGGGTGAACCTCATCCATGGCAAATCTATGATATTTGTAAGAGAGAGAGAGCCTATGTGGCGTTGTGTACTTTTGAATATCATTCACCTGATGTAACGGAGTGTATGGCTGTTCCATAGACCTTTTTAAAAAGAACAAGAATATCCCGGACAATCATACACAGACACCCAAGTCGCAGGAAAAGACATTGTAAGACGTCTTTCACCAACTCCTTTGTTTGTCTCCTCCCAAACGTACCCGCACTATGGAGTCTACAAACAAACAAGGAAACAGGCTGAAATATCTTAACATGCAGGGTGGCCAACTGGATGTTTAAGAATTTCTAAACCTTGGACATTTTTTGTCAATATGCACCTTTTAACAGATAAATTAAATTAAATGTTTGTGGTTTGGGGGAACATGGACTACCTGTTCATTCAATGGCACTAGCAAGACAGATTTTATTAGCCAAAGGACCTGAGGGTGGGAGGCTGATGGAATTTGTAGTGTTGGGAGGGCAACGGCAAATGGGCTGAACAACATGGGCTGTAAGTGGGTGGGAGTTTCCTGTGTTTGCTTTTAAATATTTTATAATTGATTTGTATTGTGTTTGAAAGAGGCAAAATACATATGAAACATTTTAAATACGGTAGAGTGATGCCTGTATGTCAATACCTATTGGTTTATTGCCTTTGTGCTGTTGATTTATTTGATGCTTCTTAGTTTATTCTTAAGTGGGTGACGTTTTTTATAAGAGGCAGCATTCAGTCAGTAGGGGGAGAGCTGGCTAAGAGTGCAGTGGTGTCTAGAACAGCTGTATAATTTATGTATTCTCTTTTTGCCTGCCTTAGGCAATTATTGCTTGTATTTTGTTAGTTTTGTCTTCTTTTTGTTTGCACTAGTATTTTTTTTTTCTGTTTTTCGTTGTTGATTTAGGATTATTGTTACTTTCACCTGTCACAGGTTTGGGTAAATAAAACACCATCACAACATCACCAAACCTTTGCTCTCATCAGTTTTTTTTTCCCCATCGCCTCTTGGCTGTAACACAACACTGATCATTTTTCAGTCAATTTTGCGCCAAGATGGAGTTTTGTGTTTCGTTGTCTACTCTGTTTCATTTAGGCCACTGCTACAGCACATATGACATTTTATAATAATTACATAGGTGATTCTCACAGATGACAACTTAATGACTAATTGTTGTGAATATAGTGCTGCTCCTGTTTTCACTTCTGGATCCAAGTTCAGTGTCTGCAGGCCTTTCATTGGTAAAGGTGCAAACTGTGTCGGAATACAGCTCAGTGAAAGAGAAGGGGCCACCAGCTTCCACTGTGTGTCTGTGTTATGTATTATTACTGACTCTGACCTCCAGTGACTCTCACTGTGCCCTCCCCCAGAGGAGGGGCCAATGCAAACCTCCCCCAGCTTTTAATGGAGCCAGTGTCAGTGTGAGAGCTGCAGCAGCAGTCAGTGGGACTCAGTGTGCACTTTGACTCAGTGCTGCTCCTTCTCTCCTGCAGTCATGAAGCTCCCAGCAGCTCTGCTAACCCTCACAGCACTGACTCTCTCAGGTCTCTGTCTCTGTCATCTTCTGTGCTCCCTCGATTTATTTGACATTGTGCTATTTTGAATTATTGATATAAGGACTCTTTAAATGTATTTTTTCTGTTCTTTTCTTTCCCAGGTGTGCAGTCAGAAATTGTTCTGACAGAGTCTGAACCAACAGTTAAGAAGCCTGGAGAATCCCATAAACTGACCTGTACAGGCTCTGGGTTCACATTCAGTGGCTACTGGATGTACTGGATCAGACAGGCTCCTGGGAAGGGGCTAGAGTGGGTGGCTGGGATTCGTTATGATGGTAGCAGCACATATTATGCCCAGTCTGTTAAGGGAAGATTCACCATCTCCAGAGACAACGGCATAAGCCAGGTGTATTTACAGATGAACAGCCTGAAAGCTGAAGACACTGCAGTGTATTACTGTGCCAAAGACCCACAGTGATAGAAGAGGCTGCAGCGCCGTACAAAAACTGTTGAAGCACATCTCACACTGATGGTCAGTGAACCATGACTGTGCTGCACACTTTCTCTACATGCTCCTGTGTTACCATCGCCAGAGACAGCACTTATCCTGCTGCACATTCATTTAAGTCTACAGTATATAACCATCCCAAGTGTTTATTATTTACACAGGTGAAACTTATTTTAATGTCCCTGGCAAATCTAAGATGGTTGTCACTGCTGCAGTCCTCTTTTTCACCAGGTTCTCACAACTGACTACTTAAACCAATTAAAACTTTTGCAGGGTCTTTAACTCTGAGGAGGCTCCTGTTTGTCCTGCAGCTTTGTCATGTAGAGTACTGTGCTGTTATATCACCTACTGTCTTCTGAGCACCAGCCATAATACATGCCATCAGCAGATTAAGGTTGCAGATTAATGTTGGTAACAACGGGTAGGAGAACTATTCCATTTATAAGTAGACCACATCAGGCATTGAAAAAATAAAACATTAACATTAATATTTTTAACATGAATATTTTTACATGAACTGACCTACTTTCCATTCTATCTATTTTTTTTTCATTTCGCATCATTAATTTAAAAATTCATATGCCCGTTTATTTCAGAAAAGAGCTCCACACACTTCCTCAAATGATTCATTTATTGTTGCAAATATGCAGATTCAGGCTGGGAGAGTCCAGGCAGCCTGGACTGTACCATGACAATTCTGTAAAGATACAGTAGGGGGCAGAGCTGATCCTTTATCAGGGAGAAACAAAGCAACGTCTGCCAGCAGTGTCAGAACAGCAGGAGGAGGAGACAGAGGGGTAAAAACACACCTCCTCTCAGCTCCTCCCCTTTGGGTTGAGCCATGCAAACATCCTCCCAGCTCCAGCTCCTTTAAGACCAGAAATCCAGTCAAACAGGCCCTCACATTCTCCCCCTCAATATGGAGTCCCCAGACACTGCCCTGCACTTTGCCCTTCTGCTGCTGTGTCTGCACTGTGAGTGAGAGACATACAGCACAGCACAACCCTCTCTCTCTTTCTGTATATTTGTGTTTACTGTGTCTGAAGATGTTTCCTTGAGACAACCTATTGCCAGATAGAGCAGACTGAGGACACAGCTGTGTGTTAGTGTGTGTGACAGAGAGGGGAAAAAACTCCAATAAATACAGCAAGGCGCTGAGCTCATTTTTCCCTCATAGCAGTGAAATACAAGGCTCAGGAAATAACTGTAGTGAGTGATATTCAGTTGCAGGCTTTTGCCTATGACTTACCCATGTAACCACAATAATTCCGTGTCAGATGATTTTCTTATCAATATTAATTCATCTTTTTCAGTTTCAAATATTCTAAAACAAGTTCCATTTTCATAGAGACAAGGGTTAAAGGTTTTAATTGAAATGCGAAATATTGTTAATATTATAATATTATATTCTTGTATATCTAATCCATGCAATAATAACCATGAGTAATGAACAGCATTCTTCACTGAACGTATTTTTATTGAACAGTCACCATAATCATGCATGTATGAAATGTCCCCATTTATCATTAACTGCAAGAACAGAAGACAATGATTTCTCATGTAATTCTTAAATCAGTGGAAATTTGAGCCAACTAATTGTAATCATCATCATCATCATCATCATCATCATCATCATCATCATCATCATCTAAGAATCCACTCTCATTAAAAAGTATATGTTTGTCATGTATTCCTGCTCATTAAAAGACCAGTAAAGGATGCCAGACACAATCTACAGGGGACACTTTCTCATATTATCAGTCTCTGGCTCCACATCAGTGAGGACGGATGGTGGGATTGCTGGCTGTAATTTCATATGAACTCCTCCCTCCCCCTGAATCCTCTATTTAAGCCCTGTGTGATCTGCCCTCCCAATAAGGAGGAGCTGATGCAAACTCTGAGCTCTTCCTTCTGCATTTATCTCTCAGCACTGAGGGAGGACAGACAATGGGTGCACGGAACCCTCACTGACCTGTAGTCATAGATCACAACTAATGCATTCAACAATGATTCTAATTACTGGAACACTTTTAGTGGCAATGTGTTTAACAGGTGAATAGTTTTACCATTTTATTTGAATTGAATGGACTTGAATGGAATGAATTTAGCAGTTCAATATAATTTTCTTTCTTTTCACAGGTGTTCAGAGTCAGACACTGACTGAGTCTGAACCAGCAGTTAAGAAGCCTGGAGAATCCCATAAACTGACCTGTACAGCCTCTGGGTTCACATTCAGCAGCTATCACATGGCCTGGGTCAGACAGGCTCCTGGGAAGGGGCTGGAGTGGTTGGCCTGGGTTTATAGTAGTGGTAGCACCAAATATTATGCCCAGTCTGTTGAGGGAAGAGTCACCATCTCCAGAGACAACGGCAGAAACCAGCTGTATTTACAGATGAACAGCCTGAAAGCTGAAGACACTGCAGTGTATTACTGTGCCAGAGACTCACAGTGATAGAAGAGGCTGCAGCGCCGTACAAAAACTGTTGAAGCACATCTCACACTGAGGGTCACTGAACCATGACTGTGCTGCACACTGTACGTGCTCCTGTGTGACTATTGCAAGAGGCAGCATTCATCCTGATGCACATTCATTTAAGCCCAGAAAATGTTTAAGAAGTATTTCTCTTTTACACAGCTTTAATGTTCTTGTAGCTGGTTCTCAGAGCTGATTACTTAAAACAGTTTAATCTTTTGCAGGCTATTTCAGTAACTCTGAAGAGGCTCCGGTATGTGTTGCAGCTTTGTCACTTTCAATGTCCTCCACCAACCTCCATCCTCCACTAGCCTCCACTCTGGCTGAATGTAGAGTTCTGTGCTGTTAGCTCACCTACTGTCTTCTGGGCACCAGTCACACTGGTAATGATTACTGTGAAGTGCATGCCATCAACAGACTAAAGTTGCAAATTAATGATGGTAACATTGGGTAGATTAACTGCTACATTCATGACTAGAACAGCTCAGACATTGAAAAAAAAACATTCACTTCAGTCTAAACGAAAGTCTTACTGTCCACTTTATCTATTTTTTCATGTAATGTTCATAATGACAAAATTCACATAATCATTACTGGGTGATTTATTTCAGAAAAAAAGCTCCACATGCTTTCCTTGTGTCTCAGGTTTTCCTAAATTAATTGAACTTAGAGTACAATCAGAATATTAGTATCAATTAATGATGGGTGCTGAAGTATGCTGTATAAAGTAAGCTTCATGGACTTGAACCAAAGATTGAATTACATGAATTTTGTTTCATGTGTCAATAACAAGTGAGAGAAACACTTCAACATAGTTCCCATTAAGATTGTTTTTGGCACAATATCTCACTGCAGATTACCCCTTTTATGTGTCTCATGGCTGTGAATCCAGTGGTGTTCTTGTTTTCACTTCTAGATCCCAGTTAGGTGGAAACTGTGTCGGAATACAGATCAGTCCAAGAGGAGGGGCCACCAGCTTCCACTGTGTGTCTATGTTATGTATTATTACTGACTATGACCTCCAGTGACCCTCACAGTGCCCTCCCCCAGAGGAGGAGCCAATGCAAACCTCCCCCAGCTTTTAATGGAGCCAGTGTCAGTGTGAGAGCTGCGGTAGCACTCAGTGGGACTCAGTGTGCACTTTGACTCAGTGCTGCTCCTTCTCTCCTGCAGTCATGAAACTCCCAGCAGCTCTGCTCACCCTCACAGCACTGATTCTCTCAGGTCTCTGTCTCTGTCATCTTCTGTGCTCCTTTAATTTATCTGAAGCTCTGCTATGTGTAATGCTGATATAAGGCCTCTTTGAAATGCATTTTTGCTGTTCATTTCTTTCCCAGGTGTGCAGTCAGAAATTGTTCTGACTGAGTCTGAACCAGCAGTTAAGAAGCCTGGAGAATCCCATAAACTGACCTGTACAGCATCTGGGTTCACATTCAGCAGCGAGTACATGGCCTGGATCAGACAGGCTCCTGGGAGGGGCTGGAGTGGTTGGCTTGGATTTATAGTGGTGGTAGCAGCACATATTATGCCCAGTCTGTTAAGGGAAGATTCACCATCTCCAAGGACAACAGCAGAAGCCAGGTGTATTTACAGATGAACAGCCTGAAAGCTGAAGACACTGCAGTGTATTACTGTGCCAGATACTCACAGTGATAGAAGAGACTGCAGCGTCGTACAAAAACTGTTGAAGCACATCTCACACTGAGGGTCACTGAAGCATGACTGTGCTGCACACTCTCTCTACATGCCATCTAATTATTCAGTAGTTTTTCTGCCAAGATGCAATATTGTCTATTTTTCAATATTTATTTTCAATCTCTATTAGACAGTTACGGAAATATCTGATTTGTAAAATGTTGCATTATAATTTGGAGCACTGTTAATACATATCAACTAAGCACCATTTGAAGAAAATTTCCTTTTACTTCCGCTCAGTAACAGTGTTACTTTGCCTTCCAGCACTGTATGGCAGGGGTATAGGGGAGACAGTCAGAATGTCTCCCTGGATGTTTCCAGCATTGCTGAACTACAAGCAGTTTTCTTGGAAATCTTAAATTTTAAAACATGAGCCCTACTTATTGCCATCATCATCATTATCATCATCATCATCATCATCTAAGAATCCACTATCGTGAAAAAATGTATGTGGGTCATGGTGCACCTGATCATTAAAAGTCCAGTTAAGGACAAAAGACACAATTTACAGGAGACACTTTCTCATATGATCAGTCTCTGGCTCCACATCAGTGAGGATGGATGGTGGGATTGCTGGCTGTAATTTCACATGAACTCCTCCCTCCCCCCTGAATCCTCTATTTAAGCCCTGTGTAATCTGCTGTCCCAATACAGAGGAGCTGATGCAAACTCTGAGCTCTTCCTTCTGCCTTCACTGAAGAATCATCAGCGATCACAACTAAAGCATTCAATAATGACTGCAATGACTGGATTATTTTATATATAATGGCAATATTCTTAAAAGGTGAGAAATTTTAGTGTTTCATTTTAATTGAATGGACTTATTCATTTGAAGGTCTAAATTCATTGTCATTCTGTTCACAGGTATTCAGACTCAGACACTGACTGAGTCTGAACCAGCAGTTAAGAAGCCTGGAGAATCCCATAAACTGACTTGTACAGCATCTGGGTTCACATTCAGCGACTACTTCATGAGCTGGATCAGACAGGCTCCTGGGAAGGGGCTGGAGTGGCTGGCCATTTATGACAATTATGGTGGTAGCAGCACATATTATGCTCAGTCTGTAAAGGGGAGGTTCACCATCTCCAGAGACAACAGCAGAAACCAGCTGTATTTACAGATGAACAGCCTGAGAGCTGAAGACACTGCAGTGTATTACTGTGCCAGAGACTCACAGTGATAGAAGAGACTGCAGCGCCGTACAAAAACTGTTCAAGCACATCTCACACTGAGGGTCACTGGACCATGACTGTGCTGCACTCTCTACATGCTCCTGTGTCGCCACAGCCAGAGACAGTGTTTATCCTGCTACACATTCATTTAAGCTCACATAACCTTCAAGAAGTATTTATCTTATACAGGTGAAACTTATTTCAATGTACCTGGCAGATTGATGATAGCTGTGGGCAACAGAGAATTATATGGTATTGTGTGCTTTTGAATATCATTTACCTGATTTTGGATCATTCTTTAACACATTTTGTGCCAACACACATTTTTGAAGCATATTTTCTTCTCACTTTCATTTAAGTCACTGGTACAGTGCTCCTTTGAATTTTTTCATATTAAAACAAATGGTTCTAACAACTGACTGCTCTGATCTTTTGTGAGGATCTTTAACACTGAAGACGCTCTTCTGTGAGTTATAGCGTTGATACATTCAGTCACAATGGTTATGATGGCTGACAATGAAATGCATGCTAACAGAAGACTAGGGATGGTAATTCATGATACTACCAACCAATTTAATTCATATGTTGTTAATAATGAAATAATTCATCCTCATAGCATTTAGAGATTGATTTCATTCAGAAAAGAGCTCCTTACATTGTCAAAAATGCTTCATGAGTTTATTTCAAATATGCACATATTGCAAATATGCATGCCTAGGCAGCCTGGACTGTATCATGACAATTCTGTAACGGTACAGCAGGGGGCAGAGCTGATCCTTTATCAGGGAGAAACAAAGCAACGTCTGCCAGCAGTGTCAGAGCAGCAGGAGGAGGAGACAGATGGGGTAAAAACACACCTCCTCTCAGCTCCTCCCCTCTGGGTTGGGCCATGCAAACATCCTCCCAGCTCCAGCTCCTATAAGAAAAGAGGTCCAGTCAAACGGGCCCTCACATTCTCCCCCTCAATATGGAGTCCCCAGACACTGCCCTGCACTTTGCCCTTCTGCTGCTGTGTCTGCACTGTGAGTGAGAGACATACAGCACAGCACAACCCTCTCTCTCTTTCTGTATATTTGTGTTTACTGTGTCTGAAGATGTTTCCCTTGAGACAACCTACTGCCAGATAGGTCAGTTGAAGGCTGAGGACACAGCTGTGTATTATAGTGTGTGACAGCTACTGTGTGTGATGGAGAGGGGAAACCTGGACAAAAACTCCACAAAGTGTAGCAAAACACTGAGCCTGGGGTTTGGTGGAGATCTGACTGCAAATGTTCTCATGTCAACAAGATACAAGAAAGTATTGAGTATTATTCATGAAATATGTGTATATATGGCAGAATTGTTTTAAAATGATGGATTTACACATTTTGTCTTTCACTGTTTACTGTAATGCTGAACTTAGTCAGCTGGGTTCTATGGTTGTAAAACCAGGACATTGTCTGACCATCTCCTGTAAGTTCTCTGGGTATTCTCTAACTGATCAGAGTTATTGAACACACTGGACACAGCAGTTTGCAGGGAAAGGCCAGGAGTGCATTGGAGAGATTAGTGTTGATGGAACTACTTGTCATAAAATGTCTCTAAAGAACAAGTTCACTGGCCACAAAGACACTTTAAAGAGAAAGTTCACCATCTCTAGAGACACATCCAGCAGCATAGTGTCTTTGCAAAGGAGCAGCCTGCAGACTGAAGACACAGCTGTGTATTACTGTGCAGAAGAAAGACAGTGATCAAAACCAGCACCAGACCTGTACAAAAACTCAGATGTTGTACCAACAAACAATATAGATGTCATAGATATACACTTTTATGAGGTATGAAGCAGAAATACAAACGTTTATAATAAATCCAATGAAACAATGGATGATAATTTCATGAACATCAAGAAATACAACAATGCAAACTGTTTTTGAACTGTATTTCTCATGTACTCATATGTTTAATTTAGAAATGGCCCTAAAAAAATCAGTTTTAATAGATTTGCATAACCATGCTTATAGGTAAAACACAGGTTAAAATGCACTTTTCAATTGGTAAGACATATTACATTATTAAGGAAAAATTAGTTACAAATAGTTACAAAACGACCTGGAGACTGAGTCTCCAGGTCGTTTCTCCAGGTCTCCAGGTCGTTTCACCTGAGTGGGAGACTGATCCAACCTGATGTCATCACAGAGCACACCTGAAAATAGGTACATTTAAACAGTCAGTTAATGTTGTCAGTTGTTTTTAAAGCACATCTTGCTTTATCTTCTAAAACAGTTTTCATATATCTTTAAGTTGTGCAGTATTTCTTACCTTGTATCAACATCATTATGAAGATTACGCTCACAGCATTCCTGAGCTCCATTGTCCAGTATTACCAGATAAAGGGCTGTTATGGTGTGATATAAAGCTTTTCTTGTGAGCTTGGTACTTCTAAATATATAGTTTTATACAGCTGGAGTGGAGAGTAATTTTGCATGTCCCACCCTCTAGAGGCTGAAATAAAGACTGCAATTGAATCTCCTCAGTTTTATCCCTGGGTTTCAGTCTGTTCTGTTCTCCATATTTTGATGTGATTTCAGTCTAAATAACACTGGATCCCCCTTTAAGGAACCATAGCTGTAATAATTGAAAATAAAAATACCTACAATAACAGACTTATAAACTCAGAGTTGAGTTATTAATTACTTGGCTCCTGGGAAGGGGCTGGAGTGGCTGGCTTTGATTAATTATGACGGTAGCAACAAATATTATGCCCAGTCTGTTAAGGGAAGATTCACCATCTCCAGAGACGACAGCAGAAGCCAGGTGTATTTACAGATGAACAGCCTGAAAGCTGAAGACACTGCAGTGTATTACTGTGCCAAAGACCCACAGTGATAGAAGAGGCTACAGCACCGTACAAAAACTGTTGAAGCACATCTCACACTGAAGGTCAATGAACCATGACTGTACTGTACACTCTCTCTACATGCTCCTGAGTTGTCACAGTTCAGACAGCAAAAATGACACAATCCAAACATTCACACAACATTTATTTAAAAGAACATCTTTTACATCATGAGTTTTATGCCTTTCCAATGGTTCCAGGGCTATTTTAATTCATCTCACAGATATAATCTAATTTAATTCTAATACACTAAATGCAATAAATTATTTATAACTGACATCTCTGAACTCCAGTGTCATACAGTAAAAGTTACATACGGTTCTCTTCTCTCACTATGGAATGATATTGTTGAAAATAATCTCTCTCAGATTTATATATGGATACTCATGTACAGTATGTGCTGTAAACAGTTTTGTACAACTGTAATTATGCATGTCTCTGTACCAACATCAAAATATACCATTGTATATCACTGCTGCTGTTAATCAGTAGTCAAAAGTTCTTTCAGAAGAAATTCACAAAAATAATGAATTTTTTTACCGGATGTCAATTTAAATATGTATTTCTTGAAACATCCCATGTTACACAAGTTTTTTGTTGTAATATTTCAACTTATTTTCATTTTTAAAATTTCAAAGCTTCAAAGACAATGCCTTTCATGACAGACAGCAATGATAAAAATCTACAGCCATCGTCATCATTATGATCATGTCATCTAAGTATTCATTTTCATTTAAAAGTGCATGTGAATCATGGTATACCTGCTCATTAAAAGAACAGTTAAGGACACAAGACACAATCTCTACAAGCTTGTATTATCAGTCTCTGGCTCCACACCAGTGAGGATGGATGGTGGGATTGTTGGCTGTAATTTCATATGAACTCCTCCCTCCCCCTGAATCCTCTATTTAAGCCCTGTGTAATCTGCCCTCCCAATAAGGAGGAGCTGATGCAAACTGTGAGCTCTTCCTTCTGCATTTATCTCTCAGCACCGAGGGGAAGAGACTGCTGGCTGCCTTCACTGAAGAATTACCAGATTATCAAAATTAGCAAGCATCGCATCCAACAATGACTTTAATAACTGGACTCTTTCTGATGGCAGTATGCTTAACAGGTGAATATTTTCAGTGTTTTACCTTAAATCAATACATATCTGATTTTAAAGCTCTAAATTTACTTTCTTTCCTTTGACAGGTGTTCAGAGTCAGACACTGACTGAGTCTGGACCAGCAGTTAAGAAGCCTGGAGAATCCCATAAACTGACCTGTACAGGCTCTGGGTTCACGTTCAGCAGCTACTACATGAGCTGGGTCAGACAGGCTCCTGGGAAGGGGCTTGAGTGGCTGGCCATGATTTATGGTAGCAGCAAATATTATGCCCAGTCTGTTCAGGGAAGATTCACAATCTCGGTAGACGACAGCAAAAGCCAAGTGCATTTACAGATGAACAACTTGAGAGCTGAAGACACTGCAGTGTATTACTGTGCCAGAGACACACAGTGATAGAAGAGACTGCAGCGTCGTACAAAAACTGTTGAAGTACATCTCACACTGAGGGTCACTGAACCATGACTGTGCTGCACACTCTGTCTACATGCTCCTGTGTTTCTTCTGCCAGAGACAGTGTTTATCCTGCTGCACATTCATTTAAGCTCGTATTACCTTCAAGAAGTATTTATCATTTACCCAGGTGAAATCATTTTGTCCGTGGCAAAGAGAACATTTTGTGGTATTGTGTGCTTCTGAATATCATTTACCTGATTTTCGATAAATGTTTTGTAAATTTTGTGCCAACAAAAATTTTTGAACACTATTTTCTGCTCACTTTCATTTAAATCACTGGTACAGTGACTTGTCTCATCTTGACATAGATGGTTCTAAGAACTGACTGCTTAAACCTAACCTAAAATCTAATCTTTTGCAAGGGTCTTTAACACTGAAGATGCTCTTCTGTGTGTTATAACTTTGTTACATTCAGTCACACTGATTATGATGGCTGAAAGTGAAATGCATGCCAACATAAGACTAAGGATGATAATTCATGCTAGTACCAACCCATTTAAGTCATTTTTGTTACTAATGAAATAATTTGTCCACATAGCATTTAGTGATTGATTTCTTTCAGAAAAGAGCTCCTTACACTGTCAAAAATGCTTCATATATTTATTTCAAATATACACATATTGCAAATATGCATGCCTAGGCAGCCTGGACTATATCATTACAATTCTGTAAAGGCACAGTAGGGGGCAGAGCTGACCCTTTATCAGGGAGAAACAAAGCAACGTCTGCCAGCAGTGTCAGAGCAGCAGGAGGAGGAGACAGAGGGGTAAAAACACACCTCCTCTCAGCTCCTCCCCTCTGGGTTGGGCCATGCAAACATCCTCCCAGCTCCAGCTCCTTTAAGAACAGAGGTCCAGTCAAACAGGCCCTCACATTCTCCCCCTCAATATGGAGTCGCCAGACACTGCCCTGCACTTTGCCCTTCTGCTGCTGTGTCTGCACTGTGAGTGAGAGCAGCACAACCCTCTCTCTCTTTCTGTATGTTTGTGTTTATTGTGTCTGAAGATGTTTCCTTGAGACACCCTATTGCCAGATAGAGCAGTTGAAGACTGAGGACACAGCTGTGTGTTATTGTGTGTGACAGAGAAGGGAACCTTACAAAAACTGTTCAAGCACATCTCACACTGAGGGTCACTGAACCATGACTGTGCTGCACACTCTCTGTACATGCTCCCGTGTTGCCACCGTCAGAGACAACATTTATCCTGCATTGCATTCAGTAAAACCCCTTCAAGAAGTATTTCTCTTTTACACAGCTGTGATGTCCTTGTAGCTGGTTCTCAAAGCTGCCCACTTATACACACATAAAATTCTGAAGATGCTCCTGCTTATGTTACAGCTTTGTCACATTCACCAGCCTCCATTCTCCACTAGCCCCCACTCTGGCTGAATGTAGAGTACTATGCTGTTATGTCACAGTCCAACAGGTAATGAAAGCTTAGTGACCTGGTTGATCTAAACGCGAGGTGCATGCCAGCAGCAAGGGATGTCAACAGTGTGGCTCTCGAGTGAGTAAAATCACTCACTCAGTAAAAGCACTCGTTCTGAGTGTAGACTGAACGCTACGGCCCAGGTTCAAACCCACTGTGTCACTAGCTGACAGTGACTGGGAGCTCACAGGCGGAACACATTGGCTTTGTTCCACAGGGCATACGGGTGGGTACGTCAGCGGGGGCTTTGGTCCCATTAGCAATGGCAACCCCTGCTGGTTGATCGGGCGCCTGTGGTCCACATGCCAAAGCTGCATACGAAATGTCTTCCTCCGACTCATCTCTGTGCTAACTTAGCTTGTGGACCTCAGTGCAAAAAGAAGCAGCAGCTGACATCACGTGTCTCCGAGGAGGGCATATGCTTGTCAACGCTCTCCTGGATTGACAGTGGGGGTTGTGCAATGGGACTGAACATCAATGATGACAAATTGGACATTCCAGAATTCGGGGAATTGGCCATTCCAAATTGGGAAGAAAATGGGAAAATAAATGGATCTCAATAGTAATCGTACCTATGGTTATGAGAACTTTTCCATTCAGATTCCATTCCATTCCATCAGTATGTTCAGTCAGGCATTTTTCTACTGTTTGTTTCAAGATGTCAAAATGTCCTCTCCACACACAGATATTAATGAAATATGTGGGTAAGATTGTCTGTGTGTTAGATTGCAAGTATTATATGTTTAGATTATACCAGCGATTGATTGGCCATTTGAATCCATTCCCAGTTATTAGAGATTGCAGCAAAGCAGCACCTTAACACCATGAATTTTCTGTTTTTTCAATGGTTCCCGTGCTATTTTAATTCATGTCCATATTTATATATTCATATATATCTGATATTTCAAAAATATGAGATTATGTTGATTTGTTTAATACTTTTTTGTTCACTACATAATTGTAATTGTGTTATTTCATGGTTTTGTTGTCTTTATTATTATTCTAAAATGTAGAAAATAATTAAAAATAAAGAAAAGTCCTTCTATGAGTAGATGTGTCCTAACATTTGACTGGCACTGTATAGTAAGTCCTCTACTTACAAGCTACAGCTCTACTGCTGCTTGTAGTGAAGACCACACAGGCTCAGATTTGTTATCCAGTTCAATGTCATATACTATAACATAGATTCGATGTCTGGTTCAGTGTATTCTTGAACATGAAATTAAATGAAAGTACACATACTGTTTTTAAACCTGACGTAGAGCATGTAATGCTGTGAATATTGTTCTGACAGCCAATAGTTGGTGAGAAACAACTGTACATGGATTGTGTTTTTCAAAATGTCTAACAATAGACATTGAACCAATATCCTCTTCTCATGTCTCATGGCTGTGAATTCAGTGCTGTTCATTTTCACTTCTAGATCCAAGTTCAGTGGCTGGAGGCCTGTCATTGCCCTCCCCCAGAGGAGGAGCCAATGCAAACCTCCCCCAGCTTTTAATGGAGCCAGTGTCAGTGTGAGAGCTGCAGCAGCAGTCAGTGGGACTCAGTGTGCACTTTGACTCAGTGCTGCTCCTTCTCTCCTGCAGTCATGAAGCTCCCAGCAGCTCTGCTCACCCTCACAGCACTGACTCTCTCAGGTCTCTGTCTCTGTCATCTCCTGTGCTCCTCTAATTTATCTGAAGCTCTGCTATTTGTAATGATTGTTATAAGGCCTCTTTGAATGCATTTTGATATTGCTCTCTTTCCCAGGTGTGCAGTCAGAAATTGTTCTGACAGAGTCTGAACCAGCAGTTAAGAAGCCTGGAGAATCCCATAAACTGACCTGTATAGCCTCTGGGTTCACATTCAGCGACTACTACATGGAATGGGTCAGACAGGCTCCTGGGAAGGGGCTGGAGTGGGTGGCCGAGATTAATAATGGTGGTGGCAGCACATGGTATGCCCAGTCTGTTCAGGGAAGATTCACCATCTCCAGAGACAACGGCAGAAGCCAGCTCTATTTACAGATGAACAGCCTGAGAGCTGAAGACACTGCGGTGTATTACTGTGCTAGATACACACAGTGATAGAAGAGGCTGCAGCGCTGTACAAAAACTGTAGAAGCACATCTCACACTGAGGGTCACTGAACCATGACTGTGCTGCACACTCTCTCTACATGCTCCTGTGTCGCCACAGCCAGAAACATCGCTTCTCCTGCTGCACATTCATTAAAACCCATATAATCTTCCGGAGGTATTTAATGCTGTAATGTTGCAAATTAATGCTGGTAACAATGGGTAGGAAAACTGTGTGATTCATAAGTAGGACAGATCAGGCATTGAAAAAAGTAAAACATTAAGATTAGTTTGAATTGAAGACTTGCTGTCCATTCTATTTTTTCATTTAGCGTTATTATTCAAAAATTCATATAGTCATTACTGAGTGATTTATTTCAGAAAAGAGCTCCACACACTTTCCAAAATGCAAAAAACAAAGCACTGCTACTCTACTGCATAATTTCTGCATCAAAGTAAGCGGTTCCGTCACCAGATCTTCCCCCATTTAATCCATCATTTATCAATGACAAATGCTAATAAGCTCAGCTGTATGCAAAACCAGCTCTGTCAGCATCTCCATTTAAGTATCTGCACAGTGAGAGTCCATTACAGACGTTCACAGCAGTTCAGCTTCAACACAAACCATGTTCCCTGCATCTCTACTGCTGCTGCTGCTGCTGCATCCTGTAAGTCTCTGTGTTTGTGACTTGATGGAGACCCGAATGGAAATACTGTTGTGTCAAATGCAGAGTATGGATCAAGAAATATAAACAAATCTTTCATAGAATTCTTTCAAAATTTTCTCATAGTTTTGTGAAAATAGGTTTAATGGTGCTTAAGAAGCATGTATGTTTCTTCAGCAGGACTATTCTATATAAAGCTTTTCTACATTTTTTCTTCAGGTGTCCGCTGTAATGTTGAACTCTGCCAGCCAGGTTCTATGGTTGTGAAGCCAGGACAGCCTCTGACTGTTTCCTATAAGGTCTCAGGGTATTCCCTGACTGATAGCAGCTATTGTACAGAAGGGATACGACAGCCTGCAGGGAGCTGTCGTATCCATGGATCTGTAGCAGTGGAGCTAATGCCAATAAAGATTCTTTAAAGAGTAAGTTCACTATTTCCAGAGACACAGACTGCAGACTGAAGACTCAGCTGTGTATTACTGCACATGGTACAGGCACAGTGACGAAAATTAGCAGCAGACCTGTACAAAAACTCACAAACTCACTTTAAACACATAAGCTCCTTCTATCCCTCCCCCCTCTGACTTTTATATATGTATACCTATGTACAGTATGTAGGGTAAACTGTTCTGTACCTCTGCCACTATACATGTCTCTATACCAACATCACAATATACCATTATAGTATATCACTGTCACTGTTAAAGTCAAAAGATCTTTCAGAAGAAAATCACAAAATAATACCATTTTTTACATGATGTCAATTTTAGCATATATTTCTTTTGAAGTATTCCATGTTACACAAGTTTTTTGTTGTCATATGTCCAATTTTATTATTTTTGTCATTTTTAAATTTTTCAAAGGCCCAAAGACAATACCCTTTATGACAGAAAGCAATGATTAGAGTCTACAGCCTCTGGATAAATATTGGCCCAATGCTAAAAAATCAGTCCCCAAACACCTGAGGACCTGTAACACAGCAGGCTCACGAACACCATTATATTTTCACTTTTTAAAGTAGGAAAACACCTCCATTAAAATAACAGACATTATGTGGCATTGAACATGTTTTGATCTAATGGTAACCATAATGACACATGTATGAAAAGTCCTATTTATGAATACCACACAATCATCATCCTCATCATCATTATCATCATCTTAGAATCCACTCCCATTAAAAAGTGCATGTGAATCATGGTGTAGCTGCTCATTAAAAGACCAGTTTGAGACACAAGACACAACCTACAGGAGACACTTTCACATATTATCAGTCTCTGGCTCCACATCAGCGAGGATGGATGGTGGGATTGCTGGCTGTAATTTCATATGAACTCCTCTCTCCCCCTGCATCCTCTATTTAAGGCCTGTGTAATCTGCCCTCCCAATAAGGAGGAGCTGATGCAAACTCTGAGCTCTTCCTTCTGCATTTATGTCTCAGCCCTGAGGGAGGACAGACTGCAGTTGCAGAAAGCCTTCATTGGGGTGTTATCTGATAAAACAATTAATGCGTCCAAAAATGACTTTAATAACTGACTACTTCTATTGGCAATATGTTTAACAGGTGAATTCTTTAATCGTTTTAATTTAATTGTATGGAGTTTTGAATTTAGTGGTCCAAATTTATTTTCTTTCTTTTCACAGAGTCAGACACTGACTGAGTCTGAACCCGCAGTTAAGAAGCCTGGAGAATCCCATAAACTGACCTGTACAGCTTCTGGGTTCACATTCAGTGGCTCCTGGATGGCCTGGATCAGACAGGCTCCTAGAAAGGGGCTGGAGTGGTTGGCTTATATTAGCTCTGATGGTAGCAGCACCTTGTATGCCCAGTCTGTTAAGGGAAGATTCACCATCTCCAGAGACAACGGCAGAAGCCAGGTGTATTTACAGATGAACAGCCTGAAAGCTGAAGATACTGCAGTGTATTACTGTGCCAAAGACTCACAGTGATAGAAGAGGCTGCAGCGCCGTACAGAAACTGTTGAAGCACATCTCATACTGAAGGTCACTGATCCATGACTCTGCTGCACACTCTCTCTACATGCTCCCGTGTTGCCATGTACTTAAAGAAAAAAAAAATTATTTAAGACTAATTAAAACACACCAAAAGGGGTTTCAGACATCAGAATTCAGCAGAGAGGTTGCAGTGGGTATAAATGAATACTGAAATCTGGTGGTCTATATCCTAGGGAATCTGCAGAAGGAGCCTGATGGCTGTAGTTAAAATGTGTGCTGTAGAGGGGGATCACTAACAGAAAGAATTCACCTGGCTCTGTTATAGACGTGTTTATGAAGCAGCTCAGGGAGAGAGGCTCCCCACTCCTTTTCACAAGGCTATTGAGACTGTTTTCCATTTCTAACGCTCAACTTTCCCAAACACCAACAGAATGAAAATGTTAAAATACACTTGCATTTAGATGGCTTGGACGCACCTGACTAAAATAATGGGAAACATGCATTCAATGACATTTTGATCTAAAGACTTTTGTTTAAATGTTTGAAAATGTTTAATACAAATATAATATATTGCCAAAATACCTGGAGACCCAGAACAGAGTAGGCTCATGAACAACATTATATTTTGATATTTTATGTGAGGAAAACACCTCCATTGAAAAAACAAACAGCAATTGTCAGTGAACTTATTTTGATCCAACCAGTCACCATACTGATACGTGTATGAAATTTCCTGTTTATAAATGCCACCTACACTGCAAAACTTCAAGAATAAAAGACAATGACTTCTCATGCAATTCTTGAATAAGTGAAAAATGAAGCTTGCTGATTATAACCATTATCTGCATCATCATCATCCTCTACTTCTTCCTCTAAGAATCCACTCTCAATTGAAAGTGTATATGAATCATGGTATACCTGCTCATTAAAAGACCAATTAAGGACACAAGACACAATCTACAGCAGACACTTTCTCATGTTATCAGTCTCTGCCTCCACATCAGTGAGGATGGATGGTGGGATTGCTGGCTGTAATTTCATATGAACTCCTCCCTCTCTCTGAATCCTCTATTTAAGCCCTGTGTAATCTGCCCTCCCAATAAGGAGGAGCTGATGCAAACTCTGAGCTCTTCCTTCTGCATTTATGTCTCAGCCCTGAGGGAGGAAAAACAGTGGATGCCAGGAACCCTAATTGACCTGTTATCATAGATCACAACTAATGCATTCAACAATGATTCTAATAACTGGAACACTTCTAGTGACAATATGCTTAACAGGTGAATAGTTATAGTGCTTCATTTTTAATACAATGGACTTTGGTACTTAGTGGTCCAAATTTTTTTTTTCTTTTCACAGGTGTTCAGACACTGACAGAGTCTGAAGCAGCAATTAAGAAGCCTGGAGAATCCCATAAACTGACCTGTACAGCCTCTTGGTTCACATTCAGCAGCTACAACATACACTGGATCAGACAGGCTCCTGGGAAGGGGCTGGAATGGGTGGCCGGAATTTATGGTGATGGCAGCAGCAAATGGTATGCCCAGTCTGTTAAGGGAAGATTCACCATCTCCAGAGACAACAGCAGAAAGGAGGTGTATTTACAGATGACCAACCTGAGAGCAGAAGACACTGCAGTGTATTACTGTGCTGCAGACGCACAGTGATAGAAGAGACTTCAGAGCCGTACAAAAACTGTTGAAGCACATCTCACACTGAGGGTCATTGAACCATGACTGTGCTGCACACTCTCTCTACATGCTCCTGCATCACCACAGCCAGAGGCATTTATCCTTCTGCATTTTGCAGATTTCCATTTCCTTAAATGTCAAATTCTACCTTCTCCCTCATTCTTGGGACCCAGCAGGCCAACTGCTTTCTCTGTATTGGAGCTACAGAGCATAACCTCCTCCAGGTTCACTGAATGGAGTGAATCTAAGCTATACAAGAGCAGCAATATGACATAAATACTCAATCAATGGGTAGTAAGGATTGAGGGCTTAATATGAACTCCATTACAAACTGACAGAGCTGTTTTACAACCAAATATCTTTTTAAATGTCCCATGTCATAAAAATTGTTTATTGTCATTTGTCCTATTTTACTGTCTGTATTTTATCTTGTAACTTTCAAATACCCTTTTTAGTAGAGAGCAAGGATAAGAGTCTACAACCTCTGGCAAATAGTTAACTTAATGTTAAGAAATTAATTCCCAAATACCTGGACACCTGTAATAGAAAATGTTAATGAACAACATTATAATTTCTGATTTTAAAGGATGAAAACATCCCTATTGAAATAACAAACAGCACTTGTAATTGAACTTATTTTGATCCAAACTTCACCATAATGGTATGTGTATCATATGATCTATTAATAAATAACACCCACATTGTGCAACTGCAAGAACAGAAGGCAATGATTTCATTCAATTCCTAAATCAGTGGAAAATTAAGCCTTACTTGTTGTAACTATAATGATCATCAAAAGACCAGGTAAGGACACAAGCACAATCTACAGGAGACGCTTTTTCATATCATCAGTCTTTGGCTCCACATCAGTAAGGATGGATGGTGGGATTGCTGGCTGTAATAGCATATGAACTCCTCCCTCCCCCTGAATCCTGTATTTAACCCCTGTGTGATCTGCCCTCCCAATAAGGAGGAGCTGATGCAAACTCTGAGCTCTTACTTCTGCATTTATCTCTCAGCACTGAGGGAGGACAGACAGTGGTTGCAAGGATCCCTCACTGAACTGTTATCATAGATCACAACTAATGCATTCAACAATGATTCTAATAACTGGGTCACTGTTAGTGGCAGTATGTTTAACAGGTGAATACTTTTCTGGTTTCTTTTCAACTGAATGGGTTTTGAATTAGTAGTTCTAATTTATTGTCTTTCTTTGAACAGGTGCTCAGAGTCAGACACTGACTGAGTCTGAACCAGCAGTTAAGAAGCCTGGAGAATCCCATAAACTGACCTGTACAGCCTCTGGGTTCACATTCAGTGACTACAGCATGCACTGGATCAGACAGGCTCCTGGGAAGGGGCTGGAGTGGGTGGCATTGATTATTTATGATGGTAGCAATAAATATTATGCCCATTCCTGTGTTGCCACAGCCAGAGATAGCATTTATCCCGCTGCACATTCATTAAAACCTGTATAAGCTTTAAAGGACTAATCATCATGTTCACAGCCTTGTGCTTGAGCCAATATACTTGTTGCTGGTTGTCACAGCTGACTACTTAAACCAGTTTTGAGTTTTGCAAAGTCCTTAACCCTGAAGATACTCCTGTTTGTGTTATAGCTGTGTTACATTCAATATCCTCCACCAGCCTCCATCCTCCACTAGCCTCCACTCTGGCTGAATGTGGAGTACTGTACTGAAATTAACTTGCCAGTTGAATGCAAATGAAGAACAGTACAAATGAGAATATAATATTTAGAGAGCAACCAAAGAAGAAACAGAGAGGAAACAGTGTGACAGGGAGCTGTTTTGGCTGGCTGTAGTTTGGGCCACTCCCCAGGGGAGGGGCTGCATGTTGTCCTCCCTCCCCTCACAGTCTCCTCCCTCCCCAGCAGCCCAGCAGTCTGCACCTGGTCTGCATCTCACAGTACGAGAAACCATTGGCTGCAGATCAGATCTCCTGCCTAAAGATGGGGAGAGAACAGATTGAGTTCTCTGGAGTTTATTTTCATGCCAGACAAAACTTATGTGACTTATTTTATGTCATGTAGCACGCATGTTACATTACATGGGTCGTTATGTTTACATTAGCGTTATTAAGCTTCTCATACTTTTCACCCCGACATTTGTTATACTTTGTGGCGTTAATTCACTGTTTCCTCGAAGCTAACGTTAGCTAGAACTTTTCCAATCTAGTGTTCAAATCGGACCAGTTTGACTGTACACGCGAAAGGGCTAATCACATCGGTGTGACCGTGTACGCAAAAGGGTTAATAGAAAATTATTTCATGAGTCAATAATAAGTCAGAGGCACGCTGAAACACAGTAACTATACAGATTGTGTTTGGCACAATGTCTGACAGAAGATTATCCTTTGTCTCCCGGCTGTGAATCCTGTGCTGTTCATTTTCACTTCCATATCCCAGTTCAGTGGCTGCAGGCCTTTCATTGGTAAAGATGCAAAGTGTATCAGAACACAGCTCAGTGAAAGAAAAGGGGCCACCAGCTTCCACTGTGTGTCTGTATTATGTATTGTTATGGACTATGACCTCCAGTGACCCTCACTGTGCCCTCCCCCAGAGGAGGGGCCAATGCAAACCTCCCCCAGCTTTTAATGGAGCCAGTGTCAGTGTGAGAGCTGCAGCAGCAGTCAGTGGGACTCAGTGTGCACTTTGATTCAGTGCTGCTCCTTCTCTCCTGCAGTCATGAAGCTCCCAGCAGCTCTGCTCACCCTCACAGCACTGACTCTCTCAGGTCTCTGTCTCTGTCATCTTCTGTGCTCCCTCGATTTATTTGATATTGTGCTATTTTGAATTATTGATATAAGGACTCTTTAAATGTATTTTTTCTGTTCTTTTCTTTCCCAGGTGTGCAGTCAGAAATTGTTCTGACTGAGTCTGAACCAGCAGTTAAGAAGCCTGGAGAATCCCATAAACTGACCTGTACAGCCTCTGGGTTCACATTCAGCAGCTATGCTATGAACTGGGTCAGACAGGCTCCTGGGAAGGGGCTGGAGTGGGTGGCATTGATTAATAGTGGTGGTAGCAGCACATATTATGCCCAGTCTGTTAAGGGAAGATTCACCATCTCCAGAGACAACGGCAAAAGCCAGCTGTATTTACAGATGAACAGCCTGAAAGCTGAAGACACTGCAGTGTATTACTGTGCTAAAGACCCACAGTGATAGAAGAGGCTGCAGCGTCGTACAAAAACTGTTGAAGCACATCTCACACTGAGGGTCACTGAACCATGACTGTGCTGCACACTCTCTCTACATGCTCCTGTGTTGCCACGGCCAGAGACAGCATTTATCCTGCTGCATATTCATTTCATCACTGATAAGCTTCAAGAAGTATTTTAGTTGTTTACACAAGTGAAACTCATTTTAATGTAGCTGGCAAATTGATGATATCTGTGAGAAAGAGATAATTATGTGGTATTGTGCGCTTTTGAATATCATTTGCCTGATTTTGGATCATTCTTTAGTACATTTTGTGCCAATTGTACACATTTTTGAATGCTATTTTCTACTCACTTTCATTTAAGTCACTGCTACAGTGCTTCTTTGATTATTTTCATCTAGAAACAAATGGTTCTAACAACTGACTACTTAAACCTATCTGATCTGTTGCGAGCATCTTTAAAAGTGAAGATGCTCTTCTGTGTGTTATAACTTTTGCAAGGGTCTTTAACACTGAAGATGTTTTTTGTGTGTTATACCTTTGTCACATTCAGTCACACCAGTAATGATAGCTGGAAGTGAAATGAATGGTAATTAATGACAGTACCAACCAACTGAATTCATTTGTTGTTAGTAATGAAATAATTGACCCTCATAGCATTTAGTGATTGATTTCTTTAAGAAAAGAGCTCCTTACACTGTCAAAAATGCTTCATGCATTCATTTCAAATATGCACATATTGCAAATATGCATGCCTAGGCAGGCCAGACTCTATCATCACAATTCTGTAAAGGTACAGCAGGGGGCAGAGCTGATCCTTTATCAAGGAGAAACAAAGCAACGTCTGCCAGCAGTGTCAGAGCAGCAGGAGGAGGAGACAGAGGGGTAAAAACACACCTCCTCTCAGCTCCTCCCCTCTGGGTTGGGCCATGCAAACATCCTCCCAGCTCCAGCTCCTTCAAGACCAGAGGTCCAGTCAAACAGGCCTCACATTCTCCCCCTCAATATGGAGTCCCGAGACACTGCCCTGTGCTTTGCCCTTCTGCTGCTGTGTCTGCACTGTGAGTGAGAGACATACAGCACAGCACAACCCTCTCTCTCTTTCTGTATATTTGTGTTTATCATGTATGAAGATGTTTCCCTTGAGACAACCTGTTGCCAGACAGCGCAGCTGAAGGCTGAGGACACAGCTGTGTGTTATTGTGTGTGACAGAGAGGGGAAACCCAGACAAAAACTTCAAAAAACTCACCAAGATATCGAGCTCATGTTTCCCTCACAGCAGTGTAATAAAAAAAGCCCACGCATGACTGCAGTGAGTGATATCCAGCAGCAGTCTGTTTCTCATGAATTTCTCATGAAACCATTATAATTCCATGTGAGATGATTTTCTTTTCAATGTCAATTTAACTTTTTTAATTTCAAATGCTTTAAAACAAGGTCAAATTTTGATAGAGACATGGGTTAAGAGTTTTAAGAGAAATGGTTAATGTTTAATTTAAAGCTGTCATCTTTAAAATTAACTTGCATTATAAGCTCTTAACACACACCCCAGACATGCAGAAAACATGATAATACTTTCAGAGTCTTGTATGATTTTTGTCAAATCCTTGTACGTTTACATCCCTTATTGTGATCAGCAGCATTTTGATCGTCATGATAATCATCATCATCATCATCATCATCATCTCATCACCTAATAATAGTAATTACTATTCACAAGAAATTTTTTTTTCTTAAAATTTCAATAATTGTATACCTTATTATAAAAATCCCATCTGAACAGCTCAGAGTGGCGATACCCAAACCAGCATCTAAATAATAAAAATACACTCCAAATTTATCTGACAGGACAGCTGAGAATATTTTAAATGTATTTCCACATTTTTTACCTGAATCTGAACCATTGTTTTTCAGATTTTCTTTTTAATCTATGACACCTTCTGTCAATGATTATATTGCAAAAACTGTATTTATATACTAACAATTTCATGGGAATCACATACCCTCGATCTCATGCACCCTGTGAGTAAATAT
>CM032893.1:25198462-25260962 GCA_019176425.1 Megalops atlanticus
TCCTTGTTCACCAGAGTTTACGAGAAAAGCTCATCCATTCAAGAATAGTTCCCAGGGTTTGTCAATGGGGAGTTTACAGATTTTATCTTTAAACCCTAAATTCATGTTCTCTAGACAAGGTCTGCATTGTCTGCACTGTCTTTCTCAGCTTAGCTCTGACCTTAAGGGTCATTGATATGGCCAATCCCTTCATGCCATTGATATTATTACTAGGTAATATGTAGTACATGAAAACAGTTTCTTTAAAATACTGTGTTAACATACTTATATAAGCCCTCACATAATCATGTCTGACATGGCAAGCTACTTTTATTTTGGCCATTTATTTGTCATCTAGTTATGCGTGTCTGTGGCAAATTTCTTTGCATATTAACATATGCATCTTGTTAATTTGGTTTAAATTAAAGTCATTTAAATCATTTCACAATTGGGTGTGAAAATACTCTGTGGACTTTGTTTGAAGGTTCAGCATGTGACGTATAAACCACATGCAGCTGAAATCTTGTCATTCATATAGAAAATTTCACCTTTTATTTCTGTACACTGCCTAGAGTACATCAGGTTAACCTGAGAGGTGCTGTACAGCAGAGCGTGTCTGGTGCTGAAGGACAGTGGAAAATTGCTAGGAAATTCAGACCTGCATTAAAATAAACTACAGAGAACTCATTCCTGTTCTCTCCCCCGTCTTTAGGCAGGAGATCTGATCTGCAGCCAATGGTTTCTCGTACTGTATGAGATGCAGACCAGGTGCAGACTGCTGGGCTGCTGGGGAGGGAGGAGACTGTGAGGGGAGGGAGGACAACATGCAGCCCCTCCCCTGGGGAGTGGCCCAAACTACAGCCAGCCAAAACAGCTCCCTGTCACACTGTTTCTTCTCTGTTTCTTCTTTTTACTATTCTCTAAAAATTATATTCTCATTTGTAATGCTCTTCATTTGCATTCAGCTGGCTAATGACTCATTCTTTGGTTTGTTTTTGGAGGATTACTTTAGTTATTTACATGAAAACATCTGTGTTTTATTTTTGTTTCTTTACTCCGCTTTGTGTAATGTTAAACTATATAATTGTACGGCATAAAATTCATAATGTAAAAGATGTTCTTTTAAACAAATGTTGTGTGAATGTTTGGATTGTGTCATTTTTACCGTCTCAGTTGATAATTTCTTATTCGGTAATTGCAATTTCAGTGCTCTGACATTTTGAACTGAAATAATTTTTTTCCAGCATCAGACCAACTGCTGTGTGAAAACAGGAACTTCCTGTCACATGTGAGCAGGGATGAGGGGAGGCAGCAGTGTGAGGGACAGCACATTTTCTATTTCCTGCCAAATGCTTGTGAAACCCTGGAGGGCAGAGAATGACTGAGAGGCCCTGGTGCTGAGCTGCTGCTTAGCTGTAATCACTAATAACTGGGAATTCATTCAAATGGCCAATCTCTGGTATATCTTAAACATACAATTCTTGCACTATAACTTACATACAATCTCACATATGTTTGTTCAATATCTGTGTGTTGAGGGAAGGGTTTCACTTTTTGCAACAAAAAACAGGAAAATGAGTAACTGATCAGTCCTGATTCTGAATGGTTAATATTTAGATGCCTTGCTGCTGAAATGCATTCATGTTCACATTGTGTGGCATACTGAGCTGTCATTACCTGTGTGACTGGTGCTCAGATGACAGTAGGTGAGATAACAGCACAGTACCCTACATTCAGCCAGAGTGGAGGCTAGTGGAGGATGGAGGTTGGTGGAGGACATTGAATGTAGTACAGGTATAACACAAACAGGAGTATGTCCAGGGTTAAAGACCCTGCAAAAGTTTAAACATATTCAAGTAGTCATTTCTGGAATCCAGATATGCAAACATAAAAAATGTAAAACAGCGCTGTCGCAGTGAACTAAATGAAATTGAGTAGACAATAGAATCCAAAAATATATGTTGACAAAAAATGTATTGAATGATCCAAAATCAGGTAAATGATATTCAAAAATACACAAGGCCACATTAGGCTCTCTTTCCCACAGCCATCGTATGTTTGCCAGGGATATTAAAATGAGTTTCACCTGAGTAAATGATGAATACTTCCTGAATGTGATATGAGGTTAACTGAATGTGCAGCAGGATAAACACTGTCTTTGGCCCTGGCAACACAGGAGTATGTGGAGAGAGTGTGCAGCACAGTCATGGTTCAGTGACCCTCAGTGTGAGATGTGCTTCAACAGTTTTTGTACAGCGCTGCAGTCTCTTCTATCACTGTGACTCTCTGGCACAGTAATACACTGCAGTGTCTTCAGCTTTCAGGCTGTTCATCTGTAAATACAGCTGGCTTCTGCTGTTGTCTCTGGAGATGGTGAATCTTCCCTTCACAGACTGGGCATAATTTTTGCTGCTACCATCGTCATAAATCCAGGCCACCCATTCCATCCCCTTCCCAGGAGCCTGTCTGACCCAGTGCATGCTGTAGCTTCTGAATGTGAATCCAGAGCCTGTACAAGTCAGTTTATGGGATTCTCCAGGCTTCTTAACTGCTGGTTCAGACTCAGTCAGAACAATTGCTGACTGCACACCTGGGAAATAAAGCAATAGGAAAAAATCATTTCAAAGAGGCCTTTTATCAATCATTACACATAGCACAGCTTCAGATAAATTAGAGGAGCACAGAAGATGACAGAGACATAGACCTGAGAGAGTCAGTGCTGTGAGGGTGAGCAGAGCTGCTGGGAGTTTCATGACTGCAGGAGAGAAGGAGCAGAGTCAAAGTGCACACTGAGTCCCACTGACTGCTGCTGCAGCTCTGGCTCCATTAAAAGCTGGAAGAGGTTTGCATTGGCTCCTCCTCTGGGGGAGGGCACAGTGAGAGTCACTGGAGGTCATAGTCAGTAATAATACATAATACAGACACACAGTGGAAGCTGGTGGCCCCTCCTCTTTCACTGAGCTGTATTCTGACACAGTTTGCACCTTTACCAATGAAAGGCCTGCAGCCACTGAACTAGAATCTAGTAGTGAAAATCAACAACACTGGATTCACACCCATAAAACACATAAAAGGGGAAATCTGCCGTAATACACTGTGCCAAACACAATCCTTATGGGGACTGTGTTTCTTTGTTTCTCACTTATTATTATCTCATGAACAATATTCAAGTAATTCATTCTATGAATCAAGTTCAAGAAGCTGTTGTTGAATGCTATACTTCAACACCCATCATTTATTGCTACGCTCTGATTGTACTATAACTTAAAGCAATTTAGGAAAAACTGAGAGATAAAGAAAGTGTCTGGAGCTCTTTTCTGAAATAAATCACTGTGTAATGACTATGTGAATGTTTTTAATTAAGAAAACTCCATGAAAAAAATAAAGTGGACAGTAAGTCTTTGTTTTAAACTAAAGTGAATGTTTCTTTTTTCAATGCCTGATCTGTTCTAGGTATGAATGGAGAAGTTCTCCTACTGATTGTTACCATCATTAATTTGCAACATTGCATCAGTGATGGCATGAAGTTCACTGTCAGCTATTATTACCAGTCAGACTGGTGCTCAGAAAACAGAAGATAAGATAACAGCACAGAACACAGAACAGAACATGCAGCCAGAGCTGAGGCTAGTGGAGGATGGAGGCTGGGAGAGGCCATTTAATATGACAAAGCCATAACATAAGCAAGAAGATCTTCAGAAGTGAAGAACTTTTAAATTTTTTAAATTGTTTAAGCAGTCAGGTGTGAGAACTATCAAGAACTACTTTACAGCTGTGAATACTTCTTACATTGTTTTTAATGAATACGCAGCAGGATAAACATGGTCTCTGGCTTCTGTACTCACTAAACCTCAGAGGAGATGGTGGAATCTTACATTTAAAGGACCTTCTTTATTCTTATGTAGATACCTGGAATGGTGCAATAGGAAAAATGCTGTCCCTGATGAAGGGGACACAGGAGCATGTAGAGAGAGTGTTGCAGCACAGTCATGGTTCAGTGACCCTCAGTGTGAGATGTCCTTCAACAGTTTTTGTACGGCGCTGCAGCCTCTTCTATCACTGTGTGGGTCTGGCACAGTAATACACGGCAGTGTCTTCAGGTCTCAGGCTGTTCATCTGTAAATACAGCTGGTTTCTGCCGTTGTCTCTAGAGATGGTGAATCTTCCCTGAACAGACTGGGCATAATATTTGGTGCTACCATCATGATAAATCAAGGCCAGCCACTCCAGCCCCTTCCCAGGAGCCTGTCTGAACCAGTACATGAAGTAGCTGCTGAATGTGAACCCAGAGGCTGTACAGGTCAGTTTATGGGATTCTCCAGGCTTCTTAACTGCTGATTCAGACTCAGTCAGAACAATTGCTGACTGCACACCTGAAAAACAAATGAATTACAAAAATGCATTTCAAAGAGGCCTTTTATCAATCATTACACATAGCACAGCTTCAGATAAATTAGAAGAGCACAGAAGAGGACAGAGACAGAGACCTGAGAGAGTCAGTGCTGTGAGGGTGAGCAGAGCTGCTGGGAGCTTCATGACTGCAGGAGAGAAGGAGCAGCACTGAGTCAAAGTGCACACTGAGTCCCACTGACTGCTGCTGCAGCTCTCACACTGACACTGGCTCCATTAAAAGCTGGGGGAGATTTGCATTGGCCCCTCCTCTGAGGGAGGGCACAGTGAGGGTCACTGGAGGTCAGAGTCAGTAATAATACAGAACACAGACACACAGTGGAAGCAGGTGGCCCCTTCTCTTTCACTGAGCTCTATTCTGACACAGTTTGCACCTTTCCCAATTAAAGGCCTGCAGACACTGAACTCGGATTTATAACTTAAAACAAGAACACCACTGGATTCACAGCCATAAGACACATAAAAGGGGCAATCGGCTGTGAGACATTGTGCCAAACATAATCTTTATGTGCATTCTGTTTCAGTGTATCTCTCACTTATTATTGACTCATGAAACAATATTAAAGCAATTGAATTTCTGGTCAAGTTCCATGAAGCTGATGTTGTACAGTATACTTCAGCACCCATCATTAATTGATAGTGACGTTCTGATTGTCCTTTGAGTTAAAGTAATTTAGGAAAACCTGACACACAAGGAAAGTGTGTGGAGCTCTTTTCTGAAATAAAACACTCAGTAATGACTATGTAAATTTATAAATTAAGAACACTACATGAACAATTAGATAAAGTGGACAGTAAGTCTTTGATTTAAACTAAAAGGGGAAAACTAAGCTGTGACAACCAGATATAAGGATATTGCAGCTGTGCTAATGATTAAAACTCCATGAGGGTTAAATGAATGTGCATCCGGATGAACGCTGTCTCTTACAACAGTCACACAGGAGCACGTAGAGAAAGTGTGCAGCACATTCATGGTTCAGTGACCCTCAGAGTGAGATGTGCTTCAACAGTTTTTGTACAGTGCTGCAGTTTCTTCTATCACTGTGTGTCTCTGGCACAGTAATACACTGCAGTGTCTTCAGCTTTCAGGCTGTTCATCTGTAAATACAGCTGGCTTCTGCTGTCGTCTCTGGAGATGGTGAATCTTCCCTTAACAGACTGGGCATAATATGTGTCACTACCATCATCACTAATCTCGGCCACAAACTCCAGTCCCTTCCCAGGAGCCTGTCTGACCCAGTACATGTAGTAGTCGCTGAATGTGAACCCAGAGCCTGTACAGGTCAGTTTATGGGATTCTCCAGGCTTCTTAACTGCTGGTTCAGACTCAGTCAGTGTCTCACTCTGAACACCTGTAAAAAGAAAGCAAATAAATTAGAACTACTAAATTAAAGAGTCCATTCAATTAAAATACATGGTAAAAGTATTCACCTGTTAAACACAGTATGATTAGAAGTAGTCCAGTTGTTACAGTCATTTTTGGATGCAGTAATTGTGATATCAGATAAAACCCCAGTGAAGGCTCTCTGCAACAGCAGTCCTCCTCCCTCAGTGCTGAGGGATAAATGCAGAAGGAAGAGCTCACAGTTTGCATCAGCTCCTCCTTATTGGGAGGGCAGATTACACAGGGCTTAAATAGAGGATTCAGGGGGAGGGAGGAGTTCATATGAAATTGCAGTCAGCAATCCCACCATCCATCCTCACTGATGTGGAGCCAGAGAATGATAAAGTGAGAAAGTGTCCCCTGTAGATTGTGTCTGGCATCCTTTACTGGTCTTTCAATGAGCAGGAATACCATGACAAACATATACTTTTTAAGGGTGGTGGATTGATGATGATGATGATGATGATGATGATGATGATTATAATTAGTTGGCTCAATTTTCCACTGATTTAAGAATTACATGAGAAATCATTGTCTTCTGTTCTTGCAGTTAATGATAAATGGGGACATTTCATACATGCATGATTATGGTGACTGTTCAATAAAAATACGTTCAGTGAAGAATGCTGTTTATTACTCATGGTTATTATTGCATGGATTAGATGTACAAGAATATAATATTATAATATTAACAATATTTCAAATTTCAATTAAAACCTTTAACCCTTGTCTCTATGAAAATGGAACTTATTTTAGAATATTTGAAACTGAAAAAGATAAATTAATATTGAGAAGAAAATCATCTGACAAGGAATTATTATGGTTACATGGGTAAGTCATAGGCAAAAGCCTGCAGCTGAATATCACTCACTACAGTTATTTCCCGAGCCTTGTATTTCACTGCTATGAGGGAAAAATGAGCTCAGCACCTTGCTGTATTTACTGGAGTTTTTTCCCCTCTCTGTCACATACAATAATACACAGCTGTGTCCTCAGCCTTCAGCTGCTCTATCTGGCAATAGGTTTTGCAAGAGAAACATCTTCAGACACAATAAACACAAATATGCAGAAAGAGAGAGAGGGTTGTGCTGTGCTGTATGTCTATCACTCACAGTGCAGACACAGCAGCAGAAGGGCAAAGCGCAGGGCAGTGTCTGGGGACTCCATATTGAGGGGGAGAATGTGAGGGCCCGTTTGACTGGACCTCTGGTCTTAAAGGAGCTGGAGCTGGGAGGATGTTTGCATGGCCCAACCCAGAGGGGAGGAGCTGAGAGGAGGTGTGTTTTTACCCCTCTGTCTCCTCCTCCTGCTGCTCTGACACTGCTGGCAGACGTTGCTTTGTTTCTCCCTGATAAAGGATCAGCTCTGCCCCCTGCTGTACCTTTACAAAATTGTCATGATACAGTCCAGCCGGCCTAGGCATGCATATTTGCAATATGTGCATATTTGAAATAAACACATGAAGCATTTTTGACAGTGTAAGGAGCTCATTTCTTAAACAAATGAATCACTCAATACTATGAGGATGAATTATTTCATTAATAACAACAATAGAATTAAATCAGTTGGTATCCACATTAATTACCATCCTTTGTTTTCTGTTGGCATGCATTTCACTTTCAGTTGTCATAACCAGTGTGACTGAATGTGACAAAGCTATAACACACAGAGGAGTATCTTCAGTGTCAAAGACCATCACAAAAGATTAGATAGGTTTAGGCAGTAAGTTGTTACAACCATCTATGTTAAGATAAAAAAGTCACTGTACCAGTGATTCAAATCAAAGTGAGTAGAAAATAGCATTCGTAAATATTTGTTGACACAAATGTACTAAATAATGATTGAAAATCAGGTAAATGATATTCAGAAGCACATAATACCAGAAAATGCTCTCTTTCCCACATCCAACGTCAATTTGTCAGGGACAAAATGATTTCACCTGTGTAAATGATAAACGCTTATCTGTGATTAAATGAATGTAGAGCAGGATAAGCAATGTCTCTGGCTGTGGCAACACAGGAGCATGTAGAGAGAGTGTTGCAGCACAGTCATGGTTCAGTGCAGTCTCTTCTATCACTGTGACCCTCTGGCACAGTAATACACTGCAGTGTCTTCAGCTTTCAGGCTGTTCATCTGTAAATACAGCTGGCTTTTGCTGTTGTCTCTGGAGATGGTGAATCTTCCCTTAACAGACTGGGAATAATAGATGTAGCTGCTGCCATCACTAATGGTGGCCACCCACTCCAGCCCCTTCCCAGGAGCCTGTCTGATCCAGTGCATGTAGTAGTCACTGAATGTGAACCCAGAGGCTGTGCAGGTCAGTTTATGGGATTCTCCAGGCTTCTTAACTGCTGGTTCAGACTCAGTCAGTGTCTGACTCTGAACACCTGTGAACAGAAAGACAATGAAGTCAGACCTTTAAATGTATAAGTCCATTAAATTAAAATGAAACACTAAAATTTCTCACCTTTTAAGTATATTACCATTAAAAATAATCCAGTTATTACAGTCATTATTGGATGCATTAGTTGTGATCTTTGATGAGTCTTCAGTGAAGGCAGTCAGCAGTCTCTCCTCCCTCAGTGCTGAGAGATAAATGCAGAAGGAAGAGCTCAGAGTTTGCATCAGCTCCTCCTTATTGGGAGGGCAGATTTCACAGGGCTTAAATAGAGGATTCAGGGGGAGGGAGTTGTTCATATGAAATTACAGCCAACAATACCACCATCCATCCTCACTGATGTGGAGTCAGAGACTGATAATTTGAGAAAGTGTCTCCTGTAGATTTTGTCTTGTGTCCTTAACTGGTCTTTTAATGAGCAGGTGTACCGTGATTCACATATACTTTTTAACGAGAGTGGATTCTTAGATGATGTTGATGATGATGATGATGATAATGATGATGATGATGATGATTTTCATTATGGTTATAATAAGTAAGGCTTAATTTTCCACTGATTTAAGAATTGAATGAAATCATTGTTTTCTGTTCTTGCAGTTGTACAGTGTGGGTGTTATTTATTAACAGATCATTTTATACACATACCATTATGGTGAAGTTTGGATCAAAATAAGTTCAATTACAACTGCTGTTTGTTACTTCAATAGAATTGTTTTCATCCTTTAAAATCAGAAATTATAGTATTGTTCATTAACCTCTTCTGTTACAAGTGTCCAGGTATTTGGGAATTGATTTCTTAACATTAAGTTAACATTCTGCCAGAGGTTGTAGACTCTTATCCTTGCTCTCTACTAAAAGGGTATTTCAAAGTTCAAAAATATACAAAAATATACAAAAAAATATATAAATATATATAAAATACAGATGGTAAAATCGAACATATGATAATAAACTATTTTTATGACATGGGACATTTGGTTGTAAAACTTCAGCTCTGTCAGTTTGTAATGGAGTTCATATTAAGCCCGCAAGCCTTACTACCCATTGATTGAGTATTTATGTCATATTGCTGCTCTTTTATAGTTTAGATTCACTCCCTTCAGTGAAACTGGAGGAGGTTATGCTCTGTAGCTCCCAGAGGGTATATCTATGACATCTATATTGTTCGTTGGTATAACATTTGAGTTTTTGTACAGGTCTGCTGCTGGTTTTGATCACTGTGTCCCTCTCGTGCACAGTAATACACAGCTGTGTCTATAGTCTGCAGGCTGCTTCCTTGCAAAGACACTGTGCTGCTGGAAGTGTCTCTGGAGATGCTGAACTTGTTCTTCAAAGTGTCTTTGTAGGCAGTGCCCCCACTGCCACAGATCACTCCAACCCACTCCAGGGCTTTCCCTGCAGGCTGTTGTGTCCAATGTGTACAATAGCTGTTATCAGTCAGGGAATACCCAGAGACCTTACAGGAGACAGTCAGAGGCTGTCCTGGCTTTACAATCATAGAACCCGGCTGGCTGAGTTCAACATTACAGTGAACACCTAGAGAAAAAATGTAGGAAGACATCATATTAAAATAATCCTGCTTAGGCAACATACATGCTTCTTGAACACTGTTAAACCGATTTTTACAATCTTTCTGAGAAAATTTCATAAGAATTCTGTGAAAGATTCGTTACTATTTCTTGATCTATACTCCACATTTGACACAAGAGTATTTCCATTCAGGTCTCCCTCAAGTCACAAACAGAGACTCACAGGATGTAGCAGCCAGCAGCAGCAGCAGTAGAGATGCAGGGAACATGGTTTGTGTTGAAGCTGAACTGCTGTGAACGTCTGTAATGGACTCTCACTGTGCAGATGCTTAAATGTAGATGCTGACAGAACTGATTTTGCATACAGCTGAGCTTGATGGAATTTGTTATTGGTGGCTGATAAATATAAATGTGATAAGACAATAGCAATAGACCCATTTACTTTAAGACAGAAATTAAGTTGTAGTACAGCAGTGAGGTGTTTCTGTTTCTATTTTGACTGAAAATGCCTCTATATTCAGTGTGTTGTTATTTGTTCATTGCATTTATTGACAAGAAATTGCTTCAGTTACTTCACTACTTTGTCCTGCAGGTTTTGTTGTCTTTGTTACAGTGTCTAAAGCTCTGACAGTGTGAAATGGAATATATGTTATGTCAGGCCTTGCTCCCCATTGAATCAGCATGTACTTCACACAGATTTTCTTGTATGGTTTAGCTTTACAAGAACATTGTATAGTAATGTTATAATATTAACAATATACTACATTTCACTTATGATTCTCAACCCTTATCTCGGTCAAAATGGAGCTTGTTTCAGAGCCTTTGAATTTGAAAAAGATAAATTATTATTGACAGAAAATCATCTGACATGGAATAATCATGGTTACATGAGTAGTTGGTAAGCATCAGCCTACTGCTGGGCTTTATATTTCACAGCTATGGGAGAAACATGAGCTCAATATCTTGCCATGTTTTGTGGAGTTTTTGTCCAGGTTTCCGTCTTTCTTTCTGTCACACACAATAATACAAAGCTGTGTTCGGATGAAAAAATTCAAAGGAGCACTGTACCAGTCACTTAAATGAAATTTAGTAGAACATAGCGTTCAAAAATTCATGTTGGCACAAAATGTATAAAATAATGATCCAAAATCTGGTAAATGATGATCAAAAGCACACAATACCACATAATGGTCTCTTTCCCACAGCTGTCTTAGATTTGCAAGGGACATTAACACAGGAGCAAAACAGGAGCATGTAGAGAGAGTGTGCAGCACAGTCATGGTTCAGTGACCCTCAGTGTAAGATGTGCTTCAACAGTTTTTGTACAGTGCTGCAGTTTCTTCTATCACTGTGTGCTTCTGGCACAGTAATACACTGCAGTGTCTTCAGCTTTCAGGCTGTTCATCTGTAAATACACCTGGCTTCTGCTGTTGTCTCTGGAGATGGTGAACCTTCCCTTAACAGACTGGGCATACCATGTGATGGTAGAAGCAATCCCAGCCACCCACTCCAGCCCCTTCCCAGGAGCCTGTCTGATCCAGGCCATGTACTCGCTGCTGAATGTGAACCCAGATGCTGTACAGGTCAGTTTATGGGATTCTCCAGGCTTCTTAACTGCTGGTTCAGACCCTGTCATTGTTTGACTCTGAATACCTGTCAAAAGAATAAAATTAAATTAGCACCACCAAATTCAAAACTCTATTCAATTAAAATAAAATGCTAAAAGTATTCACCTGTTAGACATATTGCCACTAGAAGTAGTCCAGTTATTAAACGGGTTCAGAACATGCTAATTGCTACATTGTTCTCTCAGTAATTCACACATCATTAAATACAAAATAATTGTTCAATACAGTAAATGTGTTATGTGGTTTTCTTTTTTGAAATAAATTCTGATTTCATGTGTCAATCATCAATTACATTCATTCTGTTTTATTGACTATACAATCAACAAACATGAAATTTTCAAAAAGGACAGATATTTCAAGAGAAATATCATTGCAGTATTCCTGTGGTTGGAGCACATGGAAGGATTTTCATTAATGGTAATTCTTACAAACACAAAGAGCTGAGTGTGTACAGTGATAAAAATGCACTCATTAATGAGTTATATTGTACAATGAAGATGATGTTGATTATAATATGCTTAATGTAAAGTAATTGTAAAATTGCTTGAAATATAACAAATTCTCATCAAAGATTCTGTAAACATGTCCTAATTTAAATATACCCTTAATGAATACATAATAAATTAGCAATACAGATCATATTGTAAATAAGGGAAAAGGCAAATTATGTTGCTTTAAAGTCTAGTGGTGTTTTAGCAGTATAATGTTCAGTCGTTATAAAAAATAACTACATTTCAGAATTTCTGTGCCTGGGGATAGGGAGGAGCATCTTTCACATCAAAGTTCACAGATACAAGACAGAGTCCAGCTCTAAGTGTTATCTGACTGCTTGTGGTTTTTGTACAGCTGTTTCACCAGCTTCAGTCACTGTGGCCCTCCAGCACAGTAATAAACAGCTGTGTCCTCTGCTTTCAGACTCTTGGCCTCCAGATACCGTGTGCTGCTGGAAACGTCCTCAGTCAGGGTGAACTGTCCTTTCAGGGACTCTGCATAGTCTGGATCATCTCCTGAACCAGAATTCATAGCACCAATCCACTCCAGTTCTTCCCCTGGTTTCTGTCGTATCCAGTGCATCCAGTACTTTGTCATATCAAAGCCAGAGACTGTACAGGACAGCTTGACTGAGTCTCCAGGTCTTTTCACCTGAGCAGGAGACTGATCCAACCTGATATCATCACAGAGCACACCTGAAAAGTTAGATTTAAACACTCAGTTAATGCCATCAGTTGTTTTCAAGCACTGTTTTCTTTAACTTCTAACACAGTGTTCATATGCCTTTAACATATGCAGTATTTCTTACCTTGTATGGACATCATTATGAAGATTACGCTCACAGCATTCCTGAGCTCCATTATCCGGTATTACCAGATAAAGGGCTGTTACGATGTGATGTAGAGCTTTTCTTGTGAGATTACTTCTGCTCAATGCTTTATACAGCTGGAGTGGAGAGTAATTTTGCATGTCCCACCCTCCAGATGCTGAAACAGAGACTGCAATAGAGAATCTCCTTAGTTTCATCCCAGGGCTTCAGTCTGTTTTGTTCTCCATATTTTGATTTGATTTTGGTCTAAATAACACCCCCTTTAAGGAACAACAGCCACAAAAATGATGAAAATACCAACAATACCTTACTGTTAAACTCAGAATTCAGTTATTATTTACTTATTTATATTTGTAACTAAAATTTCCTTAATAATGTAATATGTTTTACCAATTGAAAAAGTGCATTTTAACCTGTGTTTTATATAAAAGCATGGATATGCAAATCTATTAAAATGATTTTTTATGGCCACTCTTAAATTAAACATAATATATGATTACATGAGAAATACAGTTCAAAAAACAGTCTGCATTGTTGTATTTATTGATGTTCTTGGAATTATAATCTGTTATTTCATTGGGTTTACTATAAACGTTTGTATTGCTGTTTCATACCTTAGAAAACTGTATATCTATGACATCTATATTGTTCGTCGGTACAACATTTGAGTTTTTGTACAGGTCTGCTGCTGGTTTTGATCACTGTCTTTCTTCTGCACAATAATACACAGCTGTGTCTTCAGTCTGCAGGCTGCTCCCTTGCAAAGACACTGTGCTGCTGGATGTGTCTCTAGAGATGGTGAACTTGCTCTTTAAAATGTCTTTGTAGCCAGTGAACTTGTTCTTTAGAGAATTTTTATGACAAGTACTTCCATCAACACTAATCTCTCCAATCCACTCCTGGCCTTTCCCTGCAAACTGCTGTATCCAGTGTGTCCCACAGCTCTGATCAGTCAGAGAATACCCTGTCTGGGTATAGACTGGGCATACCATGTTTTGCTACTCCCAGGTCTAATGCTGGCCAACCACTCCAGTGTCTTCCCAAGAGCCTGTCTGATCCAGGCCATGTAGGAGCTGCTGAATGTGAACCCAGAGCCTGTACAGGTCAGTTTATGGGATTCTCCAGGCTTCTTAACTGCTGGTTCAGACTCAGTCAGTGTCTTACTCTGAACACCTGTAAAAAGAAGGAAAATGAAATTCAACTGCTTGATTCAAAAGTCCATTCAATTTAAAATGAAACAGAAAAGGTACTCACCTGTTAAACATAGTATCATTAGAAGTAGGTCCTCATATTTGAATGCATTAATTGTGATCTCAGATAAAACCCCAGTGAAGGCTCTCTGCAACAGCAGTCCCTCCTCCCTCAGCTCCTCCTAATTGGGAGGGCAGGTTATACAGGTCTTAAATAGAGGATTCAGGGGGAGGGAGGAGTCCATATGACAGCCAGCAATCCCACCATCCATCCTCACTGATGTGGAGCCAGAGACTAATAACATGAGAAAGTGACTCCTGTATATTGTGTCTTGTGTCCTTAACTGTTCTTTTAATGATCAGGTGCACCATGATCCACATACATTTTTAACGATAGTGGATTCTTAGATCATGATGATGATAATGATAATGATGGCAATAATTTAGGGCCAAGAAAACCGCATGTTTGGAAAATTTAAGCTGGCTGTTTCCAAGAATACTGCTTATAGTTCAGCCATGCTGGCACACAGAACATCCAGGGGGACATTCTGGCTGTCTCTCCTATACCCCTTCCATACAGTCAAAAACCTGGAAGGCAGTCAAAGTAACACTGTTACTGAGCTGAAAACAACAAGATAAAATTTAGGCAGAATACGAAATGGTAGCATAGTTGAAACAGATATATAGGGCTAAGAAAACACTGGAACCCAAACTATAAGGCAACATTTTACAAATCAAGGGAGAAAAATGATATTTCCATAAATGTCAGTTTTAATAAATTACTTCACACAACATTTTACAAATCAGATATTTCCATAACTGTCTAATAAATTATTGAATATTAAACTGTATTTTTAAGGGGTGAGGGGTAGGGAAAGGGGCTTAATTTCTCATGTTTATTCAATATGTTATGTTGAGTATTACCCAAATTGACTTTGACTCAATCAATGGATGAACCAAATATCATTTGTTTAGGTGAATTTAAACAGAGTAGACAATAAAATCAAAAATGCATCTTGGCAGAAAAACTACTGAATAATTAGATGGCATGTAGAGACAGTGTACAGTACAGTCATGGTTCAGTGACCCTCAGTGTGAGATGTGCTTCAACAGTTTTTGTATGGCACTGCAGTCTCTTCTATCACTGTGAGAGTCTGGCACAGTAATACACTGCAGTGTCTTCAGCTTTCAGGCTGTTCATCTGTAAATACACCTGGCTTCTGCTGTTGTCTTTGGAGATGGTGAATCTTCCCTTCACAGACTGGGCATAATATGTGCTGCTACCATCACCATAGTCATAAGTGGCCAGCCACTCCAACCCCTCCCCAGGAGCCTGTCTGATCCAACTCATGGCGTAGTCACTGAATGTGAACCCAGAGGCTGTGCAGGTCAGTTTATGGGATTCTCCAGGCTTCTTAACTGCTGGTTCAGACTCAGTCAGAACAATTTCTGACTGCACACCTGGGAAAGAAAGCAACAGCAAAAATGCATTTCAAAGAGGTCTTATATCAAGCATTACACATAGCACAGCTTCAGATAAATTAGAGGAGGTCTTCAGCTCTCAGGTTGTTCATCTGTAAATACAGCTGGCGTACACTGTTGTCTCTGGAGATGGTGAATCTTCCCTTCACAGACTCGGCATACCATTTGCTGCTACCATCCTTATTAATCCCTGCCACCCACTTCAGCCCTTTCCCAGGAGCCTGTCTGATCCAGTGCATGTTGTGGTCACCGGATGTGAACCCATAGGCATAACAGGTCAGTTTATGGGATTCTCCAGGCTTCTTAACTGCTGATCCAGTCTGAGTCAGAGCAATTTCTGACTGCACATCTGGGAAAGAAAGGAACAGCAAAAATGTATTTCAAAGAGGTCTTATATGTATCATTTCAAATAGCACAGCTTCAGATAAATTAGAAGAGCACAGAAGATGAGAGACAGAGACCTGAGAGAGTCAGTGCTGTGAGGGTGAGCAGAGCTGCTGGGAGCTTCATGACTGCAGGAGAGAAGGAGCAGCACTGAGTCAAAGTGCACACTGAGTCTCACTGACTGCTGCTGCAGCTCTCACACTGACACTGGCTCCATTAAAAGCTGGGGGAGGTTTGCATTGGCTCCTCCTCTTGGGGGGAGGGCACAGTGAGGGTCACTGGAGGTCAGAGTTAGTCATAACACATAACACAGACACACAGTGGAAGCTGATGGCCCCTCCTCCGTCACTGAGCTGTATTCTGACACAGTTTGCACCTTTAGGAATGAAAGGCCTGCAGCCATTGAACTGCAATCTAGTAGTGAAAACTAACAGCACTGGATTCACAGCCATGAGACTCATGAAAGTGGCAATCTGCCATGAGACACTGTGCCAAACACAATCTTCATGGGCATTGTCTTTCAGTGTGTCTCGCTTATTATGAACTCAAGAAACAATATTCAAGGAATTGAATCTCTGGTTCAAGTTCATGAAGCTGATGTTGTACAGTATACTTCAGCACCCATCATTAATTGACAGTGACGCTCTGATTGTACTCTAAGTTAAAGTAATTTAGAAAAACCTGAGACACAAGGAAAGCGTGTGGAGCTCTTTTTTGAAATAAAACACTCAGAAATGACTATGTAAATTTATAAATTAAGAACACTACATGAACAATTAAATAAAGTGGACAGTAAGTCTTTGATTTAAACTAAAAAGGGGAAAACTAAGCTTGACAACCAGTCATGGATGGAGCAGCTCTCCTAATGATTAAAACTTCATGAGGGTTAATTTGTAATTTAGCATCCGGATGCATGCACTTCTCTTTCAGTCACACAGGAGCATGTAGAGAGAGTGTGCAGCACAGTCATGGTTCCTTGACATATGCAGTATGATGGGTGAGCCTTCCCTTAACAGACATCATAATATGAAATAAATATCATCACTAATCTCAGCCACAAACTCCATCCCCTTCCCAGGAGCCCATCTGATCCAGATAATGGGTAGTCGCTGAATGTGAACCCAGAGCCTTACAGGTCAGTTTATGGGATTCTCCAGGCTTTTAACTGCTGGAGTTCAGACTCAGTCAGTGTCTCACTAACTGAACACCTGAAAAAAGAAAGCAAATAAATTAGAACTACTAAATTAAAGAGTCCATTCAATTGAAATACATGCTAAAAGTATTTGATTTTAAACACAGTATGATTAGAAGTAGTCCAGTTTTACAGAACATTTTGGATGCAGTAATTGTGATATCAGATAAAACCCTAGTGAAACTCTGCAACAGCAGTCCTCCTTCAGTGCTGAGATATAAATGCAGAAAAAGAGCTCAGAGTTTGTCATATGTTTTCCTTATTGGGAGGGCAGATTTCAGGGTTTTAAATAAAGGATGAGGGGAGGGAGTTGTTATTGAAATTACAGCCAACAATACCACCATCCATCCTCACTGATGTGGAGCCAGAGAATGATAAAGTGAGAAAGTGTCCCTGTAGATGTGTGTCTGGCATGTTACTGGTCTTTCAATGATCAGGAATTTCATTGGAAACTATATACTTTTTATTGCTGTTTGGATTCTTAGATGATGATGATGATGATGATGATTATAATTATATTGGCTCAATTTTCCACTGATTTAAGAATTACATTGAAATCATTGTCTTCTGCTTCTTGCAGTTAATGATAAATGACATTTCATACATGCATCAGTTATGGTGACTGTGCTGCTGTGTTCAATAAAAAAAGACGTTCAGTGAAGAATGCTTTTCATTACTCATGGTTATTATTGCATGGATTAGATGTACAAGAATGTAATATTATAATATTAACAATATTTTGCATTTCAATTAAAACCTCTTAAATCCTTGTCTCTGTGAAAATGGAACTTGTTTTAGAATATTTGAAACTGAAAAAGCTCTAATATTGATAAGAAAATCATCTGACAAGGAATTATTATGGTTACATGGTTAAGTCATATTGCCAGCCTGCAGGTGAATATCACCACTACAGTTATTTTGAAGAGCCTTGTATTTGACTGCTATGAGGGAAAATGAGCTCAGCACCTTGCAGAGCCTTTACTGGAGTTTTTCCCTCCTCTCCAGGATACAATAAATGCTGTGTCCTCAGACTCAGCTGCTTTATCTGGCAATAGGTAAAAAGAAAGGGAGACATCTTCAGACACAGTAAACACAAATATAAAGAAAGAGAGAGAGGGTTGTGCTGTGCTGTATGTCTCTCACTCCACAGTGCAGACACAGCAGCAGAAGGGCCTCATATTTGAGGGCAGTGTCTGGGGATCTCAGATGAGGGGGAGAATGTGAGGGCCCGTTTGACTGAACCTCTGTTCTTCAGCAGCTGGAGCTGGGAGGATGTTTGCATGGCTTAAACCCAGATGGGGGGGGCTGAGAGGAGTCCATATTTTAGCCCTCTGTCTCCTCCTCCTGCTGCTCTGACACTGCTGGCAGACGTTGCTTTGTTTCTCCCTGATACAGGATCAGCTCCAGGCTGCCTTTTAATGATCAGTATGGTGACTTTTGAAATTTTTTTTAACAATTTTTCTTAGATCATGATGTGATAATGATTGATGGCAAAATTTTCATGATAAAAGTCCAGCCTTTCTGGTTAATTCTCCCAGTAGTTCAGCATGTTTCCAACAACAAGTAAAGCATTTTAGAAAGTGTTTGGAGTCCATTTCCGAAATAAATCCATCACTAAAGGCTGTATGGATGTATTATTTAATAATAGGAATTATTGGACTAAATTACATCAAATACACAATAACTCTTTGATTTAAACTCACCTTAATCATTTTTTTTCTATATCTGATCTGTAATTGCCCAAAAAGGGAGTTCTCCTCTCAGTGTTACTAAAATTAATTTAAAACTTTATTTATCTGATGGAAGACAATTCTCATTCAGATATCAAATCCAAAAGTGACTGGTGCTCAGAAGACAGTAGATGAGAAACCAATACTGTATTCACTCAGAATGGACATTTACAAAATCCATGAAGGCTAGTGGAAAAAATTGAATGATACAAGGCTGGCAGAGATAAAAACAAGTTAAATGGTGTCTCTGGCAACACAGAGCATGAGAGAGAGTGTGCAGCGTAGTCATGGTTCAGTGACCCTCAGTGTGAGATGAACTTCAACAGTTTTTGAAAACGTTGCAGTCTCTTCTATCACTGTGAAGTCTCTGGCACAGTAATACACTGCAGTGTCTTCAGCTTTCAGGCTGTTCATCTGTAAATACACCTGGCTTTTGCTGTTGTCTTTGGAGATGGTGAATCTTCCTTAACAGACTGGGCATACCATGTCCTGCTACCACTACCACTGTCTACATGGCAACATTTTACAAATCAGCCCTTCCCAGGAGTCTGTCTATCCAATCATTGAATATTACCCCTCTGTCTCCTTTTCCTGCTGCTCTGAGGGGCTGGCAGACGTTGCTTTAATTTCTCCTGGTAAAGGATCAGGTCTGTTATGTTGTACCTTTACAGAATTGTCATGACTTTGTCCAGACCTGGCCTCTCCCATTCCAAATCTGCATATTTGACATGAAAATAAAGCATTTTTAGCAAGTGTGCAAAAATGCAGTTCTGAAATAAATCAATAATTAGAAGGCTATAGAGATGCATAATTTCAGACTATGGAGAAATTAATTCAGTTTGATGAACTGAATGATAAGTTTTGATTTAAACAAACTTGTTAATTTTATTTGATCACTTGATCTCTTCTTATTCTGAATGGAGCAGGTCTCCTAGCTTAGGCTGTTATCTGTAAATAATTTGCAACTTTAGTCTTGTGATGGAATGTAGTTCACTTTTTAGACTATCATTAATCTGTGACTGGTTCCATCAGGAAAGTAAATGAGATAACAGCACAGTAACCCCTCCCCAGCAGACCTGAGGTTTGATCCAAGATCATGAGGTTAGTGGAAGAATGTGAACATGACAAAACTGTCAGGTAAATGGAGGATTCTCCAGGGCCAAAGGAGCATGTAGAGAGAGTGTGCAGCACAGTCATGGTTCAGTGACCCTGGGAAAGATGTACAGCAAAAAGTTTTTCAAAGAGGTCTTATATCTTCTATCACTGTGCACTTCTTCAGATAATACAGAGCAGTGTCTTCAGCTCTCAGGTTGTTCATCTGTAAATACAGCTGGCGTACACTGTTGTCTCTGGAGATGGTGAATCTTCCCTTCACAGACTCGGCATACCATTTGCTGCTACCATCCTTATTAATCCCTGCCACCCACTTCAGCCCTTTCCCAGGAGCCTGTCTGATCCAGTGCATGTTGTGGTCACCAGATGTGAACCCATAGGCATAACAGGTCAGTTTATGGGATTCTCCAGGCTGCTGATCCAGTCTGAGTCAGAGCAATTTCTGACTGCACATCTGGGAAAGAAAGGAACAGCAAAAATGTATTTCAAAGAGGTCTTATATGTATCATTTCAAATAGCACAGCTTCAGATAAATTAGAGGAGACCAGAAGATGACAGAGACAGAGACCTGAGAGAGTCAGTGCTGTGAGGGTGAGCAGAGCTGCTGGGAGCTTCATGACTGCAGGAGAGAAGGAGCAGCACTGAGTCAAAGTGCACACTGAGTCTCACTGACTGCTGCTGCAGCTCTCACACTGACACTGGCTCCATTAAAAGCTGGGGGAGGTTTGCATTGGCTCCTCCTCTTGGGGGGAGGGCACAGTGAGGGTCACTGGAGGTCAAAGTTAGTCATAACACATAACACAGACACACAATGGAAGCTGATGGCTCCTCCTCTTTTATTGAACTGTATTCTGACACAGTTTGCACCTTTAGGAATGAAAGGCCTGCAGCCATTGAACTGCAATCTAGTAGTGAAAACAAACAGCACTGGATTCACAGCCATGAGACTCATGAAAGTGGCAATCTGCCATGAGACACTGTGCCAAACACAATCTTTATGGGCATTGTCTTTCAGTGTGTCTCACTTATTATGAACTCAAGAAACAATATTCAAGTAATTGAATCTCTGGTTCAAGTTCATGAAGCTGATGTTGTACAGTATACTTCAGTACCCATCATTAATTGACAGTGACGTTCTGATTGTACTTTGAGTTAAAGTAATTTAGGAAAATCTAAGACACAAGGAAATCGTGTGGAGCTCTTTTCTGAAATAAATAACCAAGTAATGACAATGAGAATTTTTTAATGAAGAACACTACCTGAAAAAATAGATAAAGTGGACAGTAACTCTTTGGTTAAAACTAAACTGAATGTTTATATTTTTTTCAATGCTTGATCTGTTCTAGTCATGAATGGAGCAGTTCTCCTACTCATTGTTATCAGCATTAATTTGTAACTTTAGTCTGCTGATGGCATGCACTTCACTTTCAGTCATCATTCCCAGTGTGACTGGTGCCCAGAAGTCAGTAGGTACCTTCACAGAATTGTTATGATGCAGTCCAGCCTGGACCCTCCCAGTCTGATTCTGCATATTTGAAATAAATATATAAAGCATTTTAGACAGTGTGAGCAGCTTGTTTCTGAATGAAATCCATCATTAAATACTATAATGATGGATTATTTCATTGATAACAAATGAATTAAATTGGTTGGTACCAACATTACTTACCAACCTTAGTCTGCTGATGGAGTGCATTTCACCTTAGGCTATCACTAACAGTGCGACTGAACGTGACAAAGCTATAACACAAAGAAGAGCTTCTTCAGAGTTAAAGACCCTGTAAAAGTTTACATAGTTGTAAGTAGTGAGTTGTGAGAACCAGCTGTAAAGATAAAAAAATTCAAACAAGCACTATTTCAGTGGCTTAAATGGAACAGAGTGAACAATAGCATCCAAAAATGTGTGTTTGCACAAAATATTTTCAATAATGATCGAAAATCAGGGAAATGATGGTCATAAGTAAACATTGCCACATAATCCTTCCTTTCCCACAGCCGTCACAGATTTCCTATGGACATTAAAATGATTTCACCTGTGTAAATGATAAACACTTTTGAAGGTCATCTGGGGTTAAATGAATGTGCATAAAGCAGTATCAGGATAAACAGGATAAATAGTATCTCTGGCTATGGGACACAGAAACATGTACAGGGAGTGTGCAGCACAGTCATGGTTCAGTGACCCTCAGTGTGAGATGTGCTTCAACAGTTTTTTGTACGACGCTGAAGTCTCTTCTATCACTGTGTGTCTCTGGCACAGTAATACACTGCAGTGTCTTCAGCTTTCAGGCTGTTCATCTGTAAATACAGCTGGCTCCTGCTGTTGTCTCTGGAGATGGTGAATTTCCCTTGACAGACTCGGCATACTCTTTGCTGCTACTATCATCATTGATCCAAGCCACCCACTCCAGCCCCTTCCCAGGAGCCTGTCTGATCCACTGCATGCTGCTGCTGCTGAATGTAAATCCAGAGGCTGTACAGGTCAGTTTATGGGATTCTCCAGGCTTCTTAACTGCTGGTTAAGACTCAGTCAGTGTCTGACTCTGGATACCTGTGAATAGAAAAAAAACTTAAATTTGGACCACTAAATTCAAAAGTCCATTCAATTACAATGAAACACTAAAATTATTCACCAGTTAAGCATATTGCCAATAGAAGAGGTGCAGCTATTAGAATCATTGTTGAATGCATTAGTTGTGATCTATGATAACAGGTCAGTGAGGGCTCTCTTCAACCACTGTACCTCCTCCCTCCTGTCCCTGAGAGATAAATGCAGAAGGAAGAGCTCAGAGTTTGCATCAGCTCCTCCTTATTGGGAGGGCACATTACACAGGGCTTAAATAGAGGATTCAGGGGGAGGGAGGAGTTCATATGAAATTACAGCCAGCAATCCCACCATCCATCCCCACTGATGTGGAGCCAGAGACTGATAATATGAGAAAGTGTCTCCTGTAGATTCTGTCCTGTGTCTTTAGCTGTTTTTTTTAATAAGCAGGTATACCATGATTCATGTACACTTTTAATTGAGAGTGGATTCTTAGAGGAAGAAGAAGATGATGATGATGATGGTGATGATGATGGTTATAATTAGCAGGCTTCATTTTCCACGATTCAAGAATTGCATGAGAAATCTCTGTCTTCTATTCTTGCAGTTGTGCAGTGTGGGTGGTATTTATAAACAGGACATTTCATACATGTATCAGTATGGTGACTGGTTGGAAATAAGTTCATTGACAATTGCTGTTTGTTTTTTCAATGGAGGTGTTTTCCTCATATAAAATATCACATTATAATGTTGTTCATGAGCCTACTCTGTTATGGGTCTCCAGGTATTTTGGCACTATATTATATTTAAATTAAACATTTTCAAACATTTAAACACGAGTCTTTAGATCAAAATGTCTTTGAATGCATATTTCCCATTACCTTAATCAGGTGTGTCCAAATCATCCAAATGCGAGTCTATTTTAACATTTTCATTCTGTTGGTAGTTTGGAAACCTGAGCGTTAGAAACAGAAAACAGTCTCAATAACCATGTGAAAAGGACTGGCGAGCCTCTCTCGCTGAGCTGTTTCATCAGCAACTCTATTACAGAGCCAGATGAATTCTCTCTGTAGTGATCCCCCTTTATAACACACTTTCTAATTATGGACATCAGATTCCTGCTAGCGATTCCCCAGGATAAAGAGCACCAGATTTAAGCATTCATTTATACCCACTGAAATCTCTCTGCTAAATTCTGACTTCCTTTGGAGTGTTTTAATTAGCCATAAATATTTGTTTTTTCTTTAAATACATGGCAACACAGGAGTATGTGGAGAGAGTGTCTGCAGCGCAGTCATGGTTCAGTGACCCTCAGTGTGAGATGTGCTTCAACAGTTTTTTGTACGACGCTGCAGTCTACTCTATCACTGTGAGTCTCTGGCACAGTAATACACTGCAGTGTCTTCAGCTTTCAGGCTGTTCATCTGTAAATACACCTGGCTTTTATCGTTGTCTCTGGAGATGGTGAATCTTCCCTCAACAGACTGGGCATACCATGTGCTGCTACCATCATAATAAATACTGGCCACAAACTCCAGCCCCTTCCCAGGAGCCTGTCTGTCCCAGCTCATGAAGTAGCCGCTGAATGTGAACCCAGAGGCTGTACAGGTCAGTTTATGGGATTCTCCAGGCTTCTTAACTGCTGGTTCAGACTCTGTCAGAACAATTTCTGACTGCACACCTGGGAAAGAAAGCAATCGGAAAATGCATTTCAAAAAGTCCTTATATCAGTCATTACATATAGCACACCTTCAGATAAATTAGAGCAGCACAGAAGATGACAGAGAGAGACTGTTGCTGCAGCAGCTCTTACACTGACACTGGCTCTATTAAAAGCTGGGGGAGGTTTGCATTGGCCCCTCCTCTGAGGGAGGGCACAGTGAGGGTCACTGGAGGTCAGAGTCAGTAATAATACATAACACAGACACACAGTGGAAGCTGGTGGCCCCCTTTTTTGAACAGGCATCTGTGGAGAGTCCCACAGACAGAAACAGCTGAATGTTAATTCACTTTAAAGCCAATTTACAAACACAAAGTCCAGTTGTAGGTGTTATCTGGCTGCTTGTGGTTTTTGTACAGCTGCTTCACCAGCTTCGGTCACTGTGGCCCTCCAGCACAGTAATAAACAGCCGTGTCCTCTGCTTTCAGACTCTTGGCCTCCAGATACTGTGTGCTGCTGGAGATGTCATCAGTCAGGGTGAACTGTCCTTTCAGGGACTCTGCATAATCTGGATTGTGCGTACTTCCAGAATCCACCCTCCCAATCCACTCCAGTCCCTTCCCTGGTTTCTGGCGTATCCAGTGCATGAAGTACTTTGTCATATCAAAGCCAGATACGGTACAGGACAGCTTGACTGAGTCTCCAGGTCTTTTCACCTGAGTGGGAAGACTGATCCAACCTGATATCATCACAGAGCATACCTGGAAACAAGTACATTTAAACAATCTGTTTTTTCAAGCACTTTTTTTCTTTCACTTCTGAAGCAAACAGTTTTCATATGTCTTTAAGTTCTACTGTATTTTTTACCTTGTATGGACAATATTATGAAGATGAAACTCCCTGCAGTCCTGAGCTCCATTGTCCAGCATTACCAGATACAGTGCCCTGATGATCTGTTATGAAGCCTTTCTTGTGAGATTGGTTCTGCTAAATGCATAGTTTTATACAGCTAGAGCGGAGAGTAATTTTGCATTGCCCGCCCTCTAGGGGCTGAAATAGAGACAGCAATTAAATCTCATCCATTTCATCCCCAGGCTTCAGTCTGTTCTGTTCTCCACATTTTGCCTGTATTTCAGTCTAAATAACACAGAATCACCATCCTTTAAGGTACAATACCCATACTAACTAGGGGAATGTGTAAAATAACAGATTGTTGAAAGCACCATAGATTTAAAAAAGTCATTACAAATTCATGAGTGAAGGAATTTAGGTATTCAGTTGCTCCTCATTACTGATAGAGAGCACTCAGACACAGTGTTTGAGTTTATTAATATTTTCAACTAACTCTTTATTATGTCATATATTTTACTTAATTGAAGTTGCATTTCAGCCAGTGTTTCATTTGAAAGCATGAACATGAAAATTTATGAAAGAAATGAGACAATTCCAGAAGTCTATACTTGTGCATTTATTATTGTGGTTGGAATTATAACTTGTGGTTTTTATTTGAATTACTTTGTATTTCTTTTCCATATAAAAGCATATATCCATGATCTCTATTTTTTTATGACACTTATAAATTAATCAAATATTCTCAGAAATTTTTTAAGCTTTATATGCATGAAAACCATTTGTCTTCTGATTTTTTTTTGTTTAATCCATTTTAGGGTACTGATTTCATGTTTCATAATCTGTGTTATAATGACAGTGGATAAATGTAAAATAATAGCATGGACATTTGAGAACAATGGCATTTGTACTGTACTCATGTTATGCAAAAGCTTTCAGGCACGTCCTGCATTGGTGCAGGGTGCTGCACTGAAAGTGAATTCATTTTAGACAACATGTTCTCATTGGCCGGAAGGTGGGGTGGACCACCCAGGATTCTTAAATTATTGCCAGTATAATAACATAATCCTTGCAAAGGTACATAACCTTATATAGGAGGAAAATGAAAATATTTTTTTCAGTTATGTGTAATGGGAATCAATATTCATGAATGTGACCAAGAGGATAAAATCAAAATTTCAAACAATTTTGTTCCACAAACCAGGATAAAATATACAAAAATATCACATTTAGCATAAAACCTTTCAGAAATTCTCCCATCTGAGATGTTTAGAAAAATCTGAAAAATCAATAAGTCCATTGTGTATGTGCATGCGTGTTTAACTGGTATAAAGCATCCCAAGTTTTTGTACGGGTCTGGTTTTCATCACAGTGCCTGCTGTGCACAGTAATACACAGCTGTGTCTTCAGTCTGCAGGCTGCTCCCTTGTAAAGTCACTGTGCTGCTGGAAGTGTCTCTGGAGACAGTGAACTTGTTCTTTAAAGAATCTTTGTAGGCAGTGCCCCCACCACCACAGATCCTTCCAATCCACTCCAGGGTTTTCCCTGCAGGCTGTCGTATGCAATGTGTACAATGGCTGATCAGGGAATACCATGAGACCTTACAGGAGAAGGTCAGAGGCTGTGCTGGCTTTACAACCATAGAACCTGGCTAGTTGAGTTCAACATCACATTGGACAACTGATGAAACGATGGAGGAAAACATACATTCTCCTGGAACAGCATTAAAACTATTTTTACAATCCTAGTGACAAAATTTTAAAACAATTCTACTAAAGACACATTTATATTTTTTGACCCATGCACAAAATTTTTTGCCATCAGATCTCCCCCAAAACAGAGATTCACAGGATGCAGCTGCCAGCAGCAGCAGTAGAGATGCAGGGAACATGGTCTGTGTTGAAGCTGAACTGCTGTGAACGCCTGGAATGGACTCACTGTGCAGATGCTTAAACCAGTTGTCAGAATCTTCATTTCGCATACAGCTGAGCTTGATGGCATTTGTCATTGGTGACTGATGCATACAAATGGACAAAGGCAGGGCAATAGAACCATTTACCGAGATTCAGTAGTGCAGTAGTGAGGTGTTTCTATATCTATGTATGTATGTCTCTCACTCACAGTGCAGACACAGCAGCAGAAGGGCAAAGTGCAGGGCAGTGTCTGGGGACTCCATATTGAGGGGGAGAATGTGAGGGCCCGTTTGACTGGACCTCTGGTCTTAAAGGAGCTGGAGCTGGGAGGATGTTTACATGGCCCAACCCAGAGGGGAGGAGCTGAGAGGAGGTGTGTTTTTACCCCTCTGTCTCCTCCTCCTGCTGCTCTGACACTGCTGGCAGACGTTGCTTTGTTTCTCCCTGATAAAGGATCAGATCTGCCCCCTGCTGTATCTTTACAGAATTGTATTGATGCAGTTCAGCCTGCCTGGACTCTCCCAGTCTGAATCTGCACATTTCTAAGAGATATATCAAGCAGTTTGGAAAGTGTACATAGCCTTTTTCTGAAATAAATCACTCAGTAATGACAGTTTCTTTTTAAATTAACACTAAATGAAAATGAGTAATGGACAGTAAGTCTGATTTAAACAAATCTTATTTTCCCAATGTCTGATCTGTTCTAGATCAGAATGGAGCAGTTCTCCTACCCATTGTTAATTTGCAACTTCAGTCTGCTGATGGCATGCATTTCACTCCCAGCTATCATTCCCAGTGATACCGGTGCTCAGACAACAGTACGTGAGATAACAGCGCAGTACTCTACATTCAGCCAGAGTAGAGGCGAGTGGAAGATGGAGGTTGGTGGAGGACATTGAATGTGACAAAGGCATAACACAAACAGCATGTTCAAGTTGCTAAGTTAAAGACCCTGCAAAAGTTTAAATAGGTTTAAGTCAGCTGTGAGAACCAGCTACAAGCATGTTACAGCTGTGAAAATGATCAATGCTCCTTGGTTTCTTTGTTTGGATTTTAAAATAATGCAAGCCTACAGCAGGGACAAAGTGAGCCTCTCTCCTTCTCTGCAGCCACACCTGTAGTTAGTCAGGCCTCAATCAAGTAAGGTGTGGCTCGTTATCCAATGGGCTGGTCCTCATGCAAACATAGGTGCACACACTCAATTAACAATTAGCATTTGGATTCTAAGGGAGAGGTGGGTGAAGGCTCGTCTTCACGTTTCCTTCCGCCTCTCCCAGTCTCACAAAAGGTGAGACAGCCAGAATTGGCTCCAGTGAAATGTCCCTGGACTGTCGACACACAAAAACAGGCAATGATAGAGCCAGAGTCCCCAAACACACAACCCAGGACCACCAGACAGCAGGGGTTTTCCCTCCAGCTTTGCAGACGCTAATCCCCCCCCTTGTACATCTGGGCAAACCAGCTGACCCCAAGGCTCGATCCAGCCTCCCCGGGCTCCCCTGCTGTAGGGTGGCCTCTCACCGGTCACTAGGAATCACCCTTCTGGTCCCCTGAACTGTTCTTCTGCTGCACCTGACACAAGCTCTCCCTCCTGGCCTCGCCAGTTCCAAGGGATTCCCGAGCTGCTCCCTCTTCCAGAGCCCCCAGGTCAGCAAAAACACAATCCCTCTCAGGTCCCCCTCCTGGTTCTCGTGGCTACTACCTTCTGGTCTTTGGTTTCTTCTGTCTTGGTCCCTTTTGTTCTCTTTTCTTTGCTGATTGTGGGTTACTCCTTTGTTGCGGGGAGTGTGAGTCCGACTTCTGACACCACTTGTAGAGAAGCTGGCCGCCACTTCTTTCATAAATGAGCCAAAAACAAAACTTTAAAAACCAAAAATTTACTTTAAAATCCAAACACACAAAGAAAACAGCCTATGCAAGCCCACAGCAGGGACAAAGTGAGCCTATCTCCTCTGCAGCCACACCTGTATTTAGTCAGGCCTCAATCAAGTAAGGTGTGGCTCATTATCCAATAGGCTGGTCCTCATACAAAGTAACACAGGTGCACAAAATCAATTAACAATTATCATTTGGATTCTAAGGGAGAGGTGGTGAAGGCTCTACTTCACATACGGTTTTTAATGAATGTGCAGCAGGATAAACACTCTCTCTGGTCGAAGCGACACAGGAGCATGTAGAGAGAGAGTACAGCACAGTCATGGTTCAGTGATCCTAAGTGTGAGATGCGCTTGAACAGTTTTTGTACGGCGCTGTAGTCTCTTCTATCACTGTGACCCTGTGGCACAGTAATACACTGCAGTGTCTTCAGCTGTCAGGCTAGTCATCTGTAGGTATGCCAGGTATCTGCTGTTATCTCTGGAGATGGTGAATCTTCCCTTAACAGACTCGGCATACCATGAGCTGCCACCACCAGGTTGAGTCTCGGCCACAAACTCCAGCCCCTTCCCAGGAGCCTGTCTGATCCAGGCCATGTAGTGGCTGCTGAATGCCAGCCCTGAGGCTGTACATGTCAGTTGATGGGAGTCTCCAGGCTTCTTAGCTGCTGGTTCAGACACGGTCAGTGTCTGACTCTGAACGCCTGTGAAAAGAAAGAAAATAAATCTGAACTGCTAAATTCAAAAGTCCTTATTGGGAGAGCAGATTACATAGGGTTTACATAGAGGATTCAGGGGGAGGGTGGAGTTTATAAGTTGGGTTTTGTGTCTATAAATGATCCCTTACTTAACAGATAAAGATATGCATTTATTTAATAGGAGTACATAATAGGTGTGTGACACAAATGCAATCTTTGATATGTGACTTTTTATGGTTGTTAAGCAATATTGCTAAGGATTGTAAGGTTGATGCCGAAGATGATATTGGTCATTATAATGAGCAAGGCTTAATTAAAAAGATTTTAAAAATCAAATTCCACCTAAATTCCAAAAAAGTGATTTTTTTTTTTTTTACCAAGCTCCTTAAACCTTTGAGATTCAATTTAAAATTCCAGTCAATTTGTCCTGATGTCACATTATGATGTCAAATGCCCATTGTCCATCATATGTTGTCAGTTGGGTCAGCAAAGTGGTCAGCTCAGAAATTGCCAGAGGCTCAGGACATACAAAACAGCCTTGGTTCAAGAGCAAGCGAGCACGCAGAGACATGAACAAAGGGCAGGGCCTAAATAATGTTGTTGTCACCTTGAAAATCTTTGTATGAATGCACTATGAGAGATATTGGAACTGGAGTCAAATTCCTTGTATGTGTAAAAGCATACTTGGCCAATAAAGTCTGATCCTGATCCTGATTCTGATTTTGATTCTGATAACTCATAATACAGGTGTAAACAATAACTTATCAAAACAGACAAAAGATGTTAACTAAATGAGACATAAAGAACAGAGGACATTATGTGGTCATCTGGTTGACCAACCCAGGAAGAAGCAGCTACATTCCTGACAGTGATCAACAAAAACCAAAATCTCATGGATGATACAGCCCTGCTGAAATGAACACACTTGTATAATGCAACACATGAAAATCATTTCAGATTTCAGCATTTCCAAATTTTTGAACAAAAACATATTTTACATAGAGAAACAACAAAAAAATCATCACACAACATACACATACAATTCACTAAAAACGACTGCTGAACGTTCTGAAACATATTTTACCATTATTACTCCTTTGCAGGTATACTGAAGGTGAAACCAATAGATTACATTTTTTTATTATTTTCAAGAATGTTTCATCATCATCATCATCATCATCATTAACAGCAGCAACATCAACATCTGATCATCACCATTACTTTCTAGAGACCTGCCCTGATCCTAAGAACACAAACACTTCCTCACACGTCCCATGTCAAAATAGACATAAAATATCTGCTATTAATATTAACAGTGACAGACTTATTTTCTAATGAGTGATGAAATTGAATCCAAAAGATAAAGGAACAGAGACTCACAGGATGCAGCTGCCAGCAGCAGCAGAGATGCAGGAAACATGGTTTGTGTTGAAGCTGAACTGCTGTGAGCTGCTCTTCACTCTGTAGAGTTCAGGAGCTACTGAGGGCTTAGAGACCTACAGATACAGTTTAAATAAGGAGGGGGAAGGTGTCTGAATTTACATAGGCGCATACAAACAGGTATAAAAGAACAACATCAGAAAAGAAACATGTCTTAAGAATTTATAGCTGTTCAATACACTGGGGACTTGATCAAGATTATATAGTTTACTTTTGACAAACCACATATAGACTGTGTCCAGTTCGGGAAACCATGTCAAAAGAATGACATAGATGCTTTTGCAAAAGTCCAGAGAAGGACAACAAGACTGGTTTTAGCTAACCAACATGAGTCCTAAAGAGAGACTGATAAGATTTGATATCTTTAGTCTAAACACAAGTATAGCCAGAGAGAATTCATCAAAGTGAAGTGTAGAAGCTATTCTTTCAGCAGAACAAGAGGACATACAGTAGAGTGAAATTCACCTTAATTTTCATCTTTTATTCAGAGAGTCATAATGCATGGAATCAGTGCATGCCTATCTAACGCTTGGTTCTGTGTGTCTAAGTGGTCTTTTACTGAGGTGTGTTGTGATTCAAATGTGCATTTTAGCATGTGATGTATTAATGATCATGTTAATAAAAGATTACAATCATGATGGTGACAGTATAATATCTGAGAAAAACAATCATTTTCAATGATTCTACCAAATGTTGAAAATTGTTTAAGTGAAGGAGATCAATGATTAATACATGAGTGATTATCAATGAGATGGAAATAAGGGACAGAGCCTAATATTTTCTTTTTGTACACATTAAGCTTAATGAAAACTGTGGCGAGTCCCACAGACAGAAACAGCTGAATGTTAATTCACTTTAAAGCCAATTAACAAACACAAAGTCCAGCTCTAAGTGTTGTCTGGCTGCTTGTGGTTTTTGTACAGCTGTTTCACCAGCTTCAGTCACTGTGGGTCTCCAGCACAGTAATAAACAGCCGTGTCCTCTGCTTTCAGACTCTTGGCCTCCAGATACTGTGTGCTGCTGGAGACGTCATCAGTCAGGGTGAACTGTCCTTTCAGGGACTCTGCATAGTCTGGATCAAGTCCTGAGCCAGAGAGCATAGCCCCAATCCACTCCAGCCCCTTCCCTGGTTTCTGTCGTATCCAGTGCATTAAGTACTCTGTCATATCAAAGCCAGAGACTGTACAGGATAGTTTGACTGAGTCTCCAGGTCTTTTCACCTGAGCAGGAGACTGATCCAACCTGATATCATCACAGAGCATACCTGGAAATAGGTGCATTTAAACGCTCAGTTAATGCTGTCATTTGTTTTTAAAACACATCTTGCTTTAAATTCTATAACAGTTTTTGTGTCTTTAATATTTTTACCTTGTATGGACATCATTATGAAGATCAAACTCCCAGCAGTCCTGAGCTCCATTGTCCAGTATTACCAGAGAAAGGGCTGTTATGATGTGATATAAAGCCTTTCTTGTGAGATTGGCTCTGCTAAATGCATAGTTTTATACAGCTGGAGTGGAGAGTAATTTTGCATGTCCCGCCCTCTAGAGGCTGAAATAGTGATTGCAATTAAATTTCCTCTGTTTCATCCCCAGGCTTCAGTCTGTTCTGTTCTCCATATTTGGATGGTATTTCAATCTAAATAACACAGGATCATTATCCTCCCCTTTTAATGAACAATATCCAAAATAACTAAGAGAATGTCTCAAATAACATATCCTTGAAAGTGTAATAAATTTATCTATATATCTATAATGTGCTATATTTTCATTTTCAAGTCAAATGCATTTTAGCCAGTGTTTTGTGTGAAAGCATGGACATGAAATTTTTAAGACCACTTTGATATTTTACATAAAATATGATTTCATGAGAAATACAGTTCAAAAACAGTCTAAACTTTTGCATTTATGAATGTGCTTTGAATTATGACTTGTGATTTTAGTGGAATTGCTATAAATGTTTGTATTTCTGTTGCTTATAAAAGTGTATATCTACAATCTATACATATTTATAAATCATATTATAAATGGAATGAATCAAACTTTCTCAAAAACAAGTGTTTTATGCCGTACATTCATAAAACAGCTTTGATCTTCTGATTTTATTGTTTAATCTGCTTCAGGTTACAGATTAAACATTTTAGTTATTCATCGTGTGTGTTGTAATGACAGTGGGAAAATATACAATAGGAACATGGACATAAGAGCATGATGGCATTCTCTTTCTGTCATTCTGTCTTTCTCTGCTCCATTTTTTGTTTTTGTGGGTATCATGAGAACTGAAAAAAATCAGCTGTGTCCTTTCAGGACAAACCCTCAGCACTTAATCACACCCTCTACCCACAACCTGCTAAAGTAAGGACAGGACTAGGATGGTTTGACAGAGTGCAGACTATGTTTTTTTCAGGCCTGCCAATGCTCTGACCTACTGTGTCCTCCGTCCACAGTTACAAACAGCTGTGTCTGTGTTAGTTAGCTAACCAAGACTTTGAGGTGTGTGGGTTTAGTGCTACGTAAGGCCAGGAGATCGATTTTTTGACATATGTTAATGGATGAATACATCTGTTTACATCTGAACACAACTATTGATATGCAAACAGCTTTGAAACCACCACTCACTGTGTCCATATTTCCATTGTGATCAATGTAACCATTGTAATCTGCTTTTTTCAGACAAATCATTAAATGTAAAGCATGTTCCAGAATCCACACGTGCTTTTGTTCTGCATTTACATTTGGTGTCATATTGGCCAGCAAAATTCTGTAAATTAACTGATGCTAACAATAACAGTAGCAGTACCGGTTCCTCAGACTCATAGTTTAGATTAATTGTGGTGTTGAAGAATTGAAGGGATGGATTAAGTGTTGATGTATCATGTAAATTGTGATCAGCTATAATACAGGTTATCTCAGGTAAAATGTATTTTTATTGCAGAAACGTGGTTAGTAGTGGCAGAAACAGCTCAGAGATCCAGACTTGCATGAAAATAAACTCCAGGGAACTCATTCCTGTTCTCTCCCCCGTCTTTAGACAGGAGATGTGATCTGCAGCCAATGGTTTCTCGTACTGTATGAGATGCAGACCAGGTGCAGACTGCTGGGCTGCTGGGGAGGGAGGAGACTGTGAGGGGAGGGAGGACAACATGCAGCCCCTCCCCTGGGGAGTGGCCCAAACTACAGCCAGGCAAAACAGCTCCCTATCAAACTGTTTCTTTGAAAAGTAAATCTGAAACCAGAAAATGAACAATTTAAACCATTAAATTGTTAAAAACTGTTAAAAATTTAAACCATTTTCATTGAGGCTAAGCTACCAATTTAATTGACAGTATATTGTAAATGATGAGAAATATTATTTATGATTTCTTAAGTGTACTTGCATACTTGACTGCCTTCCATTTCTACACACTTTTTGTTACTATTCTTTACATATTCTGATTTGTAATCTTCTTCATTTGGATTCCATTGGCTAATGACTGTTTCTTTATCTAGGATAATGCTTTGGTAACTTATACGCATACATCTAAGATTTTTTTTTCCTTTTACTAATCTTAGGTAATTTTAGGGGAGATGAATCTAACTTAATAATTAAAACTTGTGAAAAAAAAAGATTTCCTAAAAGTATAATTGCATTGATTTACTGATGTCATTATATATTATTTATTTCTGTGATTGACTTAAAGAGGTATTTATTTGTTTATTTATTACTTTATTTCTACGTGTATCTATTTCATGTTAAGGTTTCGTGTAAAGGTTTAATAAATGACCTTTTTCATTATGTAATTATTTATTTCTTTTTACTTTATTTTCGCTGGTTTTCTCCTCTGTAAAGTATGTAAACTTTAGCTAATGCTCGTACAACAGAAAAGATTAATAACAAAATATTGACTTCATGGTGTGACTGTGACCTCTACACGTTAATTATAGAGACAAAAATATATATCTTATTCAGAACACAGGTGCATCCTGTTGTTTAATGTCACGCAACAGTGATCTTGAAGAGAGTGCAACTTGTGTAGGAATGCCCACAGATATAATTAGACATATCTAACATTACTGTCACAATACCAATAATGCGTACTGTATATCATTAATCTCTATCACTGTTTCAATAATACCCTTTCATTTTGTACTGTAGAAACCTATCTAAGTTCAAAGATGGCTGTTACAATTTTTTTTTTTTTTTTTTGCATTTCACACAATAGCATCACATTAGATTAAAAAAAAATGAATTACTGTAAAATAACATTGGAACTAATGGAAAGACAAAACATTCTAAAAAGAAGTAAAAGATTGTTCTTTTACATAATTACTGCATGAATGCTTGGATTGTATTCATTACCATCTCAGTCCATTACTTGATTGTTATGAATATTTTCAAACCTTTCACATTTTTATTTCAGACACTTAATAGAATCATGTAAGAAACTGACAGCATCACTCATAATTTTTGTGTTTAACATGGACTGTTAGATAATAACTTGCCAATTATTAGAAGCAAAAAAAACAATGCCTACATTTTCTAAAATATAAATTTAAATATTATTAGTTATTATTAATAATGATTATTATTAATAAATATAAAAATTTTAAATTGCAGATGTCTATGCTTTAGGCACAGCCATCTGACAGGTCTCTGTTCCTCCTTGAGATCTCCCTACCTCAGTTATCTCAAAAGTAAGGAGCTGGAAATCTATAAAAACGGCCCACACAGTCTTGAATCTTTTTTCATTGTCATTGCTGCTAATAAACATGTACTAAGGAGTCATGTGTTCTGTGTGTACAGTCCAACACAGTAAAATTGTGAAAAATGTATTAGACTAGCTGAGCAGACAGCAGTCTGATTTGAATTACAGGAGAGAAGAGAGACCAGCAGGTTTCAGACCTTCAGAATAAACCTGAAACAAACAGCTGCAAAGTTGCTTGGGAAGCACTGCAACAGACTTTACCAGAGTCAGCTATAGCACTTTTTAAAAGAGCATGAATTTGACTGAATAGTGTGTGTGTGTGTGTGTGTGTGTGTGTGTGTGTGTGTGTGTGTGTGTGTGTGTGTGTGTGTGTGTGTGTGTGTGTGTGTGTGCTTTTTTCTCTTAGCAGATCCTCTTATCTAGAGCAATGTACAAGATGATTACATTTAACAATACATTATCATTGTTGACATCAAGTGACAACCAGAGCAACTCCAGAAGTCAAGCAGAAAGGACATCCAGCTGAACGACACAAAAAGTTACACAAACAAGGAAACCATCCATCACACTTGTGACAAGTGTCAAAATCAAGATAGTGTCTTAGCTGGTGAAGCTGCAGTGGAAATTTTCTACGCCACCTAGTGATGCAAAACGCCAATGCCGTTTCAGGTAACACCACCAAACTGGCGAGATGCACAGTAACATTACATTGCAATTAAGTTTTTTTTTTTTTTTTTTTGAGTTTGACACTTATTTGTTTGGATATTTGTTTTACTTTACATTGTAATTCTGTTCTGGGAAGCTCCGCGCCTACACTTTCCGTCATTAAAATTTTGTGTCCTAGAAAATGAGATGGAACCCTGATGTTTTTAGAAGAGAGAGAGATGTTTTCTGAACGCCCCGCAAACATCCAGGGCACCATGTACATTGTAACCGTGCAGCGATTATCTTAAATTGCTTTTTGTTAAGAGATAAATCTTCCCTTGGATGCATGCAAGAAAAAAATATTATTTTGCTTTCTTCGTAATGGCTTTATATGAACTGTATAAAAACGATCCATTTTAAGGTTATGTGACTTCAAAATATATATATTTCGCTCTCTTGTTAGATACTAAGTATATGAGCTGTAGGTTTATACGGTATAAATAATATGTTTTAAAGGTTTATTTCAGTCATGATGTATGTGCACAGTGCACTTGTGCAGCTCCGTCGACTTGCATATTCTGAACTGGTTTGTGTCAACACGGAAACTGCCCAGTAATTCCTGTTAAACCAAAATTCGCTCGTTGACATTTCTTGAATGTACGTGCCTGTGTCAAAGCGCAAGCACCCGGAAATAGGCTTTCTTCCTGTTTCCAAACTCAGGTCCTTCATGTCCGGAACGTGGAAGCAGCCATTTATTATTGTACAGGACGAGGTAAGACACCGAAATAAACGAAATGGACAGAGCAGGTGAATGCGGTCAAATCGTCAACGCAGCGAGACGAGGTGCAGTGTACGGCTTTCGAGCGGCGTTGCTGAGAGCTAGTGTGTTGTGCACTCCCGAAGTTCAGAAACGATGTGTGGATGAAAACTAAGTCCATGTTGATTTTTCCATCAACTAACAATTTACATTTTGTGAAAGTTTAAGTTTTTTAAACCAATCAGCTTTGATCGTTGAATATAAAGGGGTCGTGGACGGATGTAATCTCGTCTAGGTTGTCGGAGCAGCTCTAGCCAGCAAGCTGAACAATTTCACCAGTAACATGAATGACTTGCATCTGTGATGTTTTAGCTACCTTGTAACGTCAGGTCAGAGCGCCGGATCTGCGTGTACGCGTTATACTGTAATTAGTTAATAGATTAATATCGCGTTTTTGATAGCTTTAGAGGAAAATGTCTGTCCGCCTCGAGTCTTAAAAATATCGACTAATCCATTGAGTGTGCCGCAACGTTTAAAAAAACGCACAAGAAAATTGCAGTTTCATCTTTATGCTGTTTATCAAATTTCATTGCTCTCGCCCACACCCCGTTTAAAAAAATTATTAGTTGAAAAACCCCTTTTTTCAGGACAGTTGTCTCTTACATAGCACTAAAAACTAACTATAAACAGGTGGACAGGATTGACAAGATTGCTCTCTGAAGGCCATTAACATACTTTTTACCTCGTGGTGACCCTAACCCTGAGCCCTGTTTACCATTATAACATTATAACATTACAATAGTCAACGGTTCCCTGTCCTTTCCTCGGAATATGCTCTCAATATCCCTTGATCCTTTGACATTCGTCCGCGCATGTTCGATTCCTTATGCTAGTGTTTCACTAATGTGACCCTTCCCCCAAATCTGCAGAGCTGTGCTTGTGATCACCTGTGTGTGATTATGCGTCTGCTTCTATTTAAGGACTTTGCAGTGTAGTTGAGCAAATACTGATCAACATAGCCTGGGCTGGAAAGTTGTAGCCTCTTTTGTACTTATCCACTTCAATATGTAAGTTTAACGTGTCAGTTGTTAACAATCATGTTTTTGATAATAATTTGTTATTTATTGTTTGTGCCTGAATCCTGTAAATGTATCCATACAATGCAAGTTTGCTACATTCACTGGGCATTAAAGGTTGTGGCAACTTTTTTTTTCCTCAGAAATACAGGACTGTTATTGTGCAGGTTCATCTGTGTTTTTTAACACATTTTTAACATGTCTCCATCTGCACTGTGGTCGGTCCTGGTACGTCCCTACGCCCCTAACGGATCCGGGGTTTGGTTGTCCACCCCTGACAGCCCTCACTGCAGGGGTGTTGCTGCTGCTGCTTCATGTGGGTGTCCCCCTCTCTCTGTCAGGGGTGTAGAGATGGAGGGTCAGAGTGAGGTTATCGACAGGCTGCGGAGGTCGTTCCGCTCGGGGGTCACCGTTCCGGAGTCCTTTCGCTTGGCACAGCTGGAGGCTCTCTTTTCGCTCATCAAGGAGAACGAGACGCAGATCCTCCAGGCCCTGCACCAGGATCTCGCCAAGGTAGGGGTGTCCTACCCCCCCCAACCTCCCCACCTCCTCACCTCCTCTTACTCCTGGGGAGGGGGAGGGAGGGTTCACATTGGACTGCTCTGCAGCACATCATTTTATTATTTCATTTCCAAAAAAATATGATCATCTACTTTTATGTCAAGGTAATGCTTTTCAGTTGTTCAGTGCTAGACCCCCCACCGCCCCCCTGCCTTCCCCCGTGACCCCAATGACTCTCCTCCTCCCTCAGCCCAAGTTTGAGGCGGTGCTGTCAGAGATCGACATGGTGACGAACGAGCTCTGCTTCGCCATCAACAGCCTCCGGACCTGGATGCAGCCCGAGTATGTGGGGAAAAATCTGGTAAGGCATCTCTGTGGGTCTGTTTATTTAAAGCTGCGGAAGTCTGCTTCACAGATTATGTTGTCATTGCACACACACAAACACGCACGCACACACACACACAAACCGCCCAAACTGCTCTGTCAAGGATGTTGCTTAATGTCAACTGACTCGACTGGAACCTTTCCAAGTGTGGTGACATGGCACAATATTAATGCTCTGGAAATGTACAGAAATGTCTCAACCTGTATTTCTGCTCCAACAAGGAAAGCATTCCCCCCATATCAATCAATCAATCAATCTATATTTGTTATAATGCATTTTTACAATCAACCCCCTCTACCCCCTCTCTGTTTATTAGGCAACAAAGCTGGATGATTGTTTTGTGCGTAGAGAGCCTCTAGGGGTGGTGCTGATTATTGGGGCATGGAATTACCCTCTTCAGCTCATTCTGTTGCCCCTGGCTGGGGCAATAGCTGCAGGTATCCTTTAGTACACATTTTATAATTTTCTTAACAAGTGCTTATTTCTGAAACTCTTTCTGAAAAAATCAACATGTTGAACATATTGACTAGGTAATTGTGCTGTTGTGAAACCATCTGAAATCAGCCAGGCTACGGAGAAGCTTTTGGCCGAACTCATCCCCAAGTACCTGTCTCAGGTAAGTGTGCGCCTGTGTTTGCGTGTGTTCACCTGCACTACTTTTGTGCGCTTTGTACTTTTTTAATATACTGGTTGTCCGTCATTGATTTCTTTATTCCCCCCTCTGAGTCGTTTGACCCTGTGCCAGTGCTGTGTTGGATGGGATGGCAAAGGTCATCGTCTGTGTTTGTCTCTGAAGGAGTGCTTTGCAGTGGTGTGTGGTGGAGCCGAAGAAACCAAGACATTATTGGAGCATAGATTTGATCATATCTTCTACACAGGTATGGAGCCATGCTGTCTAAGCCAACAAATGTTTCCTGACCCATTATACTGGTCTGTTTGTGTACAGCGTAGGGATGTTGAAGAGTGTACTGTGCGAAACCTACGTTGCATGTACTTTTGTCTGTTGCAGTTGGGTCCTTTATGTTAAAGAAGTCAGCAGTATTATTTTCAGCATGGCAGTGGTAATATATTTAATGGCAACCATTTTAGTGGGTCCTGAGGATACCTTGAAAATTAACTTGTCACATGTCACTGCACACCCCTCTTGTAAGAATCATATTGGTCCAGGACAATGTGATTCTTGTAGATGGGTGAAGCAAAAGAACTTGCGAGACTTTGAAAAGAACAAGCATCACTTTCAGACTCAAATTTTAAATTCTTAAGATCTTTTTTGGCTCATTGTGCATTGTTCAGAAGTCCAGAAAGATTATTGCAAGCATTTAAACTTTGTATAGGAGTGATTCTGTCCCAGTGTTTGATCAGTATATGCAGCTAATTCTGACATCAGTAATTGCAAATTGGGTGCACTGTACTTTACATAATGATTTGTACAGAGCTGTTGTTGGTCCTGATTTCCTGTCTGCTGTGGGTTTTGATGGAGGCTGGACCTCTTTTTTTTTTTTTTTCCCCTGTTTTCCCCCTGTCTCAGGGTCCCAGGCGGTCGCCCGGAGCATCCTCCAGGCTGCAGCGGTACACCTCACCCCCGTCACGCTGGAGCTGGGAGGGAAGTGTCCTTGCCTGATCTATGGCAGGCTGGACATCAAGGCTGCTGCCAGGAGACTGGCCTGGGCCAAGTTTTTCAACGTGGGGCAGAGCTGTGTGGCCCCAGACTACGTCCTCTGTACCCCTCAGACTCGGGACGCCCTCATCCCTGCCATCCGGGAGGCCCTCGAAAATTTCTACACCCCCCAGCCCCGGCAGTGTCCCGATATGGGCCGCATAGTGACAGACAAGCACTGGACCAGGCTGACCGAAATGCTGAAGAGATCTGCCGGGACAGTAGCGATAGGAGGGGAGAGCAACAAGGAGGAGAAGTACATCGGTAATTACAGTGGAGTAAATAGTTCGTTTGTTAGGGAATCTTGGCTAGTGAGTAAAATATGTTGCACTAAGAGGTAAAAAAGCTAATGTTTCACAATTAGCCATTTAGATGAAAAAGTTCTAAAAAGGGTGTGAAAATGGCTTTGACTTGATGGTATTAAGCTAATGACACAACTTGGGAGGAAAGCCTAATTGGTTTGGTCACCAGCATTTATAAGTTGAAAGGAATAAAAGAGGGGTTGAGAAGCTTTGCTATGAATACAGTTTTTGGCTGGGAGGGGTCTGTTGGCTGGCGGTGTCCTGAATGGATTCCCTTCATTTTCCTCGGGCAGAGCCCACAGTGCTGGTGGACGTCAAGGAGACGGATGCACTCATGGAGGAAGAGATATTTGGCCCCATTCTGCCAATTCTCACCATCCAGACCCTGGAGGAAGGGATAGACTTCATCAACCGCAGAGAGAAGCCCCTGGCCCTGTACGTCTTCTCTGACGAGCCTCAGGTAAGAGCAGCAAATCTCTCATTCAGCAAGGCTGCTTAACCTACAAAGCCCATCTCATCTGATGGGTTAGCAGTGTAGTCGGGGAATTGGGAAGCTTCTGGTCGCTTGTAATAAACCCCAGAGAGTCATGCCTGCAGAATGCAGTCGAAACATCGCCTCCAAAGAGGATTCCTCAAGGGAAAAGGTCTGTGCCGCTGCAGGGAACGGGAGTGCTCAAAACCAGGCCTCTTATTATGAAGGTGCTGAATTGGTCAGGCCGGAGTTGGGATATATACCTTTTTATTCTAGGAGAGGCACCTTGTGTCTCACCCAGTATTCCTGTTCTTAAGGGGTCCCCTGGAAGAGAGGGTGGCCTGGAACCATAAGACCATGTCAGTCTTGGTCATGTGACATTAAAAATTTCATCTGGATTGACTGACTTTATCAGCCAGTGAGCATTATTTGAGGCTTTTGTGAGATTGAATCTTTAGATTCATTTTGCTCTTTTTCCCAGATTTATAATATAACCTTATGATGCAATATTAAAAGCTATGCTGCATAAGAGAAACTTTCACAAGCTTTAGGTGTGCTGTTTTAACTGTGTAGTTTGGCCTGTACAAGGGAGTGAAATGTCAAGTCTCTGGTATGATGTATCTTCTTTCCTGTTAGGTGGTTACCAAGGTTCTTGAGAACACCAGCAGTGGGGGATTCTGCTCAAATGATGGTATAGTCCACATGACCCTCCCAGGACTACCCTTTGGAGGAGTTGGTGAGTTGCTGCATCTGTGTGTGTGCTTCCATGGTGTTCTAATAAGAGGCTTATTTTCTACGTGTTTGCAAATTTAGAGTAGCAGCATTTTTATTGAACTTAACCAGTTTCCGGTGTATCACTGATTGCATTGTGTACTCCTCATTCCTCCCTGGTTTTGCTGAGGAATTTTGGTCTTGGTGTATATAAACCACTGACCCTAAGGAACTCCACTGCTGGAACTTTTGGTATAGCATTCTGTGACAGAACTGTCTACACGGTAGAGTCTGCTATCTTGCTAGCTTACCACCTATATAGCATCTTTACCTTTCCAAACAAAAAAAAATCACCCTTTCAGTCAGACCTGCATTAACCTCCCAGCCCTCCCTCCCTCTCTCTCTCTCTTCGCTTTGGAATAGTCTCCCGTCCCATATTAAGTCCTGTCCCACCATTGACAATTTTAAATCAAATTTAAAGACCCACCTCTTCTCTCTTGCTTTTAGTTCAGTCTGAGGTTGCCCCATGGTTTTTGTCATGTCCACTCTCAAGTTATTTTTATCAAGTTTTTTTTTCTCTATTCCTGTGTTTTCATCTATTATGTTTTTTCTCTTAATCCTGTTTTTACTTGTACTCCCATTTCCTTTTATTCATGTATACTTGTATTGATAATCCATTTGCCTTGACTGGAAAGCACTTTGGGTCAACTTCTGTTGTTTTTAAATGTGCTATATAAATAAAAGTGACTTGACTTGACTTGACTTGACACTCTCTCTCTCTCCACCCCCCACCCCAGGGGCCAGCGGGACGGGCAGCTACCACGGCCGCTGGGGGTTCGAAACGTTCAGCCACCGGCGTGCCTGCATGCTGCGGGGGTGGGGCCTGGAGCGGGTGAATGTGCTTCGCTACCCCCCTTACCAAGAGAGCAACCTGGGCTGGCTACGCTGGGCCACTGGCGCCAAGAAGGGCTGGGCCGGGTGCTCCGTCATGTGACCCCCGGACGCCGGGCTGTCCCGCTGCAGGTCTCTACATGGGCAGTGTGTCTGTCTCTGTCACCCTGCTGGGTTTACTGTCTAACCACGTTTCGCCACATGGCTGCTCGGTGCCATATCCTCACGGTGGCCACAGCATGAATCTTGATTGCTTTATTGGTCTTGGCAAAATGCAAATTTTAGATCTGGCTTTTATTCACATTGGGAAGTGGTGCTCTAAATATGATCTCCTTGCTACTGATTAATTTTAGCTTCTCTGTTTCCTTTAAGCTTTAATAATTGTTCATTCATTACCAATGCAATTTTTTTCTACACCTTTGTTCAGCAATAACGCCACTTGTGTGGTTTTTGTATGCCATTACTAAAAGGGTGAGTTTCTTTCTACACACTGCATGTAATCATAGCAGTAGACTTACACTAATTTTCACTAATTTATACCTCTTGACTTTGCTTTTAAATTACTTGTTCTGGCTCACTTCCCTATTGGAATCGTGCTTTTATGACGTAATCATTCACATGGAAATATTTTTACATATGCAGGTTGTCCATGTGGCAAGAGAACTGTGATTGACAAGTGCTTCATTGATTTATGATGCAAGGGCATTGTAGCTGGTAATATTGTAATAATGAGCAAAAACACTATGTAATGCTGTGTTGGTGGACCAAAGGCAAAACTGGCTATCATGTAAGATCAGTATTTATTAAGAGCCATGAAAGTTACCCTGTCCATCTCTGTACTGGGTGCTATAGTGTACAGCATGGCAGCACAGATCCAGTGAACACTCCTTCATGTGATTTGTGCATACACAGTGCTGGCAGTATCCACTTCAGAGCAAGGACTCATTGAGGAGAAAATAACTCTTTGGAAAGTAACGGACTCTTAACATGTTGTGTTTTATGGTGTTCACTTTTTTTTATGTCTGTTGTAAATAACATTTTAACTAATAAAATTTACTGTTGCTCAATATTGGTATTTATTGCATTCTTTCTGTATGTCACATGCCATCGGACCCTGGGTGCTGTAGTAGGTCACTGCAGCAGTGTATGTTATAAATTTTTGTTCTTTATTTTCCCCTTTCTGGAATTGCCAGTTTTGAACGTTAGGTTCACCTCATTGTGACGTCTGTCCACCCTCGCACAGAAGCGCTGGGTGTGGTGAATGCAATCCTCTGATCCACTCACACTGACTGATGAGTCACGGGGTTACCGGGAAAGGCCACGAGGACACCCTGCCGACACACCCATTCCTGCCCTGGCAGGACAAAGCAAACTTATTGTGGCGTGACTGTGAGCAGACGACACGGCCAGTTTCACACCTGAGCCTTAGGGCTCGGCCTGCTCTCGGAGAGAGCGCCTCACTGACCGATCCACTTAGCAGCCCCTCTGCTGTATATAGGTTCAGTTCATTCTAAGAGCAGCTTTCGCTGGGGTCTCACTCATTTCTCAAATTCTTCCTTTCTCCTCTGCCCGTCACCCTGATTGTCCTGTGTCTCCCTGCCTTTTTAAATCCTCATGCTTTTCCATCACGTTTTTCATTTAGGGTATCACCCCTACACATCCCATTTTTGCTCATTTGTACCCTGCACTTTATTAAACTGCTTTCCTTTCTGCAGTTTAGTCAGGTGTATTTTCTTGTCCTGTACCCTTGCACACCTAAAAGTCATTCAGTTTTTATGTTTCACTTTTCAGCAGTTGGCATTGTGTGTTTCCACACTTGCTGCAGTTACAGCCTCACTGGTGTGATCATTTCAGAGACAAAATGAGAGATGACAAATGCCAGAGTCCAAGAAATTACACACCCACGTGGCAAGAAAATCCAAAATCAGCTTCATATAAGATGGTTCTTTTAATTGCATCTTTTTAAGATGTCAGCAAAAGGACACCAATTGTGGCAAGTCACATTTACATTTAAAACCCATTCATTACCACAGTAAAGTTGGTTGTGTTACTATTGACACATGGGGTCCTGTCAGTGTGGATAACGGAGGTTCTTATATTGCCATGGGCAATACTTGTACTATTCAAACTGCCTCTACGGCTAATCTCATTACCCAAAAAATGTAAAAGGACATTTTTCCAGGTTACAGCTGTGTTGATATTCTGTCCTTTAATTTCCTGGCCACTGTGAAAGAGTGTTACAGTGAAGGGTTCCTCATTGCACTATAGAATGAGCCTGTTTTCAGTACTGCCCCAAATCTGAAACAATATACCAGTCAACACTTTACAGGTAAAATTCACATCTGATGACAACACGTTTGATTTTTCATGTCAGTGCTGGTGGCTTTGATCCCAGAAAGGTTTTCAGTACAGAGGTATGGACATTGTGAGCTCTCCAGGGCTGGTTTAGGGTTCGGGTTTGTAGGAAGAGGGGGGGTTGGCCCCCGCTGATCCCTGTTCAGTGGCTACGGGGTCAGAGGTCGAAGAAGGGCCAGCAGCCGTGGGGGTTTCTTTCTGCACCAGCTCGGGTTCATCCTGGCCAGCCTGAGGGGGGTGAACCAGCACCTTGTCAATGATGCCAAAATCCTGGGCTTCCATTGGGCTCATGTAACGATCTCTCTCCATCACCCCCTCTGGTGGATGGAACAGGAAGAGCAGTGTCAAAAAAATAATAATAATTACAAACAAAGTGCATCAGCAATAACCTCACATGCTTAAAGTCTTTGCACATGTTATTTCCTTTCATGCCACTTCTCCCAGACTACACAGACAGTCTCCACAGTGCATTACCAATAGTTTCTAGGGGCTGGCCTGTATGTTTGCAGTAGATGTTGTTGATCTGTCTCTTCAATTTAAGGATTTCCTCAGCTTGAATGGCAATGTCTGTGGCTTGACCCTGAAAGCACAACAGCACATTTCAACAGTTAGCTTTCACCAGCTCGGCTCCATGTTCCCAGAACTGCGTAACTTTCAAAACGTACCTGACAGTAGTTCGCACAAAGATCTTACCCAGTACCTTCAAGGGTCAAGGGGTCAAGGGTGTACTTTATTATCCCCAAGGGGGGAAAATTGTTATGCAGACAGCACAGGCTTACAGGCTTTTCAGGCATACATCTCCTACAGCCTCTCCTCTCATACACACTCTACCCAAAGCAGGATCCTCTCCTAGGCCCACCCCCTCCATCTCTCTCCATCCCAAGGTCCAGTTTCAGCTGCCCTCCCCTGGGCCTTTGCTCCCCTTCCTCACCCTGGCTCCCCCGGAGGGCTGGTGCACCATGATCCTGGCGTTGGGCAGAGAGTGTCTCATGCCTTTGGTGCCCGCAGCCAGCAGCAGACTGCCCATACTGGCTGCCTGGCCCACGCACCAGGTGGAGATGGGGTTCAGGATGTACTGCATGGTGTCGTAGATGGCCAGTCCCGCCGTCACCACGCCCCCTGGCACAGAGGCGGAATCACAATTAAAACAATCCTATGACACTGCACACAATGTCCACCAGAGGGCAGAAAACCCTGAGATGTACTGAGATAACACTGAGATATACTGGTTAGCCTGCACTAAACTGAGAAGAAACCTTCTAAGCAAGAAAAATACCCAGAACATCACTGTTTTATTTTCTCTCTCTTCTAGATCTTATTTCAGACTTTTTTTCTTGGTAACTCCATCTGATGTGCTCTCCTTTGTGTGCTGTTCATAATCCCATCTTCATTTTCCTCAAGACCTGAAACCCTGCCAAGTACACCATCTCCCCCATCTGACCCTCCCCTGCCTCACCTGGGCTGTTGATGTACATGTGAATGGGTTTATTGTTGCTCTCTGACTGGAGAAAGAGCAGCTGAGCAATAACCAGACTAGCCACAGAGTCATCGATCTGAGAGAGAAGAATCACACAGGATAATCAGTGACAGTACTGCATACAGGCACACCTAAGCACAGGTATGGAAGGACAAAACTCAGGAAGGAGTTCAGAAACACTGACACAAAGCAGGCTAGAGTGAACATATACTAGCTACAGTGATATTCACATTGACATCCAACAAAGTCAGTATACAGTCTCCATTCTACTGGCTCCATAACTGGGTTCTGTGAACCCCAGGATATCTTTGGAAAAACTAATACTGAATTTTATGTCTCATTTAAGTATTTTAATATTGCTGTAGCGTTTCCACAATGTGCCATTTGGATTTTACAATGACACATTTTCCCATGTGTAAAATAATACATTGCCAGCAGGAGCACAAATACCTTGTTTTACCCTCGCATGCAATTATCGCATCAGTGGCCTTGATCCTATTCAACTGAATTAGGAACACTACTAGCGCCAACCTGGCAACCATGCATGCTGGTAAGTGCACGCAGAACATTTGTTGCTGAATAGGGGTTATATAATTTATAATCAGTTCAGGAACCACTTCTGTACTAAATACCCCCTTCTCTCAAAACATCCTTCCAATTAGCCTTTTTAATTACTGCATTTACGTCTGACCACCAGGGAGGCAAATGCATTTCATGAGCATTATTTTATACTGTATAGCATACATTTAGGAAGGCATTTCGGAGGGAAAAAAATGGTTGTATTTTCTTATTATATGTATATTATTATTTACAATTTTAAGCAAATTAACAATAATGCAACAATAAAAAGCGCTCACACTAAGTTTAGCCTTGCTGGCATGTAACCCCAGCATTCACCTGATAAGCATGGTTACAGTGGAAAAAAATACAGTCACTGAATGACTTACAGGTCCCATCACACAGATTATCCTCTCCCTCAGCAACCTGGAGTATATGTCATAGGCACGCTCCCCCCGGCCCTGTGGAGTGAAGGGGACAGAGGGGTTAGAAGCATCTGCCACCCATTATTACATTAAACTGCAAAACACAGCAGTAACAAGCCAACATGAGATGACCTAAAAGTCACGCTCTTTTGAAATATCATCCACTGTACATTCTCAGGATCTTTGTGAGGTTTGGAAGTGCATTTTAGTATACTGCACACAGGACATGAGTAAGTAAAATTCAGTGGGATTTAAACAGGACCCTGTTGCAGAGTCGGGTGGATGCCATGATAGGGACACGACTGCAATTACAAAGTATATGAGAAGTAACACAGACAATAAGAATTATTTAGGTGGAAGGCTACATTAATTAGGTATCATAGGTATTTGTTCATGCATGGTCTCTGGACAGGAAATAAGCCATGCAGGGGCGCCATCCCTCTCACCGTCTGTTCCACTACGATAGGGATGAGGGGAGTCCTCCACGCGGCGCTGAGGTGCAGGGGCCGTGTGCCCCTCACCGCCGACAGCCCACATTGTAACACCCTCTGAAAGACACAAACAGTTCAGGTGGGAAGGGTGGCTGTGTATCAGCGAAGAGGAGTAACTAGGACAGGAGATGGAAAGAACGGTATAGCTTACGTAGCTACCTAACAATGTTACATCATCTTGTCTTGTAACACCAGGCGAACAGTCTCGCTAGCTAGCTCGTTAGCTGCTTCTCCAGCAGCAATCGTTTGAAAAAAGACGCCTTGTCTCATCGCGCCTAACACAAAGTTTTCAGAACTGAAATTCACGGGGTTTGCAATCATTTCGAGGAAAATGGCAATGACTACTACCCGGCAACTTGTGTTACTAGTTCTAGCTGGTTTCATTATTTAACAGTGAGTAAGGGCTTCACCTTCGAAATACACAATCATGATTAGGCAACTGACCTTCAGGGATCCGACTTCACTTTTTGCACAAACACTTCATGCCAACTAATTAGCTACGCTGACAGGATTTACTTATTGCAACACAGTTAGCTAACTACGTTAGATAACTACATCTAGCTAGGTGGTTACCCAGTCAGTTAAACCATTCAGGTAAAACACTAGCTAGTAGTAACCAGCTGATGTTGGCAATAGCATTAGATAACCACCTAGACACTTAGTTACATCATTGAAGCTGCTCAGCTATATTAAACAAGTTCGTTGCTATTTATATTTTAACATTTGCTTACAAAACAAAGTAGCAAGCTAGTCAGGTAGTGTTGCAACGGTGTGGGTTAGACACTTGTCACTGCACCTGAATTGTCCGTTCAGACAGTAATATACTCCTCCAGTCAGCTAGCTACTATGTTTAAAAGACACGGCTTTTAAGTATTCCTTTAAAGATATGTTTGTCTTTCATACTCACTCGTATAAGCATTGCGAGTCTGTTGAATGTGAGGAATTCCCTACGTATGACCCCCAAATCACCCGGAATTGATCTCTCTCTGACCTTTCATCTGAAGCAACAGAAATGTGCTTCACTGTCATGTGACAAGTTGCCGCACGGCAATGGCGAAAACATTATTCTTCTCTCCACTAGATGGCAGTGATGTACAGGGTACTTATGAACCTGAATTTCGCGTTTTTGCAAAGTAATGACATATTAGTTAATGTGTCTTAAAATAACGCATGAACCTGACTATAAAAATACCATAGAGATATGTATAAGTCGCACACTTGCGTCAAAAGCACTTTCATAATGAGTCGGCCCATAAAATGTTGACTATTATCTGATTTTTATCAGTTGTGAGGAAGGCACTACGGACACGAGATTTAATTTAGGAATGTAACCCAGAGAACCTCGTGACATTTTCACACAGCTCATATGAAAACACAAACGATTATAAACACATGATTCAGGCCCCTAATGAAAGGCGCGAGGCAGTGGTTAAATTATTACCGAGTCATAAGTGGAGGAGAAAGCGGGGTGGCTGAGAGTAGACTATGTATATATTATATATTTATATAAGAAAGAAACAACTTTAAGTATAACGAAAACAACCCGATTTTGCAATCCACTTAGTTCTATTTGGCCAGGTCGTTACACTTGTATAATACCAGCTTTGGGTCAGTTTCATTTTATGTTAATGACCAGATGTATTAAATTTCGTGCATTTGAAATCGCATGCTCAGAGAAAACTGATAGGCACGTTGATTCGCGATTATGATAATATCCTTTCCGCGAGTGTCCGCCAGTAATGTGACGGGGAAATGAAACGCGTCCGACCTACAACCAATTGAAGTTTTTTGGGACACTGAATGCTGCTGTGGTTCCAGTCAAGGGAAGAGAGGGGGAGTGTGTGAGTCGCAGAGGGATCTACGGAAACTTTCGTTTTCACGATCCACGGAGAGACACTTTTCCCTCACCGTCAGTTGCCGTCATGTCAAACAACAGCGCAAGTAGCAGTAACTTGGCTATGGCACAAAAAGCCGTCAAGCAGCTGCGTCTTGAAGCGAGTGTCCGCCGAATCAAGGTAAAAAAATATCCGAAGAAATATGGGAAAATATGTTGGAGCAGGGTGTGACTGGTGTCGGACTTGCATGATTCGTCCCTTTGGCCACAACCCATGGTCAATAATTAACCTACTATGCACTGGCGTCATAATTTATCTAAATCTTAGAATATGGACGAATTGTCTGTCACGTATTGCATTTGTGGTTGGCCGTTTGGTTACTTTGTTTGCCGTGGGAATTTTGTACCATTACGATGCACAGATTTGTGTTTTTGGAGGGCTAAATAAAACGGTGCACATGACAACATTTATAAAATGTTGTTATGTACTTTCAGGGTAGCCGATTCGCGAGCCTCACTTTAATTCAGTTTGTGTGACGCTGTTACGGGGTAAGCAGCAGCCCCTTCCGATCACCTGGCAACAGGCGAAGCCGACAGTGGAAACTTTGTGCCTAAAACTTTGATCCGAATTACTGCGCCGTTCCGTCTTCACGGGTTTGATTGTGGGACTGTTTAGAAGAGCGTACGTTTTATTGTACTGTTTTTGTTGTCGTTGTGTTGACTGAGTCACAGCGTCATATATGAAAATATATGTAAAGGAGGTAGTGTATTGTAAAGAATACTTGCAGTTTTTTCTCTATAACTTCCTGATAGGTAAGTACTGTAAACTACCAGCTGGCTATTTCCGCGCGACAGCAAACAGTGGGGTTCTTTGTTGATTGTGTGGTTTGTGGGTATGTGACAGTAGCCGATTGTAAACTGGATATTTTCTCTGACCTCAGGAGGAAAATCCAGATTTAAAAATGGCATTGCCAATGGAGTGAACACAAAAGTTTGCTTAACTCTGCTACCCTTTAGGTGTACAACGTACGTTGAAGCAAGAAGTACGTGCACGAACAATGCGCGCACATTGCATTGCTCCGAAGCACCGTGACGTGATTTGTATGCCGGCCAAGATAGAGAGATACCTTACCCAATCCTTTGGTTATATTTTGCATGCACTGTCGCGAGAACACAAAATGTAACGGAATTACATTTACGGAATTACATAAACAGAATTATCGTTCTTCTCCCTGGTTCAGTAGCACAGCGTGGAACTACGGATATTGTCGTAGCCTAAAATCTGACACGGATTTGTAGATATCACCTTGCATGCATGGCGAGTTTTAATTTAGTGTAATTGGGTGATGGGCAGCAGGTGACGGTGTTTGTCATATATTTCAAGTGAAAAAAAATCCGTATATTTACTTTGGAGAACATGAAGATTTCTGTTCTGTTTGTGACAAACATTTTATTATGTTTCAGTTAGTATTAAAGAAGAATGCCTCGAAAACTTTGTTCGGTGACTTGTTAGTCATCATTTCTATTTATATCCTTTATCTCTTAAGCACCGCTGTTTAATAAAGGCCTTATTGTATTGTCAAAATAACAGAGAAATTCAAGGAAACCCCATAGGCATGCAATGCAGCCCAGAGATTAGGATATAAATAAATATTTAACAAGCTGAGTGTGTAATAGTGTTCTTGGTAATCTTGGAATCTGCATAGACTGGAGCTGACTATATCCCCAAGGGTAGCCAGCACTTTGCTTGCACAAAGCAAAGATGACAAAAGGCAGCCACTTCACGGTGACTGTAACAGTGGAAAGAGAGCTGTGGAAGTGACAGTGATTAGTATATTTAGATGCTAGCTACAAAGTCAGTGAAAGATGACACATAATGGGCCAAATGACAATTTTCAATGAATAATATGTAGCAGCCTTTGTGGTAAAAATCAAGAGAACGTGAAGTCAAATTTTACTTATATTATTATTGGTCAGAACACAGAAACCTAGAAGTAGAAATGGTCCAAAGACTTCACTCTTTACAGAGGTGTAAATGTAATCCATGAACAGCTTCTCATTCTGTGATTGCTAGCTCAGCACCTAAGAAATGTAGACGGAGGACCACATAAGTGGAATGAAAAGATCTGTGAAATATGCAATTTTTGTTGCACTGATTTTATGTTGTAAATTATGAACGCTGCCAAACTGGGAAGTCCTGTAGGTAGCAAAAATCAGTGTCACGTCCACCCAGTAAGGCCACTGTATTGCTGTGTCCATCTGCGTGGTCCGTCACTATCTCTTTGAACGTGCTTCCATGCGAGGGTTTTAGCTCAACACAGGGGAGGAGTTTTTGAAGTGCAGAGGGTCATCTCGTCTCGCCTGCTGGACAAGTTAAATTTTTGCTGGGATTTGTCTGGCAGGTGTGTCCTTGTGATGGGAGACCTGATAACTGCTTTTACTGTGTCAGAGCAAAGTAAATTCCTCAAGACAAGACATTACATTGCATTATTGGCATTTAGCAGATGCTCTTATCCAGAGCAACTAACATTGATTACAGGTTGTTTTTTTTTCTTTTACAATATTATACATTTATACAGCTGGATATTTACTGAGGCAATTGTGGGTAAAGTACCTTGTCCAAGGGTACAGCAATAGTGACCCCTTGAGGAATTGAACCAGGTTACGAGTCCTTAACCACTATGCTACACTGCCCCCGTCCACCCCCCCTCCCAACACTGGGATCTCACAGACAAACACTGACTTTGGAAGTGATAGGTTCCCAGTTTTATATATATATATACATTATATGTAGTGTATTGTGTCTCCTACCATTACTATGTCTGTAAAACACCTCTGTAGTGTCTGCAGCAAGGATGTCACATATCCTTGCTGAATGGCTCTGCCAGGGTTCCCGTGGCACAAGACCATTTGTCTCCGGCCCACCACTCAACTCAATCCTTTGATATGTATGATCATGGACTGTATATCAACACACCACACAACCTGATTCTTTAGAGATTCTCTCGGTACAGACAGCCGGAATGTCCTGAGTTTGTCTTTCCCTTGCGCATTGAATTAAACATTGATTCTCTTAAGAGAAGTCATCAGCGTGTTCTTCATCGTCCTGCATTGGGTTCCACGGAGAAGGGCAAAATATCCTAACAGAAGCAAGTGAAGTCATTGCCAGTTTGGAAGCTGCAGTAGTGTGCCGTTTCAGCTTGCTCACTCACAGTGCAATTCCAGCATGCTCTGCTCAGCGTGCATCATCAATGTGACCACCTCATTGTCACTTTAAATGCATGTCGCCCCAGGTGTCCCAGGCCGCCACTGACCTGAAGACCTTCTGCCAGCAGAACGCGCACAAGGACCCGTTGCTCATGGGGGTCCCCTCTAGTGACAACCCCTTCCGGCCCCCCAAATCCTGCTCTCTCTTCTGAGGTACACCTCCTACGCTACAGTGTCACCCACTCTAGTGGCTCCGCCCCTTCATTCACTGGCATCATCCCAGTGCCACAGTTACACATTAAGACCTTTGTAAAAATATATTACTAATTGTTAATTATATATTAATAACCATACATTACGCCTTCAGCAGCATGGTGTTATTTATTTGTCATAAAGTGTTTGTGAAGCAACTGCAGTGTATTGCAATAGCTGACATTAAACAATATGGTGGGTGTCACTCTGCATCCGTCAGAAAGCGCTTCCATTTTTTTTTTACAAATGCTGTATAAAGCGCCAATGTCATGCTCATGAAGGTGTCATGCTTTTATGAAGAGCCCATGAGGGAAGATGTAATGTAAAGTTTAACCAAACACTCAGTGTACCTCTTCCATTTTATGTACAGTCTTATATCTTGTGCCTGTCAGTCTTAGAATTCTGACAGTGTCCTTTTTGTGACTATAGTGTTTAGAGTTATGTATGTTTTCACTCAGGAGTTATGATTCCATTACACTGTCAAAGTGAACTCAATCAAAAAACAGCACACATCCTCAGCTTTTACTGCTGCATAATTCTTTCTGATTGGTCATTTTTATAAGACTTATAATTAATTCATTAAAATAATAAAGATTTTGTCACCTTATGATAGTAACATTTCTCAATTTAATGGAAATATAGCCTTTGCTAACAGCGAGACTTGGTTTATGTGAATGTTCACATTGATTTTCACTGTGCTGGAGCCTTTTCTGCATTAGTAATGACGAACCGTTGCAATGCCTCTGCCAAAGAGCTCGTTTCAAAGCTCCTTTCTTACTTGTGGGGCACAGGTTAACAACTTCCATGATGCAAATTCAGTCGTTCTCCCAGCAGGTGGCGCCAGCGAGGCCCAGGAAATGCCTCGGAGCATTTCTCTGTCCGCCCCTCCACTGTCCCTCACTCTGCTCTCCGTTCACACAGTCAAAACCTCTCTTCCTGAAGAAGCAGCCCAGCGTCAGGAGGATCCTCTCCACAGCCCACACGTACACCGAAGGGCCTTACCGTGATCCCCCTCATACACTGCAATGTATCAGACTGGATCACAGTCCACTCAGAGTAACTGCATGTCCAGTAATTTAATATCTCTGGTTTGTTTTCACGCCTGATCCTTTAGGGGTCCTAGTAACACTCACCTCCTTGTTTCTTGTGCACTATACTGTAATTGTCAAAGGGTACGTCTGTGTCATGTGCAATATGTTCCACAACAGGAGCTCACCTCAGGCAGTGAAGAAGCTGATAACTGTTAGGAGGGAGTCTAGACATTGTGAGCTTAAACCCCCCCAAAAAAAAAAAAATTCCATTGTGGCACTAAGTTGATATATAACTGTACAACACAGTGTTGTCTTTTAACCAGATGAACAGCAAGTAGCAGCAAGTAAGGTACAGAGATGACTGTTTCCCTGAAAGAGTCTGCATCTTTATGACCGACCTAAGTGTGGATCAGTGTGTATGTTGCATTGTTTTTTTTTTGGTATTTGTTGTTTATTACACAATTAGGCTCTCTGTTACAGTCTGAGGAAATAATGCTTGCATTGTATTGTAAAACCATTCTTCTCAAAAATGCACAAACACTAAATACAACCAGTTAATGAAACAGATTAATAAGGCCACTCTGATTGGACAACACAGCAAGCTATATACATCTGCAATCCAAATCCAAAAATAAAAACCTAGAGGGATATGGTACTTTGAGGTGCACGACAGGGCTTATTCAAGGCAATTCAAGGTATCTGTCGGACTAATGGCACTCGACCCACTGAGCAATTATTGTACTGTCCTCCTGCCATCATTATTAGTAGTAGTAATAGAACTATTAGTAGTATTTATTGGCTTAGTTATAATAAGGATGGGCTCTCACATTGACAAATTGCTATAAAGTTCTTGGGAGCTGGAGACGGTCTTTGATTTATTATCTGACAAAGGTACACAAACCCATAAACACTGCAAACTTTAAATTTGAAGAGCTACTTGTACACTCCCTCACTCCCCACACCCCTTTCATAAAACATAGGTACATATTTATATAATAATATGTAGTATTCATAACATATGTAATAACATTGGCAGTGTTACACATAGACTGAAACCATATGGGTACCCTACATGAGAACTGCTTTTTGGAAGTTGAGATAGTTTGGCAGAGGCCAGATTGTCCACCTAGCATTGTTCTTGTTGGTCATTGAGTTTGTTGGTCATTGAGTATGAATACTTTGTCCTGTTACTCAACATTTCTCTACCTCCTCTATCATAATATTTTACTTTCTGTTTCTACTTTTCCAGCCCTGCTACCAATTTTGGTTCATCATAAACTCTGCTGTTCTTTCTGTCACCTCAGTTCATGATTTTCTTCCCAGAAACTCTCACCATCTCTCTCTATCAGCTTCCATTCACAGTTGGATGTAACCTAATTACACATGTCTAAATATGTCAGACATTTTATCACTGGAGAAATTACAAAATATACCAGATTTGTGCAGATAAGCTGAAAACATGTTTAATAAACATCTTCTACAAATCTGTACAAATACTTCATTTCTGTATGAATATTTTTTTAAGAATTGTTGTTTTCTGTGTATGGAAGGTGCCTCTGCAAGTTCTCTGATCCACTTGAGTCAAATTGGATCATCTGTAGCTGAAGACATGGAAACAGAGACAACATAATTGGGACTGGAGAAGGGAAGACAGTGGCTGAAGGGAGAGGTAGCTGACAGGACCTTTCAGTACATAAATTCTGGTGCTAAAACTTCTCTAAATGCTCATCATTGATGATCTCAGAAAATGTCTACTTCTTTAAGAAGCATTGCTGTCACAGCAGACCCATGTGCACAAGGCACTGAATGTCTCTATAGATGTCAGGCCTTATATAAATTAATAAATCAATCTTTTGCACCTCATCCGAGAAGTTCTGTTAATGTCTGTATTTTAGACATTAACATCTAGTCATTGCAATTCACAAGTCAACATGGGAATCATGAAAAATACTTGTTTTTGTTGTGTGACCAACTGACTGTCTGCGATGATCATCACATTCCACAGAGTCTCACAGCCCTATCAACAATTAGAAATTGTTTCATGTACCCACTGAAATAAACATAGTAATAATGGATACTAAAATGTAATGATAGTCTTTAATATTATTGTCATTAGTATCATTACTATCATTCTGGTCACTTGAAGAATTTGTAGAAAAAACACTATGCAAGCATTTTTTCTGGTAACCAATGAAAAATTACTGGCTGTCCATAACAGATGGCTAGTTATATTTATACTGTGATGACGTGACTAGTAATATTGCAGTAAGTAAATTGTAGCCTATATAATAATGTTAAATGTAGCCTCCTGACAAGCGAATCGCCACAAGCTGCTATAAATAAAATAAATTAAATATACAGTCTATCATGTTTTAACAAGGACCCTCTTTGATTTCATCCACCAATTATTTATTCATTTATTTTGTGTAACAAAAGCAGATAAATACATTTGTCTCAAACGTGGTTGTGGACAGCTGGATCATTCTTTTCTGATCCAGCCTTGGAGGATACAGGCTATGAACACTGTACAGGCAGACGCTCTTAGTTCACGATATACGCTTGGCAGTAGTGAAACAAAATTGAGGAGAACCAATACAATAATTTTGTTCAAAAGGACATGAAATGATAGCAGAATAAAAAAAAAAAAAAAAAAACTAATAACTTAATAAAATCGAAGTAGGTTTGTTTCTGATCACTTGCAACGTGCATGCATGCAGCTCTGAGTCTATTGCTGGATGTGAGCAAATGTAACAGTTTTACGGAAGCCTAGTTGTATGTTGAACTACCTACGGTAGAAAAGAGACACGGTGTGCGGTGTGAGAAACTTACAGTATATGGGTGTTCTACCGTGGGACATGCAGTTCATGCCTAGACTTATGACTCTAGAGCTTCACCGATAGTTTGATCTTCCTGAGCAAACATTTTAATGCGAACAACTATCCTTTGCTGCATTTAACTCATCACAGTGACAATTTCTTCGTTTTTAAAGTGGACACGAGGGGAGCATTGCCCCGATAAATTAAGAGGAATACCTTCCTCCAGATGAGGCGCAGATCTTACTTAGTACGGGTTCATATCTGCTGTTGCATTGATTCACCAGAGTGTGGCAGCAGTTAACCAGCCCTCCCCTTCTCTCATCTGCGCGAGTATCGCCGTTGCGTTTATGCGTGTGTGCAAGCGAAAAGAGAAACGAGAGTGAATGTGTGTGTTGCGCGCTGTCTCTGCCCTCAATCGAAGATGGCGGTGTCCGTGTTCCCCGGCGTGCGGCTCCTCTCGATCGGAGACGCGAACGGAGAGATACAGAGACATTCGGAGCAGCAACCCCTACGCCTGGAGGTGAAGACCACGCAAGACGCGGCCCTGATCAACCTCGCCAACAGTGAGTTGTTGCGCTGTTTTTTTTTCTCCGACCAGGTTGGAGCTCCAGAGTTCGGCTGAGACCTCTTCACTTCGTCCTGCTGCTCTTCAACGTGTTTGTGCAAAGCGCACACCTAGATAACATAATTAGCCAGATCTGAGCGGTATTTCCACAACAGACCTCCTATTCATCATTTAATAGTTGCTTTATTGAGACTTACGCAATCGCTGCACAGAATGGGTTAAGACGTGCGACTATATGGTCCGGAAACCGAAGACGTTGATTATTTGGTTGTGTGTCAACGTTCTTGACCACGTTTTATTCGCTCGTTTCACTTGTACCGACTTGATGGCTGACGTTAGTTAAATATCGCTGGCTAAATAGCCAGTATTAACTGATAGTGTAGCTAGGTCAAATTTAAGTTTGATTGGTGGCTAACTGGCAAACCACTCAACGTTGCATTGCTACATTGATGTTAAAACCAATATAAGCCATGTGAAGAGAAAGACAAACCGGGGGACGCGCCAACTAGCCATTAAGCTAACGCTGTCTAGTAGTGTGGGTCTCGTGTGAAGTTAATCTGTGCTAGTTAGCCATTTTGTTATGTCGCAATAATAAACAAAAGTCAAACATACGCATTCAAAGGACACCCTGAGCCAAGTATAGTCGATAGATAGCTGGTTAGTTAAAGTGAGTGATGCAGATGGTTTTAGCCCGTTTCTAGACAAGTGTCGCCGGTTACCCAGCTAACTTAAAGTTGCGAGCTAACACTTCTTAGCAATTTGCGCATTTAGTGTTGATCCCAAGACCTCCGTCACTAACCACGCGTTAGATCTAGCTAGTTAAGACACTGATACCGTTGCGCACATTCATAGCTAAGCTAGCTGAGTTAGTGATTATCGCTGTGGGGCTGCGTTCTGAGCAGCTGCTAGCCAGATGAATATGTTACATGTGTGGGTCAGAAGTATCGATAGCAGTAGCAATGCATGTTATATTCCTTCCCATTTCGTGATCAGTGGGGAACAATAGTAAGACCCCCGCGCCCCCTCTCTTTTTGGGTCGCCCGCGCGCTCAGTAGTTACGGCTTTTGTTGGACACGAATGACGCATTGATGTTCTAGATGTGAAAGAAAAGGGGCCTTTCGGTTCTTTGAGTCTGCCGCCGACATGCGGATACGAAACCCTTTGGATTTGGGGAAACAAAGTCACTGGTCGGGGTGTTTTTTTCTCTCTGTAATATGTGGCAAAGTGAAGTTTTCCAGTGCGTCAGATCCAGCGGTGTGATCGTAGGCCCTCTGTTAAGCCTCAGCTCTTGATCATTTTGTTCAGTTAATATTGCCATACCATCACTTTAAATACAGCATAGGCAGTTAGCTAGAAACCTTGCAGCCGTGCTTACAGATGGCTCCTTTAGCGGTCTTAAGTTTTTCCTCAGTCTCTGGACCGGTGTGGATGAGTGTGTTTGTAACACAATAAAATCGCAAATGCTTCATGACACGGCCACGGTGCTTTATTCAAATGTGTGGTGATGGCGCTGCGGATTAAAACCAAGCAAGAAAAAAATAATGTGGATAGCCTTATATAATATTTGGGCTATGCTGTTATGAAACTTCTAGCATGACTTTTTTTTAACTGTATGATAGGTGTGCCTCTCTCGATTGACCCCAGATTTGACAACGCAAACACAACTGGTTTGCTAGCATTCTTACAGGCAAGATAGTCATGTGTGCTTTTGGAAGCACAGTTCACACGTTTTTGGAAGTGTTGTAGTTAGCACACATGTCGGTGACTAGTTGTCTCTCTTGGCTTGTCAGTGCCAAGTAGGGGGTCTTGTGTCTCACTCTATGGGAGGAAAAATGGATATTAGATATTAGAATATTATTAGCTGAATTTCCATGCATAGGTTTTCTTTGTTCCCAAAGATTTGAGGCTGTTCACATCTGCCGGGTAGGGTTGGAGTGTCTGCCGTTTCTCAGCTCCCAAACCTGTGTTAAGTTTGGTGGAGCTGAACCCCAGAGAAACTGGCAACTTTATTTGGTGATCTAAACTGTTGCCGTGTCGGCAACAACACATCCGTTCGTGTGTCCTGTGGTGTTCTGTGCCTGTTGCTCCTGAGAGTAGGAGGGGGACCAAACCCCTTGCTTTTTAAATATTTTAAAAGCCTGCACACCCGTGCACAGCAGAGTGGTCGGGCTCCCTGAATCTCTCTCACTTTCCCTTTTCTTCATCATTTATTTACTCTGTTTCACTGTGGCTCCTGAGCACAGTGGACCTTGTGTTATTTGGGTTTCCTAAACCAGGTTATGCAAATCTACATGAGGCTAATCGGACTGGCGGCACACTGGTCTAAATCCGGGAGGAACGGGTGCAGGGCAGATAAAGGAAGAGCTTTGCTTGTGAATTGGAAAAAGGCAACCCCTTGGAAAACTGTAGCCACCAGCTCTTTTATTGGCTGTTAAATAAAATGGATAAACCTGTCATCTTTGGTTGTGAATCAGAAACCTTCCTTGTCACTTGTGATATGGTTGGAATGGAAGCGTTTGGAAAAGTTCCAGAATTATGTCAACATTTGACAGCTCTGTCCCAGAGTGCCTTCTGCATGGGTTTATGACCACTGTGTAGTGTGTAGGTCTTATTGCTGGGTGTGTGTGTCAGAGAGAAAGAGAGTAGGCGACCAGTGCATTTTTTTAATTATTATTATTTTTTGTTTTGTAACAGTGTGTGATCGCTGCGTGTGGACACTGATGTCCCCATGTCTTGTTGTGATCTTTCTCCCAACCAGAGGAGACATGTGTGTTCAAGTGCTCGATATCCCGGGACACGGAGTGCAGCCGCGTGGGGAAGCAGTCCTTCATCGTCACCCTGGGCTGCAACAGTGTCCTGCTGCAGTTCTCCTCTCCCACAGGTAAACGCAGAGCTTACCTCTCTCTCTCAGGGTCTGTGTATCTGTCCTGCTGCACTCTTCCTCCTCCTCGACTAGGTATCCATCACCTGCCTCCTCCCTGTCAGTGTGTGGTTTTCTCTCTTCCTGTTCCCCTGCTTTTGTCCTCTTCTGTGTGTAGGCTAGCATCCCTCTGCCCGTCCTTAGTTTTGGGTTTCTGGCCCTGTCTGTCTTTCTCTGTGCACGACTGAACTCTGCTCTGGCTCTCACCTTCTCTCCCTTTCCTCTCCCTCTCCCCATTTACACCACCTTCCCACCTGAACAAAGTCAAACTTTGTGGTAGATCATTCCCCTTTCACAGCCTGTTCGTTTCTGCTCTGAAGTCTGACTGCGCTCAGCTCCTGTTTGAATACATCCCTTCTCTTTACACTGCATTACATCATTGTCATTTAGTAGACACTCTTTATCTAGAGTGACTTACGCAGTCTACAGCATTTACATGTTATGTATTCATACTGCTGGATGTTTAATGAGGCAATTGTGGGTTAAGTACCATGCCCAAAGGTACAACAGCAGTGCCCCAGCGGGGGAATCGAACCGGCAACCTTCAGAGCCCTGCTCCATACCGCTATGCTACACTCCCTCCCTTCTTGCCCCGTCTCTCAAGCTCCGGTAATGTTTGTCACCCCCTCCCAGATTTCACCTCCTTCTACAATATCCTGAAGAACTGCCGGGGGCACAACGTGGAGCGGTCGGTGTTCAGCGAGAGGACGGAGGAGTCGTCCGCCGTGCAGTATTTCCAGGTGACTGACGCCGCCAGCGGGCTGCTGTGCTAGCATGTATCAAACGCACTGGTACCAGGCTTATATTTCACACACACGCACAGTAATACGACACACGTCTCACATTGAGATACCAGGTGCACATCACGCACATGCTATAATGCTAGATACATAAAACACATAAACACACATTGCATCACATTATTGTCATTTAGCTCTTATCCAGTGTGACTTACAGTTTTATCCATTTATAAAGCTGGATATTTACTGAGGCAGTTTTGGGTTGGGTACCTTGTCCAAGGGTGCAACAGCAGTGTCCCAGTGGGTGCAACCAGCAACCTTTTCCCAGTGGGGAATCAAACCAGCCTCTACTAAAACCTTTCCTTTAGTTGAGAATTAGGGAGAGAATTACATTACTGTCATTTAGCACTTACACAGCTGCCTCATAGGTTACAAAAATTATCTGTTTACAACTGGATATTTCTGAGGTAATTCTGGGTTGCCCAAGGGTTCAACAGCAGTGTCCCAGTGGGGAATCTAACCAACGGCCTTTCGGTTACCAGCCCTGATCTTTACCACCTATGCTACGCTGCCACCCCGCATCACTGCAGACACACGCATCACTGTATATGCCTTACAAAAATACCACACACACACTCCACAAAAAGACAGACACACAACTCACGCTGACCAGATGCACCACACACAGTCGAAGTCTGACCATCTGACACATGGAAAAAAAATTGTGTGTATGAGTGTATGAGCAACCTGTTGGCAATACAGACTGACCCAGTGGACGTGTGGAATATGAGGACACTAATTAATGCACTGATAGTTGCGCGTCCTGATATAACCCCCTTTCACATCAAGCAGCATCAAAGAAGCTGGCAGTTTACCAGCATTTAAAGGCTGGCTTCAGCCTCTTGTCTCTGTCACCTCCAAAACATTGGCACTTAGCTGGTTGGGTTACCTTTCACATTGCATTAGGCAAAGTTGCCTGTAAATAGATATGACATGTTGCGCTCAGTGCATTATTAGGTTTCAAAGTGG
>CM032893.1:25265962-25300962 GCA_019176425.1 Megalops atlanticus
CTTGCACTCATTCTCCCTCTTTCCTCTCCTCTCTTTCCCATATTCCTCCCTCCTGTCTCCATCTGTCTCTCCCTCTCTTCCTCACAGGATAGAGATCCCATTCAAGTTTCACATGATTCACTCCGGGCTGGTGCATGGCCTGGCCTTCTGGTTTGATGTGGCCTTCATCGGCTCAGTGTGAGTGCAAACTTTCAGCCAATCAGTGTGTGATTCTTATGACTGCCGGGCACAGCAGTTCTGTCAGTTAAGCTCCGCCTCTGTTTATTACAGGGTTCTAGAACAGGCTCTAGAACTCTGACCGTCAGAGGTCGCTAGGATTCCATTTCCCACTACAGCAGGGCTTTAGGAGTCCTGGATCTTTTAGAATCTGTCTTATTTGGTTCGGTGGGTTTCACCTTCTGCTCATTGTACGGGAAAAGCTGGCAATAATAGACAGCCTTATCTGAGCTGCTGGACCATGGCGTTCCAAGGAAAAGATGCCTTATGAAAACCACCGAAATGTGTGGCCTTCCAGGGATATAGATAAGTCTGTCGAGCCCTCTGGACCACGACCGTCCATGATTCAGCGCGGTCTCTATTAAACCTGCTGGACCGTGCTCCTCTGCCCTCGGAGGTGAGGGAGACCGGTCGCGCAGCATAATGGCTGTGTCTGTTTTAGCGGCAGGTAGTTACCGCTTCAGAGGTTTCAAACAATTTTAGGTTTCAAGCAAGCGGATTTCCACCTGGAACTCTGAGTGGGTGACTTGTCAGAATGATGACTTGGAAGCCGCTGAGGCATAGCAAAAACTCACTGACGGTGGAGCTCCGGGCTGGAATGAACCGTACAGGCTGGCATCCGTCACTCTTTCTGTCCGAAATACGAGCAGTCAAAGATGTGGAGAAAGAATTGTTCAAATACACCAAGGATGGAATAGTATGGTAGTTCATTTCACACTCTGAAATTAAGCAAGCAGAGTCCTTAGCATAGAGAGAGGAGGAGTTGTGTGCATTACGGACAGACAGCGGTTGATTTCGAGGGATGTTCAGGTAGAACCTCTGGTCCAGTCATGCTTTGTGGGGTGTGAGCTAGCACTTGAGCTGCAGCAAACAACATTTTTCCAGCATGTTACAGGTGGTTTCCCTCATATATCTGTACTGTGAGTCCCATTCATTTATAGATCCTGACCTGGAGCTCTCCTTCTAAAGTTGCTTTTTTGCTCCTGGCTCTCTGGTGCCCTCTACAGGATGACTGTGTGGCTGTCCACAGCCCCCACAGAGCCTCTCACCCACTGGTACCAGGTGCGCTGCCTGCTGCAGTCTCCCCTCTTCACCAAGGCAGGAGACACGCTGTCTGGCACTGCCCTGCTCATCGCCAACAAGAGGTATGTGTCACCTCATGAAGGTGAGGTCTGTGTGGCGTGTGTGTGTGTGTGTGTGTGTGTGTGTGTGTGTGTGTGTTTGTGTTTGTGTCAGCTTCACCCATACCAACCCCTCCTCCTGTACTTGCAGGCAGAGTTATGACATCAGTATCGTGGCCCAAGTTGACCAGACAGGCTCCAAGTCCACCAATCTTCTGGATCTGAAGAACCCCTTTTTCAGGTGCGCTGGTACATTCCATGGAGCTGCACGGGCTTGAGGTTTGGGCTGTGCCATTCAGGGAGAGGAGGGGTGGTAGAGAGCAGCGGACAGCGTGGCCCTCTGTTCCCCTTCCTCTGACGTTGTGTGTTGTTGTTGTTTTTGCAGGTACACGGGCACCACCCCTGCGCCTCCCCCTGGCTCACACTACACCTCCCCCTCAGAGTCCATGTGGAACACGGGGGGGAGTTACAACATGAACCAGGGCATGGCTGTGTCAGGTATACAGCAGCTCACACGCACACATGCACACACACACACAGGCATACAGCGCTACGCTGAGAGGCCAGGGCACTGCACACACGCTCACACGCACACACACGCAGGCATACAGCACTACACTGAGAGGCCAGCTCCAGCGCACCGCACACATGCACGCACACACGCACACACACACACAAGCAGGCACACGCAGTAGATTCCCACTCAGACTTCAAGAGTACTCTCATGGAAGACACACACACACTCACAGACAGACGGTGAGAATGCCGTCACAGATGGAGACACAGATACCAGAATGTGTGTCACACTGCAGTCTGAGTCCGCAGTGTGTTGCGTTGACCAGACAGCAGGAAAGTGGTCTCATCGCAGACACGTCCTACTGCTGTCTGTTGCGATCTGTCACGTGTATTATGATTAATGGTTTCTCTCCTTCCCTCCCTGCTCTCATCCTCATCTTCCTCCGCTCTTTCTTCATCCTCTGTCCTCTCCACATGTCTGGTTTTCACTTCACATCTCTCTCTCTCTCTCTCTCTCTCTGCCTCCCTCCATCTCTCTTCCTCTCTCTCCCTCCCTCTCTCTCTCTTTCTCCCTCCCTCTCTCTCTCTGTCTCCCTCCCTCTGTCACTCTCTCTCTCTCTCCCTCTCTCTCCCTCCCTCTCTCTCCCCCTCCCTCCTCTCCCTCCCTACCATGCTCTCTCTCTCCCTCTCCCTCTGTCTCCCTCTCCCTCTCTCTCCCTCTCCCTCTCTCTCTCTCTCTCTCTCTCTCTCTCTCTCTGTCTCCCGCTCTCCCTCTCCCTCTCTCTCTCTCTCTCTCTCTCTCTCTCTGTCTCTCTCTCTCCCTCCCTCTCCCTCTCTGTCTCTCTCTCCCTCCCTCTCCCTCTCCCTCTCTCTCTCCTTCTCCCTCTGTCTCCCTCTCCCTCTCTCTCCCTCTCCCTCTCTCTCTCTCTCCCTCTCCCTCTGTCTCCCTCTCTCTCCCTCTCCCTCTGTCTCCCTCTCTCTCCCTCTCCTCTCTGTCTCTCTCGCAGGGATGCCTACAGCCTATGACCTCAGCACAGTCATCGGCAGCAGCTCCTCAGCGTCCCACAACAACCTCATCCCCCTCGGTAAGCACAGACAGACAGACAGACAGACGGACACTGACGCAGAGCAGCTTCCTGACGTGGATACATCACGCTACCTCATTTACAGATGCAATATCAGAGCAAAGATGGACATGGCTGCCAGGTGTCAACTGATACCCAAACACGTTCAGGCACAAAGTCTGGACCACTTTGTACATACTGTTAGTGACCCAGGAGAAACGTATGACCAGTATACATTTACAAAATGATGGGCAGCAGCTACTTCACAAGTGGATAAGTGTCATTGTAAATATAGCCACCAGTAGCTCTAATGCCAATTGCCTGGCCAACTCCATTGGCTACATGTCTTCTGCTGTGACATTCTGACTTTCCTTGTTTTAAAGCAAGAGCTCTGAGAAACACTAACCTGAAGAATGTTGCCAGGTTGCACAGCCAGTCTTATTGAGGCCATGCCCACTTAGTACCTCCAACCACCGGGGTTCATTCTCTGAAACTTTCTATACTCTCAAGGAAACTTACATAGATTTATATATATGTAAAATAACTATAGATCAGCATTTCCCAAACCTCCTGGAGGACCCCTTGTCCTGCATGTTTTAGATCTCTCCCTGCTCCAACACAGCTGATTTAAATGATCAGTTTGTTATTAAGCATCTTCAGGAGTTCATATTGAGTTTGGATGTACTAGTGAATAGTGACCATTTTTTTCTGAGAAATTCCCATGGTGCATTTGTAAGTGTGTGTGTATCTATGCAGATGATGTCTGTTCACTAGGATTTGGTTGTGCCCCCTACCCTTCTCCCCCTTTCAGTGAACACGGGGATCGTGAACCACACTCCCTCCAGAATTGGCTCCATCATGAGTACGGGAATAGTCCAGGGTGAGTCTCAAACCGCAGCTAGGTCTTTAGCCTGGCACCAGGGGGTCTCTGGCTTCAGTTGCTGTGGCCTGGATACCTCCAACCTGGGCCCTATGTTCTGCTCCCAAACCAGGTTGCAAGGCTGATTTGTGGGGGTCCTTGGCAAACATTACATTACATTACATTTAGCAGACATTCTTATCCAGAGTGACTTTCAGCAGAATAGAACATAAGTGTATCCATTCGAGTTAAATGAGCAACAGTGTCAGACCAGGCTAACAACACTTCCGGACCAGTGAGTATGAGCACAACACTATTCAAGCCCTCACCTAAGTTAACTAAGAATCAAAAACACGTCGCAATAATACACGTAAAATAGATGGCAGAATTTGCCATTGTGGAAAGTCATGATGTTTGCCATGGAGAGCTATTCAGCATGTTTCACTCTAAAGTTTTGACACGTCATGTTCAACGATTAGTTACATCAGATGAAAACATTGCATGTGGCATCGGGAGGGGGAGCTGAAATAAATTGTTTGAAGTGAATGAAAATCGTGTCTGTCCCTTCACAGGAGCTACGACTGGCCAATCAGGACAAAGCAGCAGTAGCACCTGCTATCCCGTAAACAGCCAGTTCACGATGGGGGGGCCCGCCATCTCTATGGCATCTCCCATGGCTGTCCCCAGCCACACCATGCACTATGGGAGTTAAGACCCTTTGACCCTGCAAGCTGCAGCTCCCAGCTGACCCCAGCCAAACCAAGCAAACCAAAACCAGAACTGCTGTTTCTGCCCAACGCCTTCCTCTGCTCCTGTCTCTCTCTCTCTCTCTCTCTCTCTCTGTCTCTCACTGCTTTTCCTCTCTTACCTCACCTGTCCACGCACCCACCCACGCCTCTTGCAACTTTGCTGTCACTCTCGCAAACAGCCACTAGGTGGCGACGCTTCTCTGTCCGTGAGTTGAAGGGCACAAACTGAGACTGTGGCTTATGGGTGTGTGCTCTTTTTGACCGGCCTGTTTCAGCTATGTAGTTTTTAATGCTTTATACACACACACACATGCGCACACATACTAGATACACCAAAATGAACTTGACTCGCTGCACAACTGGACAGAAGGACGTGTTGGCTCCTGTTGTTGGAATATGACCCCCACGCCTCTGCTGCTGCTCCTCCAGCCTATCCTTTGTCCCCCAGGCCTGGCCTTGTTGCTCCAGATGCTTCTCCAAGGCTTGCAGCAGCTTCAGACTCTTCCACCACTGCCTCCTGGGAGTGCATATCAAAGCATATCATCGTCTTTTTTCCATATCTGGATTTACGACTCAAAAGACTCCAGCAGCAAGGACATTAGTACAGTGCCGCCGTCTTTTAACAGTTTGTAGTTTTGTTTGTTTTGTCATACCAAGTTTAGAGTTAAAAGCTGCCAGTAGTATCCTGATTTTTTTGAAGATGCATCTCCCAGCATGTTTGTCATTTTAGTATGCACAGGTGTGACTGAGCTGGTGCTCGCTGGACAGTATCTCTGAACTGTGTTTGAACATCTATGCCGTCCCCCAACCCCCCCCCCCCACCACCACCACAGGAACTGACTGACTGAAAGACAGAACAGTCAGCCAGTGGGCTCTGATGATGTCATAGAGAAGTGGGGCTCTAGCCAATCAGGATTTGTAGCATGCCGTGCTCTCTGCAAGGTGGGCGGAGACCGCACGCTGCGGCTCGGACAGTGAGAACTCGCGGACACTACTGTGGATTGGGAGCAGGAGAGACCTTTGGATCAGCAGTATCGTTGTTTACACCCCCTACCCGCCTTGCCTGTTTACGTGCGTTTGAGATTGTGAGACTGGTGTGTTGACCCCAGGGAGGGGGCAGTAATATCACCTTGTCCCCCTCCCCTCACCAACCTGGAGCCCAGAGATCTGCCCCCCTCTTTCCTCCCAAAATGGGCAGTGTTATTGCACCCTGTTACGGACAGACTCTGAAAGAGACCTATGCGTTGCTTCCAGTCACACATTTGGACTCGACACTCGATATATCAAGCAACTTTTAAAGGAAAAAAAAATGTCTCAGCTAGTTTGTAGAAGTAAATTTTTGTCTTCATTTTTTCTTTCACAAAAAAGAAACCCAAAAAAGAAGCAAAAAAAAGGAACAGATTAAATGTTGGTGGAGAATTTCCTCAATCCTGCTGCCTTGCATTGACCCTTGCATCAAGTACTGCATTGCATTCTGGGTCTGAAAATTTCATCTCCTGCAGCTGCACAAACAGCATGCCCACACGCACACACACCCTTTTGAAAAGAGATTACCGTGATGACTAAAATGTCCATCACAGATCTCTGAATGAATCCATATTTTGACAGTTTTAATACAGCAAACCCTTTGCACACTGACAGCTCTTCAGTGTTGCCTTGTCAAGGCTGGGATTAGTGACTGGGGTCCTGGTTTCACATGTGAACACCGGCTGTGTTTTATTAGGACAAGCTCTAATTCACTGGACCAGATGCATCCAAACTGAAACAAGGCCATACAGAAGCATAGCCACCTCACAGTCTGGGGGGATTTTGACTGAACAGGTTTTGTTTTATTCCTGGATTAGGCATTAGTCTCTGGCACTCAGGGAGCTGTACTGACACACTGGCCTTGGCTCTATCTGAGATCAGAGGGCTGTGGGTGCAGTCCACTGGAGTCCTACCAAAGAGTGTTAAGAAAGGTGCCATTACAGTAGCACAGAGTGCCCTCTCACTGGCATTCTGGATCTATGATGACATGAGGGGAGCTTGTCAGGCTGGTTTACGCTATGTGTTCAGGGATAGACTGTCTGAGCTCTAGGCCATCCCTCAGTTTTCATGAACCCCCAAGACCAAATCATGTAATTGTGTTTCCACAGAAAGTGGGAGTATAAATTCCAGTCTGCCTCCTTATGGACTTAGCAAGCCCATAGCCAGTGAGCAAGTTGATCTGTGTCTGTTTCCCCCTTCAGTTCTTGGCTTGTTACTGTGAATCAGTCATCTCTCTAGAACATTGGGCCAGTGTCATAACAGAAGATGCCTCTTCTCCCTCCAGACAGGTAAATATTCAAATGACCCATCAAAGTCAAACCAAACACAAAGTTCCATTCTCCATTTATTATCGGAAACAAATCAAAACCAATGTAATAGACGCAAACATGACACAAAACATGAGCAGCAGACAGCTACCAGATTAGCAGCGAGGTATGTCAGTAGATGAGAAGGTTGTCCTATTAAGTCACTTTTTGAGAAAATGCGCCATGCTGGATCAGGTATAGTTGCCCCATCCTGCCATGTCTGTCCATTCTGCAGTAAAGCAGCTGCCCTCAACTCAGGGTACACATCAGTGACGTCACAATGCATGGCCTCTGTAAGAGGTCAGAGTCATCAGAGCGCACTTGTGACTTGGCGGCTTTCGCAACTCCGGTGTGGTTTCACACTGCTCCATTTCTGGACTTCTCCAAAGGGCAACGTCTGTGAAACCACCGGACGGAGCCTTACTGGGATATTTGATAGCTGAAGTCTACTCGCAAGGAATCATCATACCCCAGAAGGGCTTCACTAAACTAAAGACTCATTTAGGGCTGGGGCTCCCAAACTTTAAGCCAAGGACCCATTTCATGTGCGAATTCGCTTTTTGTGACCCTCCTCACAAAAAAATGTAACACATAAAATATGGTATGACGTATCTTTGAAGCATATCTGAATATAACTGCATGTACACTAGCTAGTGTATTGTTTCGTCTGATTAGTGCCAATGTCTGGAGGTGTATGATACAGCACATGCTTATTCAAAAACATCTGACCTACCAGGCTCCTGACCTAGTTTGGGAACCGATGATATCAGGGAATGCCAAGCAGCCCAGACTCAAACAACAGAAAATAATAGCCATCGGACGAGTAAATAAATAAAGAAGACAGTGACATTCACATTTAATAAATCATACTTAAAGGTAACATACTTCATGTAAACATTAGGAGAGAAGAATTACTGAAATCAGACGCTGTTGGTATAGGCCCTATAGAGATGTGTAGACTGCAACCCTTAATTTGTTGCTACATCAAACCTCAGTCATCTGTATGTACATTATGCACTCCACAAATTTTTTTTTAAGTCCTTCAGTGTTACCAGAATATAAATCTGATTTATTGCAATATACAATATATCTCTGTGAAGCCCCAAATCCCATCACCACCCCTCCACACCCTGAAATCTCTCCCGCTGTCTTGGTCAGTGTGACTTGACTGCACTGGTCAGTGCGGCGGTGCGGTTGGAGGAGGGGGGAGCCAGCGAAGGGGAGGGTGTCGCCGTGTGCACGGCCGTCTGGAAGAAGTACATCTGGGAGAGAAAGAGTAAGGCATGGTATCATTTTCAGACTCTGTGTAAAACGCTGGCCTTCTGCCCTAGTGCGTTTCAGTGTGGAAGCAGCCATACCATCTGGTAGACTTATCTTATCAAAGTACAGAAGCTAAGTGGGATTGACTGTGGTTAGCCCTGGGAGAGCTTGTGGGAAAGCCAGTGTTCTCTTTGGACCAAGATTAAAAACTAATGTCATAATGTGGTGATCAGAAGACATGTTGCAATGGGATCCTGGCACCCTGTGTTCATTACAGATCCCGTCAGTCTGTATCGTCTGGGATGTCCTGGGGTCCTGGCCAAATTCCCAGTCTGGCCACCTGGTCACCCCACAGTTTAACTGGATAGTCCATCTCCACCTTGGCTCATGTCTGGATGAGGGTTCCATTGAAAGGTTTGCATCACCCTGCAGGGGGTTTACCTTGGTGGTAGATTGTGACTCAGATTCACTTCCCTCACTACAATGTTGAGATCCATGAAAGGGACTATAAAAATATATTTCATTATTGCCTTATTCAGCGGGGGTTTACAGATTTGTGAAAACCGTTCCTTCCAGCAGGACTGATTTTTACATGGGTAGGTTGATAAAAGTGTTGACAAAGTTTTAAGGTACGTGACAAAAGAGGAAACCACAATCAGAGGAACCAGACTAGGCTACTACAGGCTGTGCCTTACCTTGCAGCCAATAGCAAGCAAAGCGTGCAGTACAATAATGGTCGTCACGGTGGCAAAGGCAGTCAGCTTGGTGTCGTCACGGACGACTGGCCAGAAGGTGAGGACCAGCAGCGAGCCAGAGATCACCATGGCAACCAGGATCAACAGCCACTGGAGCCAATCAAAGGGGATGATCCACAGCACCTGTGGGGTAGCGGGGAAGAATGGGCCACCTGTTCTGTGACGGAGCTGGGAGCAGGGATGACCACGTCCAGGGGGGTTGTGGCCGGTAGCAGCCGGCTTACACTCACCGAGGTGGGGATGTAGACGAAGAGCGAGTATCCGTAGACGCACACCGTCTCCAGGAAGGAGTATCCCCCGGTCTGCCTCTCTGCCCCCTGCCGCCACGTCAGAAACCCCCACACACCCAGGGGCACCAGCCACGCATACAGGAACACAACCACCGCTGCGATCGTCACTGAGACCAAACACAGACAGGGAATGTGTCACACTAGCTACCAGAGAGAAAGCAACTGCCGCTCCTCAAGATATATTTTTCTAATAGTAATAATTCATTATTATTATTGGCATTTAGCAGACGCTCTTATCCAGAGCGACTTACAATGTTATCCATTTATAATGTACATTTATACAGCTGGATATATTTTACTGAAGCAATTGTGGGTTAAGCACCTTGCCCAAGCAGCAGCAGTGCCCCAGTGGGGAATCGAACCAGCAACCTTTCGGTCATGAGTCCTGCTCCTTAACCACTATGCTACACTGCCACCACACATGGTTGGGGAGAGAAGCTGTGCAAAGCTTTTATGCTAAGATGGGCAAAAGTGTAGTGGTAAAGAGAAGGGCTTGTAACCAAAAGGTTGCTGGTTTGAATCCCCACTGTGGCACTGTTGTTGTACCCTTGGGCAATGTACTTAACCTACAGTTACCTCAGTATATATTCAGCTGTATTAGTGGATAAAATTGTAACACGACTGGATGTGGACAAGAGTGTCTGCCAAATGTAATTTAATGGAATTTTGCTCATTTAATTTTGATGGATACGCTTGTTAGATATAGATATTGTTAGATGGATACGCCTTGGACTAGAGCGTATGCTAGATGAATGTAATGTAATGAGTTGCCTGCCACAGACTGAGGGATGAGGGGTGACAGTCCCTTCACAAAGTGACAGGATAAAGAGTGCATTCAGAGGTTCCTCCCTCACCCCTGTGGAACTGTGGCCGGTAGTGGTACTGTGGGTCGCCCATCTTGCTCAGGAAGGTAGATAGGTTCCCGCTGATGGCTACAGAAAAGACCAGTGTGGCGCATATCCAGAACGGTCCTGGGAGGGAAGGGAAGGAGACCATAATCCATGAGGGACAGCCAAAATCAGACTGGGTACTCAGCTATCACCCTGGATGTCCAAGTGTGGGGGTAAACTTGAGCATGGTTCATACCCTAAAACTACTCCTCCAAAAAACCCAACTCCACAAATAAATCAGATGATTGGTAAGATGAATAATACAGAGCCCAATACATGGGTGGGTTGTGAGAGAATGAGGCTTCCCAAACCCTAAAATGGCAGGAGTTATAATGTGTTATCAGTGACTCACTCGTCCTCACTCACTGGATCATACTATTTCGCCGTGGAGAGCAGTGTCTTGATTAGTACTATGCATTCAACAGTTTATTGAATGCACAGTAGCTGGAAGTGGTACAAACAGTTCTGTAAAGTGGTATACTACAAAATTGCATGCTTGTCCCCCATGCGACTGGTTTGGCACGCAGATGCATAAGAATTATTGATTTTCACTTCCTTACCGTACAAGTCGGGGTTATTTCGAATGTGGTGCTTGACAAAGTTTCGCCCTGGCAGAGGCATCACTGACCCTTTGATCCTGTCCAGCACCTGCATCACATGACACATGATCAACCAATCAGATACCCCGCACAATGACAATCTCCACAAACAGGAACGTAGCAGTCAGCAAGTGCAGAATGTTCAAATGCTGTGTGGTCTAGATGTTCCACTGTGTAGGGCACAGACAATGTCTTTCAGTTGAAGCTAAGTGTACAGATATGTAATAGTGTCTGTCCATGACAGAAGTGCACCACAATGTACCTTGTGTTGCCTAAGTTAGGTGTGATCCCGTCCCTCCAATCCACATCACACGACTCTTCACAAGACACAACTAGCTCACACTAATTGTGCGTAGCCCTTACACCAGGGCACCCTTGGTTCAGCTGTGTGTGTGTATGTGTGTGTGTGAGATGTTATACACAGTACCTGCATTGTATCCACATTGAAGAATGATTGGTAGTACTCAAAGGTCCAGAAACCGCTGGTTTGTTTCTCCTTTCCCAACAACTAGAAACAACACAAACACCAGGGATTTATGCATTAATCAAAACAATGTATTCCACTGCTAAGATAGCAAGCATGACTCCCGGGTATCTACAGCTGACCATTCCCAGCTGTAGATTTCTAAGAGCCTTATCATTACTAAAGTGGACAGTGTCTTCCAAAGGATGAAGAAGACCATAAGAAAAACCCTAAAATATACAAAAATATACCGTGTCGCATATGTGGAGCTAGAATCAGAGGACCACTATAGCGTACCATCAACGACAGAAGGTGAAAGGGTCATGAACAGAGACCAATAGAAAACAGGGCTGCTAACAATAAATAAAACAATCATTCTCAGATGAAGCTGTGTGAGATGAGCCCATCCCCCTGTCACAAACCTCTGAATTCTCCTCCTGGCCCTCATCGTCCTCTGACATGTCCAGTTTGACATCCCCCTGAGCTGGGGCTGTACTAGGGCTGGATACACTGAGGGTTGTGGCTCCAGGGTCAGCAGAGAGAAGGTCTGTTGCCTCCTCAAACTCTGCAGGGGGAGATGAGGTGGAACAGAGGACAGCATAGAGAGTGAGGTATGGGGAACACAAGGAGGGACAGTGATCAGGAACATAGCAGGACCAGAAATGACAGAGTGATGTACACATTAAATTCCAGAGCTGAGAGACTGAAACATAACCTGCATTGTGCATGCATGCTAACAATGTGTATTCTTGTAAAAAAAAAAAAAAAAAGACAAACTACTTGTATCCGGGTATTACATTAACTTATTTCAATGATCTTGAAGTGCCCACCCACCTTGGAACTTTAGGTCGTCTGGAGTCGCCATGGCCACACTGGACAAATGTCCCCTGACGCTAGTAGTTGCACATACAGTGGTTACACGAAAGGAAAAAGACAAATATATGATTATTATTTAAGTTTTCTACTGCGATTACAACTGTCATCTGATTATAATTCACTACTGAACACTGTCTGCAATAGGCCTGACATACATAAGCTATTACAACTTGATGTCATCTATCCCATAAAGTATCGTAACGGTGTGCGTGTCCATTTGTAGTTCCGTTGTATCAAGCTAGCTACGTAGTAACCGGTTCGCAGTGATTCACACCAAAAATATTAGTTACATTACGTTCGCAGAGGGGAACCCAGACTAACAAATAGTCTAGAAAAACTATGTATGGCGTTGTAATTTGTGTATGTGGTCGTGATGTTAAAGCTTCACAAACACTCACGAAATCAGAGGTGAAACAAAATGACAGGACTACCTTATTATAATTCAGCGTGGTCAGCTGACGGTAACGATCAACGAGGCAAGCTGTAAAACAGCTGGAACAGAGATGACAGTCTACGTACACAGTAAGATACGGTCGCTAGCAAGCCTCCTCGCTTGCTAGTTGCCCAGCGGAAGTTCTCCGGACAACGCTGATGTTCTTCTACGGTTCCACCTGGAGACTCTCGCTCACCTTGCCCCGGCTGATCGCTGTCTCGGCAGACTGAATTAGTTAGCAAGCTAAGTAGCTATGAAGTGTAATTTATCAAAACTCGCTACTGCAGAACTCTCCCTCCTCTATCCGCAGTGAGGTAGTCAGCACTTATATTGCACAGGTCGGCTATCTAGTTGGCAGTATGGCTGCCTTTTCGCTGTCTGTTATAACAAAATATCGAAATTATCCTAACTTGAATAGCTAGCGTTTAGTACTGTTAGCCCTCTGTATTGAGATGCAGGGTGACAGTTAAATTCAACATCCATATCTTTCTCCACGTCACCTTTGCCAGCCAGCAGCTTCTGTGTCAGCTTCAGGAGAAGCTCGTAATTATCATGTGACCGTAGTACAGCCGGGGTATAGCTACCTAGTGTTGGAGCAACGTGTTTAGTTGTTCTCGTAACAGCTGGTCAGACAGTTAAATAGCTAATCAATTTATTTTAATTTCTAGATTTATTTTTGTCAGTGTATAGTTTCAATAAACTGGTAAACTGTCAGCAGGTAATATTGTACTGATGTAATTATGACCGAATTATTTACGAATGATACGTGTAAATGGAACACATGTTCAAATTCATTTTCCCTATCGGAACAAAAATATTAAAACCGTTCCATGAGTGGCTCCATTTTGGCTCTAACATTACGTTCCATCTATACATATCTAATAAATTCATCGGCTGTCTATCAATCATTTTGAACCAAAATGGCCACACTTTTCCTTCCGGGTTTTCTTTCTATTTCAAGCTGAATTTCCGTTATGTTGAAGAGTGTCGTACGGCGAACATGGCCGCTCGGTGTGTGCTGAGAAGGTGGTGCTCCACCGCTGCGCAAAGCAAGGGCACCCGGTGGGAGAGGTTGCAAAACAAACGTATCGGTGAGGCGAAAATAATTATATCTAGTTGTGTATTTCTCAACAACAGTGTTTTTCAGTGCATTTAAATTCCTGCCGAGTACTGTAGCCGGCAACTAGAAAGCCTGATGAGGTTACGTACAAGGTGCTGGACGCTAAAATGGAAAGGTTCATTCATTTTCCTCTCTAGCTAAACATAAGCTTTATCCGCGAAACTAACATATTGATGTGCTAGTGTATTGTCATTGGTTTACTTGATGAACACGTTTTCTCCCGAAATGGCTGTCTAGCTAACTAGCCAACTGCCAAGCTAACTTCTAATCTGCTAGCTAGTTTACCATGTAGCTCCTTACCTGTCACAAGAATAATGTTATGAACTGGCTTATGTAGCTAATGTTTGCGCAGGTTATTGGCGGTTAATGACTATATTTTGGGGAAGAAAGCCTTCACAAGTTGAAATAGCTGTAGAAGGAGAAGAGGTGCTATCGGAGTGATACCTCGTGAATCTCGTAATGAATGGAGTTGCCATGTGCTGCCAGTCAGTGACTTCTTTGAAAGAGCCAAAAGACTTCACAAAAAAGCTATTGATCGGGTTAAACTGGTGAGTCACGGAAAACACATGATGGCTCCAAGCGTTTGGGGTTCCTGAAGCCTTACTCTATAACACACACTGTCATGATGGTTTTGTCTTTGTCTGTACCGTGTGCCTATAAGCTCCAAGAATATCTTTTTTTCATCTCACGTTCTTTCTCACGATCAGTCGTGTGGTGTCGCAGCCTGCTCGCCGATTACAAAGAAGCGTGCCGTGAGGTGGTGGTCGGCTCCTGGGAGCGCCCGTTCAAAGCCTCCGCCTACATCGGACTCCTGGGAGGGCTCTGGGCCTGTTACTACACCAACCCGGAGGACACCTCCTTCGAGACCTCCCTCCTGGAGGCAGCCAATCAGCTGGGCCTGCTGTCTCCGTGGATACGCAATGGGACGTCGGACGGCCATGTCCAGAGCCTGGTGCGGCTCCGGAACGAGGGGAGGCTGCGCTATGCCAGCCTGGGCGTGGCGTCGCTGGCGTACCGCGCGGAATACGACCCCGCGGTCGGCCTGTACGAGGCCCGCTGCTCCTTCCTGTCCGTGCCCTGGAGGGAGCTGCCCAACCGCGTGCTGGACGTGGGCTTCGCCGGGCGCTGGTGGGTCCTGGACGCCAAGATGAAGGACTACGACGTGAACGAGGAGGAGTTCCGCCGCCTGCCCCCCTCTCTGGCCGCCACGGCGCCCCCTTCCGCCCAGGAGACGGAGAGGAACGAGAGGCTGCACGAGGAGTCGTGGAAACCGCTGGTCATGAGTCAGGAGGTCATTGACCAGGCAGAGAGCGAGAGCGCGGGGCAGGACACACAGACACCGACACCGACAGACACACAGACAGAGACAAAAAGCACCGCCGTGACGGAGTGATGGACATACAGCCATACACACACACTCACACACAGTCAAGCCTGGCTCTGGAGAACATTAGTGGGGAATTCTGTGTGAGAGAGACAGCACCTGTCATCATGTCTCCCCTCTCAGCTCAGAACATCTCCATTTTTTCAGCACAAAACTCTCAACTGCAGCCTTGCTTTAGTAGGTCTCTGATCTGCTTTGACAATGATTGTCTCTAGGGGTTCACCAGCTACTGAGACACACTTTGTACTGTGGCTGAGACATTGCTGTTAACAGTCCTGAATTCCTGAATTAGATATAAAATATAAAGTATATAAATATGCCTGTGTGTGTATATATACATGCATACACATGCACACACACATGAGAGTGAGAGAAGGAAACATTCCTGTTGTAGTGATGGAACTTGAAAAATGTCTTCATTATACCTGACACTGTATTTGTATACCAGCCTGTCAGGATGACAGTTTTGAAAATGAAGTCTCAAATGCAGTGTGTGACTGTAATTAAAAGACTGGGTGCAGTATTCCAGCTTCTTTGCTTCTTTGGTCATTGGTGTCATGGGTACAGTGCAGTTCTTAATTACTTAGCATATTACTTATTCAGGGCACCATACAGCTACAACTTTGCGTTCTGTGATACAGCTGGATACTGTCAGAGAAAATTTGTGAGATGTACCCTCGTTGAGCATGGATCTTTAGTGATTCCAAGCAACATCCCATTGGCTTCAGGTCAGAGTCCCAAACGACTGCAGCCTTTTTGTGACGTGTTTTATTCAATTTGCCCAGCTGTTCTGGAACCATGCTGTGAAAACATCATGGGTGGTAATGTAGCATAGTGCTAAGGAGCAGGGCTCATAATCAAAGGTTTGCTGGCTCAATTCCCTGCTGTGGCACTGCTGCTGTACCCCAGAATTATCTCTGTAAATAACCAGCTGTATACATGGATAACACGTGGAAATTGTAATCTGTTTGGATACGTTTCTGATGAATGACTGCAATGTAATGTAATTCAATGGAAGCAGTGTAAACGTTTCTTATTTCAGACAGGAAACCGCATCCACTGAATGATGTCATCGATGCGGCCCGTCTCCCGGATTTCGGTGTCTGGGGTTCTCTGCAGACAGCGGTTTTTGGTCGTTCCAGTACTTCATGGATGGACTTCACTGTTGGCGGGCAGTTAAAGCACACGCATCACTCATCATCTCTGCTGAGGAATATGTCATACTTTAAGGTCACGTGATTAAGAGGATTTAAATGCACATTCAGCTAACACCAGCGGAGATGGCCTTTGCTTTTCTGTGCCTGCAGCATTCCACTGGGTTGCATGCTCAGTGTTACATTATTGTGCCAAACTCATGTTTTTTATCATGTATCTTACATTGTAAGCCTTACTGTACTCACATAAAGACAATATCTCACCTCTGTATGTGTGGCTGAAGGAGTATATGAGAAAAACAAAGCAGTAGGGAGCACAAGTGAATGATTTTCAAAAAGAGGGGTTAAAAGGCAGAAAACCATATCAGAGCCCGTTCTCAGTCCTCCTCCCTTGTGCTGTCTTATGCCCTCCCCCGCTTAGAAACTGCATTTGTAACCAACAGGTTAACAGTTTGAATCCCAGTTATACCTTTCAGCATGGTATTCAACCACAATTACTTCAGTAAATAGCCAGCTGTATAAATTGATTAAATGTGTGAGAAGCACTGTAAGCTGCTCTGGACAAGGCTGTATGCCAGGCAAATATTAATTGAGGATAATAATAATAATCTGCACTCACACTTTACCCAGTTGGCTAGGGACCTAATAACACAGGAAGCAATGGAGCGAAGGTCAACTGAAGGTGAGGATGGAGCAAATAATTGACACTTGGGGGACATTTCAATTTTGTCAACTTTTATCACCACCTGGGAGAGGGGGTCATGGGTCACGGTTGAAGCCTGCCCTGGGACAGCTGGAATCCAGGCAGGCGGGGAAAGAATGCTTCAGGTATATCCCACCATGCAGAGAGATGTGTATGAGCTACATTTGAGACAGTCAGCCTTCACAGAAGTGTGCTGTTTGTCTCCCCCTGCTGGACACAGACAGAGGTGCTGGGGGGGGTTATGCTGGAAGGGTGGGAGTTGTTGATTCTGAAGCTGTATGACAGCATTTCAGACCGCTTCCTTGTCCCTCGAATTGGCATGCCTGTCTCCTTTCTCATGTCTTCCCCTGTCTCTCTGCAACAAAGTCTGTTTGATCAGCAGAACGCCGCTCTACTGAAACAGCGGTTCCTCAGTTCCTTTCTCATCGGACACCCACACACCCCCGAGGCAGCAGGAGATACAAGCTCCCTGAGTCATACCCCAGTTTTTTTTTAGCGCAGAAATCACCATCATAACCCCCCAGGAACACTACACTCACCCACACGCATACAATTCATCGATATACACAAATAATCCTGGCTGGATCAAAGTAGCGTCTGCCCCAGGACAGTAATCTGTACAGCTCTTCCCTCACGCTGGCGGTTGATTCTTCTCCTAATCACATCGCCTTTGAATGCCCTCTTGTGTCACTGTACGCTTTAATTCATTTTCTAGAAGAAAAACACACGCACACACACACACACACACACACACACATCTCCTGCTTCAGATTAATCTTTCCCTGTGCCCATCTCTTCTGAGATGTCAGTTATTGATCCAGAGAGCATTAAGACCCTCCTGACGCGGGCCCTTACTGGCTCTGGATCCTGATTGGTATCTTACCCCCATCCCCCTCTTCACCCCACTGAAAGGAATATCCACTCAGATCGGGTTGCGTTTCCGCTATTGGTGTGAATGAGGATGGAGGCGTGGTCACTGCAGTACGGTGCAGGCTCTGTGTAAACGTTCCAAACCGCTGCTGACGACAGGCTCTTTTTATGTTCCCGCGTGCGCGTCGCCTGCCGTTCCTCGCTTTTCACGGCTGGTTTCTGATTCGCGTAAAAGCTGTCGCACGCGGGTGTCTTTTAGGAAACATAGATGGAACTAAATGTTTCTTCAATGTCAGATGTCCAGTGTGGCCAGGGAGAGCATTTCTCCAGATGCACTGGCCCTGTCTCAAAAAAAAAAAGATTTGTCAACAGTGCCATTTTCAGCATTCAGGGAGGATGTGTCTGTCTCTTTCTCTCAGGTGTCTCAGGCTCAGATCACAAAACTTTCTCAAGCTGTCAGACAGAAAGACCTTTATCCCCGGAGCAGGGTTCATGACCCAGGCTGGACAAAGTGCCATTCAGCCCCTTCCGGATGCCTCACTTTGTTCTGATTGGTCTTTCGGCAAGGCAATCCCCCAGTAGCATGCCCCTCAGTCTGTAACCCGATCTGAGACAGAGCTGAGAAGGAAACCTAAACTGTCCGTAATGGGGTCGAAGTTGAACCGATGATGTAATGGACATGCATTCACCAAACGATCATCAGGAATATTGTGTGTCACGCATGTCAATTAAGGGAGGGACTAGACATTTTAAGGACGTTGCATGCCTACCCCCATATGATGAGGCTATCACTATTACATAGTTGGTTAAAATTGCATTGCATTATGCCTGGATGGTTTCTCAGTGTACATCGTAACAGCATTTGCGCCAGTTAGCCAGTCAGAGAATCATCAGTGAGTCTCAAGGAGCAATGTGTCTCCATTTTCATATGGCTCTAATGGTCTCTTCCTGTCTGGATGTCCATTGGGATTCCCTCTGAGTGCATGGATGGGAGAGTCAGTACAACCCCTTAAAAAGCCTCCCCACGCACACCCTGAGCCCCACACCCCCATCCATAGCTTGCTATCTACTTCAGGCTTATTCAAAGCGTTTCATTGACTCTTCAGTTTTTCTTTTCTATTGAAACAGAGTTGACTTTTCACCTGTGGCCACTGCCCCTGTAATTTTCACAATTACAAAGCCTCTTAACTCCACCCTGTCTCACAGTTCCTGAGGGCTCCTTCCTGTAGCCAGCCCTCACTCTGCCTTCCTGTGGGATGGCGCATCACGTATTGAGAATATCTATATTGTATGCATTGGCTTAGCAGATACATTAAGTTGTTTAGCAGACACTCTTACCCAGAGCGACTTACATAGGTTACAGTTCTTTACAATGTTATCCATTTATACAGTTGGATATTTACTGAGGCAGTTGTGGTTTAAGCACCTTGTCAGGGTACAGCAGCGGTGCCCCAGTAGGGAATCGAGCCGGCAGCTTTTCGGTTACAAGCCCTGCTCCTTAACCACTATGTTACGCTGCCGCCATACTGCAGATACCTTTCCCAGGTCAGCTTCCGTTGCTCACGGTCCACACGCCGTCCTTACACTGCTGGGTTTGTGCCACTGCTCATGCACGTTGCTCAAGGGGGCACGACAGCAGTGCCCCAACTGAGATTTGAACCTGCAACCTTCTGGTCTCAGGCCCATTTCCATAAACTGTTCCACGCTGCTTCTCTTATTTTCTGCTTTTTGACTTTCACGTGACTCTGTTGGAATAAGCGATTATACTGTAGGCTTGTTTCACCACAAAAACCTGAGTGCTGAGAGGAGGTAAATGCAATCCTCCCATACATTCTCACACGGCCATTGGCTGCCTTTCAAGCTGAAAGTCGAACAGCACACTGCAGTGCAGCGGGTGGAAGATATGGGTTACACCACCAATTTCATCCATGCAATTCATAGACGCCTGGTGAATCACGGGGTGCCTGAGAGGTGTGAGATCAGGAAACCCTGGCCAACCTACCCGCTCACATCCCCAGCGGAACAAAGCCACTTTGTTCCAATGCTACGCTGGTTGTTGTCAGCAAATGACACAGCCGGTTCCAAATATGGGCTGCGTTCAAAGTGATCCCCTTGCCAACTGACCCACTTGGGCCACAGAAAGCCCTGTTTTCAATTATTCTACCAGGCAAGTGAATGGGGAATCTATGGCACTTGCATCTGTTGGCTGTTGGCAGGCACAGTCAGGTGGGTCAGGAAGATCAGCGCTAGCCAGCAGCAGTAGCAGCAGCAGCACTGGAAGCTGAGCAAAGTGTGAGGGGGTCAGCTCAGCCCGATCACTGAAGAAAGGAGGGGAGAGGGGGGGCTGGTGGGAGCTGGTCCTGGATCAGAGCTTGCTCCCTGACCCCTGAGTGCGATCAATACCTCACTGAGGCAGGAGAGAGGGCTAAGGGAAAGGGGAAGAGGGGGAGGAACGGGAACACACAGTCAGCTGTTCCGCTTTTTTGAGTTCACAACAATGCACCATGGAGGGCAAGCAGATTTTACAAAGAAAAAGAAGTTGTCCTTTCTTTCCAAGAAAGAGCAATACATGCAAATATGCTAAAGTATGTTGAAGTGGACACTGATAAAACCTTGAATATTACATGCATACATACACACACACACACACACACACAGATAGATATATATATACACATACATACATAGGCTACATACAATTGCATTATATCTGGTCTTAATAGCAATGCTGAAATCCATTCTTAATAGTGTAGTCCTGCTTTAACTACCATACAGTCCCATCTGGCACATCCTTTGCAGCGCACTCTTGGTAATTTACCTCTTCCCTGAGCTCAGCAGGGATGGAACTGCTTCCTTTGCACAGATTAAGAAGACCAGTTGCCACCATGTGCACAGGTGAAGACTGTGTCAGTTTCTGCTGTGAACCACAGAGCTTAGGATGGACACCACACTCCTTCCTAAGGACCAATGAAGAACTCACAAGTGGTCAACCAGTTTTGGTCTCTGTTTTTTTTTTTTTTTTTTTTTTTTTTTTTACAAAGCATTTATGTACAAAGAATTAAAAACAATTAAAACATAAAATCCACAGATGCACCTCTCAGTTTCTGTCAGCCAGAAGTTGTAGAAGAACATAGCTGTGGGTTAATGGCTACAATAGGTAGAGATGGCTCTGCAGTGGGGGCTTGTGTAATAGCCCTTGGGGTGTAGCAGTGAAGGAGTTAAGCGTCTGGCACACGCTGTGAAAGAACCATGCATGTGTGCACGGGAGGGGGGGGAGGAGGAGGGGGGGGGGCACAGCAAAAGGGAAGGAGGGGGCAAGTATATAAATAAATGTCTGTCTGGAGTGTGAAAAATTCTGAAGGTGGGAGAGAGAAGTAGAGGCAGACAGAGTGCGTGCACGTGACACAGAGAGAGAGAGAGAGAGAGAGAGAGAGAGAGAGAGAGAGAGGGCGAGCTAGGGGAGGAGGGGGAAGGGGGAGAGGTGGAGGGAGAAACAGAGCGTTCACAATTTTCATTCAAACTGACATGGACTGCATGTCCTGGTTTGCACTCGCCCCCCCCTTCTCTCTCTCTCTCACACACACTCCCTCCCTCTCTCCCTCTCTCTCCCTCTCTCTCTCTCTCTCTCTCTCACACACACACACAAACACACCCAGAGCAAACAGTCTGCAGTTAAGTTTAAAGCAGCAGGAGGAAGACACTGGAGACACGGACTGGAGACACAGAGCGGGAGCAAGAGAGAGAGAGAGAGAGAGAGAGAGACGGGAAAACCAGGAGGAGGGAAGAGGGACAGAAGCAGGGAGAGGAGGAGTTTGAAGGAGAGGGTAGGGGGTATGATGGGGACCGAGAGGACAGTGCTGGAAGGGCAGGCAGAGAGACAGGATGGAGGGAGGGGAAAGAGACGAGTCGGACTAGGAGAGAAAGTGAGGGGAATGCAAGGCGAGGGGGAACGCAGATTAAGATGTATGGAAAGGGCAAAGGAGGAAGGGGGCAGGGAGAGTGCACCCACAGCTCCACAACAGAAGACCGCGGGTGAGTACTTTCATAACCGCTGAAAACATTCGCCAGTGACCTCTGCAACATAGTTTTCTTTCAACTGCAAATACGTGCATGGGTGCATGTGAACTTTTGGGGGTTCTTAGTACTTTATGAGGATTTGACATTGTGAAGTGTTACCACGCTAAGAGGAGTTTGTACCCAAAAGCACATTTACCATACGCAGCAAAGGTGACAGGGGTTTTTTTTTCTTATGAGTTTAGTGTCTTCTCCAGATTGTTCCAATGAACACTGTATTTAGTACATGCATTATCATTTCTAAAATGTGTTTAGCTGTACTTGTATCCCTGTGGGAAATAAGATTTTATATCTGCCTTTGGTGTGTGTGTGTGCGTGCACGTGGTGTGTGTGTGTGTGTGTGAGTGTGCACAAGTGTGTATGTAAGATTTCATTGGCACTTGCTGTATGTGCTCTGTACAGAGAAGTGTACATTCCAATCTCAGTGCCTTTGCAACGGTGCATGGCTTTCTCTATGGCCCTGTCTGAAAGTGTACAACTGTGTCTCCGAGCAGCGGGTGCGTCTGTTACTCCCTGTAGGAAATGATACATTAACGCTGGTCAGCCTGTGTCACTTGTCTGCGTCTGTATGCTTATCAGTCCCTATGGATGTGAATGGCGGTTGGATTAAAGTATTGATCCAGTCTGGAGCAGGTAGCAACAGACCCTGCCATCCAGACACTGGGGGAAGGGGGAAACACCATTCACATTAGCGCTGACATCTCCATCAGTTACTCCCCCTCACGTGCAGCTAACACTCTCGGACAGGCACACAGCACAGTGGATTTGATAGAGGCTCACTGGAACACGCTAATATGTGCTGAGCTCTGATATCTGTTCACATATAGATACGCACAAAATGCTTAGCAGAGACTCATTTGCAGATATGTTGAAACCTGGTACACACAAAACACATGCATGCATAAACACGCACACATTCATACACACCTATATTGTAAGTAATGTCTATGCCTTCCCCAAACCCACTCAACAGAAGGTCATAGGTTCAGCTCCCCTGTGGGGGCGATTGTGGTGGATCACAAGGGGTTTTAGCCCTCAGTAAAGCCCCTTCCCCAGCCAGTTCATAAACATGTACAGTCAAGCCAAATGCTTGAGTTAAAAAACCAAAAATCCATCACACATACATGCACACAGAGATGCTAACCCAAAGGCCACAAGGTATTGTATTTTTTTACTAAATGTTGTTGGCTCCTGTTTATCATTGGCTAAAATGTAGAACATTTCTGGAGGACTGAAGAACATTTAAATAATCCTAATTACATCACAAATCACATTTTCTACAGATGTAGTACTCCGTACATACAACCACCACAGTCATTGGTTCTTTGCTTGAATCCAAAACACACCCCAGTGTGTCCAGGTTTCCTGTCCTCCCCCACTGCACAACGCATTCAGAACGACTGGAAACCTCTCCAAGCAGGAGGGGTCAGCGGTACCAAATGTCCATTGTGTTGCCATAGAAATGCGTGTTTGCCCTCATGTCAAACGTGAGAGCGCTGCCAACGCGGAGGACAGCTGCGTCTTGCACGCACGCATCTCCGAGCCGCGGCCTCTGTGCTTCTTTCTGCTTGTGCGCGTTAGCGTGCATGTGAGCGGATTAGCTGCGCCGTGCGCGGCCGGCTCGGCGCGGGTGGATTTTTTGTGGGACGTGCGTGTGTAGGCCGTGCCCAAGGAGGGTAGATGAGGCTCTGATGGCGCGCCTCCAAGCAGGGGAGAAGAGACGCAAAAAAACCGGGCAGTCGGGCAGACAGACACGCAGAGGAGAGCTGCGGCCAGTCTGCCGCTCTTTCATAGGAAATGAGACCCTTTGACCTTTGCCATTCACCCTGTCTGGAAATACGGAGCCTGGAATCGATCAACACCCCCGGCCCGGCTCAGACACGCATGGACTCCCCTGCCTCCGCTCCTCCTCCTCCTCCTCTCCCTCCCTCCTCCCTTTTCCTTTCTTTCTCTCCGACAAGCAACCCCCACGCTGTCCCTTCCCCTCCCCCACGTTGCAATGACAGACCCCACGGCCCTGATATTACTCCCAGTGCAGCCCCCGCCGGGCCGTCCGAATTCAGCCTGCAGGCCCGCTGTCCTTATCGAATGCAGTGTGCGGCACCTGTACCTTTAGGCCTCTCTGGAGCAGCGTCCTCTAAAACTCACTTTCACAGCGGAGCGCGCCGCGTTTAGCCGTTTTTAAATAAACAAGATTGGAGGAAGCCGTTACGTCTTCATGTATTTTGAAAGGCAGCAGACATATGAACACAGATCAGCCAAATTCTTATCAATATGTGTGTGTTTTTGTTTGTGTGAATATAAACGGTCACAGTATAGAAATATGTATAATGTGTGTGCGTGTGTGTGTGTGTGTTCATTTGGCTGTGTAAGACCACGTTTGTATGTGTACTCGTTTGCATGTGTGTCGAAGGCTGTGTGTGGTTTTTCGGGGCTTAGTTTGATTTATTTAGCGTAAGACTGTGTGTTTATGAGAACACGGAGTCCCGAAACTGAATCGAGCTCTTGCGGGAGCGCCAGCGTGTCACTCTCGCTCGAGTCACAGGGAACATTCAACGCTGTCGGTGAGTTTGTGACACAGAGGAAACCATCGAACGTTGAGTGTACCCCGCCTCTCGAAGGCTCGCCCCACAACACCAGCGCTGTCCCTCCTGTCACTCAGCAAGGACACGTCATCGTTAATCCCCGAGAACGAGCACGCGTACCGATGGCGTAATAGATGCAGCTTCATAGCTGACAGCTGCCATCAGGGCCTCTTGCTCTGTGTGATTCTACATGTTGTATATTACATTACATTATGCTACATTACTGTCATTTAGCAGATGCTCTTATCCAGAGAGACGTACGTAGGTTGCCGTTTTTACATGGTATCCATTTATACAGCTGGATACTTACTGAGGTGATTCTGGGTTAAAGGGTACAGTAGCAGTGCCCCAACAAGGAGTCAAACCAGCAACCTCTGGGTTATGAGCCCTGCACCTTACAGCTGTGCCACACTGCTGCCCCTGTACCCTTCACATGCACACTGGCGTAGATGTGCAGCGATTGGCCCTGTGCTATATCACCCCAGTGTGACACTGGCGAAGAAATCTCAAGTCACATCACTCAGATATGCACAGATTTAAACCATCAAAAGAGCCATATTGAATTTCCCACCAAGATTAAACACACGCACAACAGCTGTTCTGAGGCAAGACTGCTGACACACCAGCCACAGTCTCTCAATATTGCGTAACCTTGGAACACACACGGCATTAACTAGGGTGCTCCAGCCACTATGGAGGGTATTAGCAAAGGGTCCCGATTCACATTCATTGCTGTCGGTGGGTTTTCTTGCTTTTTTTTGACTTGCCGGACGATGAATGGAAACTGTGACTGTGTACAGTCATCTCTTCCAAACCCTTGCCAATGCCAGTAACATGGTCATGCAGCTGGCATTCTTACACTGGTCACTTGCAACAAGATGATGTGGACAGGAGCGCATTGTACGTGAACGATTATGAGTGGTATGTTATTTTTCCTCCATGGGTGCTCTTAGTGAGGCAGCTACAATTAATCTTGAATAAAGCTGATTTACATTTTTATTGTAATGGCTTAATTTACCGTGAAGTAGTCATTGACTGCAGAACCTGACAAATGTTTGTTCATAGTGTTTATATGTCAGAAAAAAGTCAATAAACATTTTGACCAAAAAAAAACTTTTTGTATGTTTTGTGTTTATCCGAAGCTCATAAATGGCTACTATCACCTATGATTCGCAATATCAATTCAATCATCATTCTCAAAATATTGAAGTGTTTATGAATGATGTTTTTCTACAAGTGTTGTTAAAACACAGTGCGGTAGTTATTTCACCTGATGATCCCTCTTAATTGGGCCTAAATAACTGTCACAAATCTAGAGTACTGTAAATATTTAGAGGGGTTTCTTGAACGCTCACATACAGTCAATGGCTAAAGCTGAATTCAGATGTGTCTCTCATATTTGTGACTGAAACAACTTACAGGAGAAAATTTTCTTCTTAATATCACCAGCGTTGATATTCCATATATAAAATCTCTCTGGAACGACTCTTGCTGTCTCTTAGCGGAGTTGCATCTCACTTAATGTCTGATCTGAGGAGCTTTCAACTTCAAAGTTAAATCACAAACCTCAGCAAACAAGCCAGCTACACATAGTAACTAGTAACTGCACACAGTAACTGCATTCTGACTGCCTTTCAAGGGATCGCAAAGTCTCAAGAGTCAGCACTGTGGTCTGGCTGCAGGAAGGGCCCTTTTGCACAATCCGTTTCACTGATTCAGCCATGAAGGTCCTGCACCAATTAAGGACCGATTCGGTAATCAGATCAGACTGATTGAATCTACACAATGCACAGCAAAACGCTGCAGGGGACAGATTGATGTGATAGAGGAAGCTGCTCACTCACTGTTACTAAAAGGGAGCATGCCCATTGGTCCATAGATGCACTCGGTTGATATCTTCTTGGTTATTACGGGACCAGGATATTTATGCATTGTTACATGTGCAAACTACAGTGCACAGACTCACAAGCTGCGTTTTAAAAATAAGGCCACATGTGGACCACCCCCCCCCCCCCCCACACACACACACACACACACACACACACACACACACACACACACCCCTCTGTCACACCCCAGTGCAATTCTGATTCGTTGAGAGGCGGTCAGAGAAAGGAAGCATTTGGGTCAGCATCTGGATCGCCGCTGGGTTTGGGACTCTGTGAAACATTGCAAGATAATGGGAGGAGGGGTAGAGTGGGCGACACACACACAAGACAGAGAGGAGACAGAGAGGAGACAGAGAGGAGACAAAGCTGAGAAATACAGCACTGCGTGCTCAGGGTCGTTAGAACTAAAGGGAGACAGTGTGAGCACAGACGTGGCAGACGGCCTCTTGTGGGCATACCTCCAGAGACTCCCCCAGAGCACCATCAGTTACCCATGCTGGATCTTTATATTGTCCTCATGACATAAGTGTGTCTACTAAAACGGGTGTCTTGGACTATAGAAACATAAATAAGAAACAGTGAGTGGTCGCCGCTGACATTTGCATCTCTGAGGGTGTCACAAATCATTAGCATCACAGTCTCACCCTAAGCCTGTTTGACATGAGTGACACACAACCTGAGGAAGCAGTCTGCAGAATTAATTTCATGCCTCTCCCCGTTACTAAAGCAGAATGGGACCACCTGAATTCTGAGACATAGCAGGCTAATCCCCCCCCCAGGTTACATCACAGTGGTACAGTCTAACTGAGGTAGACTGATGTCATCTGTAGGTACATCAGCTGTTCTTCTATGGTCCTTTGCGATATACATATGGACACTGTGTGCTTTTTTGTGCTGAAAAACAAAAAAAAAAAAAAAAAATGCACTATATATGGCAGCAACTTGTTGGGAATTTGAACCACCATGGATGCTAACTGCTGAACCGTATGGCTGCCCCAGCACAGAAACATTTGCTGATGTGAAGAAAACTCCATAAAATCAAGAACATCCCTCTTGCTCAGTCACAGAAAAAATAGGGAAAAAATAAATAAATAAAACTTGCATATTTTTCCAATGACAGTTTACCACATTACAACACAGTCTGCAAAAGAAGAAATGAACAAAAGACAGGGCATCAAAACATCAATGACAAGCTTTATTGTGCTGTGTAGTGCAGCAATGTAGCGTGCGGTCACATTGCTACATGTGGCATCTGTGCAGCCTGTGGACAGTTACTTGCATTCTGCTTTTCTCCCATTGTGCAAGACTACACACAAACACACAAACACACACACACACACACACACACACAAACACAAACACACACAACACACAGTGTTAACAACAGAAATAGAGCACATATCTGCTGTACGCACACACACACTCACACACACACACACCGCACATGAACAGACCAGGACATAAATAGTTGATAACAGTAAATCTATAGAAGAAGCTTGTGTGCAGTGAGAGAGAGAGAAAGAGAGAGAGAGGGAGGGAGAGAGAGATAGTAGTGGTCAGGGTGGGGGAGGTTAGTGGCTTGTAACACCTCAGTCAGAAACAGTGATTAACAGTCTTTCAGGCAATAAGTAGCCTGCACAGGCTGGAGGAGACCTGCATCAGCGCACAATGGTTTTACTGGGGAGCTGTCAGGGTAATGTGCCCATTTGTTTCAAGAACCCGGAACGCTAGAGGTCATTGGAGCTAAAGCTAAACCACATGTGCGCCATGTTTCAAACCAAACGCCCTGATGACTGTGCAAATCCATTGAGAAACATCACCCTCATTTTCACTCTGGCTCACTTTAACACACCTGTGTTCAGCGCTGTGGTGTCTCGTTAGAGTCAGTCAGGGGCACTGTCTGTATTTCTTGGCCTTAAGTGAACTTAGCTGAGACGCTGCACCCGTGCCCCCAATGCACAGACTTTCCCCACAGATACTCTCTCTCCTCATATTCATCTCCTGCGACCCTTACATTCTCCATCTAACAGGTTCCAGTCGGTAACAGGAGGTTCCTGTGATGTTTGCATTGCTGTAATAGCTAAGGATGTTGTGCTTTTCATATCATACCCCTTCAAGAATGATCATGACAAGGCAGCAAATCAGAGCACATACAGTTTCAACAATTACAGGGACTGAACTTTCACTGAACTGTGAATATCTGGTCCATATTGAGAACACTTCAGCTTTCACCATAGGAATTTTTATAGTTATACACACACCACACTGCATCATGAGAAAGGTACCACAAACACTGTACAATAATTTTTTTAGTATCTACTATCAATATAGCACACACCACAGTGACATAGACATGTTATGCAGACATAAACATACAACCCCGCGTGGACTATGAAGTATTGTCAAAACCAACCACCACCCAGGCACAGAGCAATCATGGGTACAAAAGTGAAAACCGTCTTCAAGGCAGGGACTTTGTGTCCTGTTCCTACAGATTGTGTTGTGTCCTTATCTGATTTTTTCAGTCTAAATCCGTAATTACTTCATCAGAACACATTTATTTAATCTTCTTTAGACCAAAATCCCCATTTTCAATGTTCATATTATTCAACAGCTACCTACTAAAAGAATCTCCAGGATTGCAGTGGTGATCGAAGAAATGATTTAGTAGTCTCTCCATGGGGTAGGTGCTGTTGGTCAGCAAAAGCTGGGATTTGGACCTTGATTATAATACATAACAAGTTCATAGCTCTGTCCTTGAATTAAAGCAGTTGAACAAAGACCAGCACACAATGTCGTGTTTTTCATTTCTTTCAGACAGCCCGCTGGCTAGCTAACGACACAAATCGTGTTTTACATGTCTGTATGATAGTCCGAATTCATCAGATTTTGGATGAACAACAACCGTTTGGTTCTGTCCAATCCAGTCAAACCAAATGCAGAGAACAACTGGCACTAAAGTTATCGCGAACCCTAGATCTGCTTTAGCTTTTTAAAAACAATGGTTGGCCTTACATGTTGGTCGGATGAACTGATCCTGGATCAGTACGTGAGGGTCACCACTATTAGTAATGAATCCTGGTACACGAAGTGGGAAAAGGCATGACCAAACAGCACAGACACAATGTAATTCCGTGCAGGTTAAGAAATCTGATACAGATTAGTGGTTCTGGTCTGGATGACACGCGCAATGAAACACTGTAGTTAAATGCCCGTTGCCCGTGGAGACGCCGCGGGAAGCAGGAAGTAATCTCTACACCCGTGGGGTCGCGATGGTAATGTAATGTTTGAATTATGAATTTTAGCATGCTAGCGCGTCGTTAATAAATTATTGTATTTACTCACTACAGAGCTCTGTCATCTCGCCGCAACCATACACTGGGCAATGAATAAAACAGTGATCATAAAAAAAAATCGCATTGTCACCGCAGTCCTCAGTTTCATCTGAAAATCGATTGGGGTGTTGCTTGATATGGTTGCTAGCTAACACAGCTAACACAAGATACAGTAGCTAGCGATCTGAATGTCTGTGGTTAGCTCGTGATATGAAGTAGGCCTACATTATCAGAAAATGTTCAGTTTTTTCTCAAACATTACCACAATATGAAACATTATATTTAAATATTAATTTAGTTTTTTATTATGGCTTGGTTTTGCTTGTGATGGTTAATTTTCTATCAGTGTTCTTCAGTTGTATCCTATAATATCCCATCGTGGATGACGGCGTGTATCGAATTATTATTATCATTATTATTACATAAGAACAGCGACAAAGAAGAATTAATTAACGGTGAACTAATTCAAAGAGAAATGTGCAAAAAAATGTGTAATTCATACCTAGAGGGTACTGCGCATTTTCTGGGCTGACCAGGAAAACAGCAGCCTTTGGAATGTAAGGTAAATCGAGCAACGTTTGAGAAATTTCTATATGTGTGACTTCACAGGAAGGCACGTATTTAAGATGAGCATTTTTCTTATGTCTAAGCACGTAGTTGTTTATGTGTTTGCGGGCGTTTTTCTGCATAGACTTCAAGGGGACACCTGTCATATTTTTCTTGCGTCATATAAGCATCGCGACGTCAGGAACGGGCTAAAACTGCTGTTGAAGTAGTATCGCGTAATCACGGTGCTATAATATTGTACAAATTACTGTCATAAACGTCATAAACGCGGTACAGGTATCTACTCTCAAACCAATGCCAGTTTTCAGCTGTAGCAATATGATAAGCAGGCTTCTAACGTGCTGAATGTATGTAACATATATTTTGTGTGTTTGTGCTTTTCGCTGAAAACAAGGAGTCAATACTTCAGATGAGCACAGTGCAGACTTGTTCTGGAGCTGGACCAGGTGCTAGAGTGTGAAGCCTTGTGGAATCTGCCCTTGAAGTTCTGATCAAGTTCTGTTGGGACCTGTCTCCATGAGTGGCAGTCGCACCTCCCCATTCCGGAACAAAGGAGCATCTGAACCCCGACAGGTAACACACCTTTACATTACATTATTCGCATTTAGCAGATGCTCTTATGCGGAGGGACTTACATAGGGTTACAGCATTACATGTCACCCATTTATACATCTGAATATTTACTGAGGCCATATGGGTTAAGTACCTTAAAGTACCTTTATACCCTAGTGGCCTTTCTGGGGCATCTCTGGTCTGCAGGTTTATATCTCATTTGTTCTGCCCTGTCCCTTTCCTTCTGCACCCATCTCTCTGCCCCAGAGCTTCTGGGATCAAGACTCTGTTTAGGGTCCCCACACAGTTGTCATATAAATCAATTCCTGTAAAAATGCAAACAAAACAGCATTAATTAATGTTCAACTTCCTTTACTGTGCAATTGATTACTCATCACCAACCAAACAGCATGTTTTAAAGGATCTGCTGGGTTGACTTAGAACTGGCCATTATTCTAAGCTTAACTGGTGATAATCAAGTGTGCATCTTCTCTGCTCCATTTTGGGTCACAAATTGCTTTAAGAGTTGAAAATGGTGTAATGTGGTCTGAAGGGCTGTTCTCCTCCTCTTAGCTCTTTCTGAATTCACATCTAGTGACTTTTATTTTTCAAGGGCTCTTTGTGAAGTTGGATTTGCATAAAACGTCAGATTAAAGTACAAAGAGTTTTATCAGAAGTGTAGTCACCCACCTGCTATTTCAGCTACAATCTCATGTGCACTGGCTGTATTGGTGCTTGAGTAACACATCCACCTTCCCCTTGACCTAAAAGTATGGGGGTAAGTGGTGATGGAAGAGGCTTTGTAAACCCCAAAACAGGTAGAGCTGTCATGTGTTTTTAGTTACCCACTTGATGGTGCTTTGCTATGGAAAACAAAGTCTTTTGATTTGTCATTCAGATTGATGATTGACATCTTAGGGTAGCTAGGCTCCGCCCATTATGAGATTTATGAAGTCTCTCTCCCATCAAGTGTGACAAAGCATCACCGATTACCACGGTAACAGTTGTTCGGTGCATTTTGTTCAGTGCACGTAGTAGAGGCCCCTCAACATTGCCTGTGTTTGCAAACCTCAATACCCGTGAACCATCCAGGTCATAGCAGTGAAGAGAGATAAGTGCCATTGTTTATGCTGCTGCTCAAGGCACCAAGTGCATCAAGCTTATCAGTAGCACATATAAAGAAAGGAGAAAGGTGGAAATTTGTCTCATGGTTCAGAAGCAGAATGCGTCTTTGTACAAACAAATGTGAAGCTTTTTTGTCCGAAACAGAGGCTCTGAGTAGGAGCAGCAGTACCAGCCTAAAGGCAGATATAAATATTCACCATGCAAGGGGTGTGAAGGACTGCTTACTGACCCCTGTGTTGAATTGCAAGGGTGCTGCGCATATAAACCTGTAATTCGGGGAAGGGGAACGCCCACAATGCTGCCTCCAAAGCTGACTCACTTTCTTCCTCAGAAAACTCATTAATATTTTAATTAACTGGAGCATTTGTTTCCCTCTTTGAGGCACAACAGTATGGCAGATTGCCAAGTGTAATGTTGTTCTCCAGCGCCCCCTACTGTTTAGGAGTGTGTGGGGTGAGGCAAAGGAGGGTTCATTCTTTTTTTAGCTATTTTTCACTTAGTGTTTGTCCCTTGAAAGACTTTAGTCTTCCAGCCTCTCTGTCTGTCATTGGGTGATATAAATAGACCCAGGTTTTTTTGTCAGGCAGAGCATGTCCTCACTAAAAAAATACTTTTAGTCTAATAACAGAGTCGCAGCATGAGCTAAAAGCGATAATGCAGCTTTCGTGTCTGAAAATGCATTATGAAGAGGTTGACGAGCGAACCAAATCTGCTGGTGGCCTATATACAATGTGAAATGGTTCTGCATCCCTTCTAGGGTTTTTCTCCCAAGGTGCAAGGGGGGTTCATTGGGGTTCATTCTGAGCTGCGTCGTTCGCCAACAATGACCGGGAGTCTGTAGTGGCGGAACACTATTGGCTTTGTTCTGCTGGGGCAGGGTGGGTCTCGTCACCCAGAGTTGCCTCATCGCACTGTTGTTGGCACTCTGAGGTTTGCAAGGTGCCTTTGATTGGCTCAGATGACCCCAGGGAGATGCGCCTATCCTTCTTTTGATGTTTTCCCTCCCGGTGCTGTGGGATTGTAGTGTGAAAAATAGTCGATCGAGATGTGTGTACGTATCAGAAGATTGCACTCACCTCCCCTTTGTGCTCCTTCGCTAGATATTATAGTGAGGGGAGCCTAAGGTACAGGGGTGAACAAAGGGGGAAATAAACGGCCAGGTATGTACGTACCCCCTCCTTCTGTCTCTCTCAGATGGGGCTGCTGCTTGACATGTCGCTGGATGGAGGGGAAGACCCCGGGGGAAGCGAGGAGGACCTGGAGGCGGAGCTTCTCTCTCTGCTCAGAGAGGGAGGGGCGCCGGGTCAGAAAGCCAGCAATGGGGGTGAGTGGCTCATTCACTGTCCCAGCTTATTGAAGTTATTATGTGGTTGTTATTTGCATGCTTGTGTTGCACTCACCTTGAAAATTGGATGGGTCTTTATATTAAATTCCCGTTCTTTAAATATTTATAAAATGTTGTTAATATTAATTAATGTTATTAACATTGCCTTTTATTATCAGTGCTAAATTGGTGCTTGTCCTGAAGGAAACACTGCTCACAGCCAAGGAATGCTAATGAATACAAACTAAATAAATAACTAAAGCACTAGTCAGTTTGTTTTGTAGTGTCTGAAACGTTTTTGTTTAGGTTTCGGTGCCGCATTCATGAAATGGCTGATTAATAGGACTTAAGATAACCTTAAGATTCACTGAATATTATGCATTTGACTATTAGAATTATGTGGCATCTTTAATAATGATATTTCATTTTTCCCGCTCCAGCCCCTGTGCCCGTGGTGGATATCGAGCGCATGGCTGCTCTGTGTATGAAAGACGTGGACGATGAGGAAGAGGGGGATGTGGAGAGTGATGCTGACCTCTTGGTAACCCCTTGGGGGTCAGCATTGTAATGGCGGTGACGAACTGACGTTTTATCATTTAGGCTAGTGGAGTGGAGAATAGGCTAGTAGGCTGAGATGTGGTTTAACAAAGGCACATACAGCGTCAAACTGCCAACGTGGGCTGTTGCTTCCTTAGTTGTTTCAAAAGCAGTTTGTCATGTGAATGGCACATTTTGCATAGTGACTACTTGATGTCAGTGCTGTTTGGCTGCATGAAATATATCTTGTTTTTTTTTTTCAATAATCACACTGCATTTCACAAAGTCACATGTGGCCGTATTTGTAGGCGGAGTTAAAGCAAGTGATGGCGGAGGATGAAACGGAGAGAGCGACCCCCCCACGACGCTCACACTCAGAGCGTTCCTCCACCCCGACGTCTGCGATTGGCTCGGGCGAGCTGGAGTCACGCCTCATTGAACGGATTGACATGTACCAGACAGCCATTGGCAACACCAGGGCCTTGGGGGAGACCAGCAAAGCACGTCGATACGAGCGAGGATTGAAGGTGAGGAGTAGGGGGAAGCGCTGGTGTCTGTTCCCTCATGCAGCGATGCCGAAGGATCCTAATGTGTCACAAATCTGCTGGGTGAAAGTGTGGAAACAGAACAAGATAGTCATTGATATATAGCCAAACAAGCAATATGGTAAAAGAATGTCAGTGCCTTCTGTGTTCTATTTAGAATGTCAGCAAAATTTACAACAAAGATAAAATTACTATGGATAAAATATGTTTATCCATAGTAATTTCACTGCTATGTCCTTGTTTTTGAATGAGTTCGTCTTGCCACATGGATATTTTTGATCCCAATCTTCGTCATTTTGTCATAGACTCTGCGGTCCATGCTGTCATCAGTAAAGATGGGAAAACCTATCGATGAAGCTGAAATTCCACCCCCGGTTACCACAGGCAGCAAACCCGCCTCTGCCTATCAGACATCTGAGCCAATCAAAGAACAGGAGCAGCCACACCGAGAGCATACACCTGCACCCTGCACCAATGAGAGGCCCCTACAGGAGACCCCGCCCACCACACCCAAACTGCGCCATCCACCGTCTATACAGAAACCTTCAGCTGTCAGTCCAGGTGTTCTGCCTGTGCCCTCCGTCAACATCAGCTAGTGTTGTGGCATACCACACACAACTGTTCAAACCAATTGTTCAAACCACACATATTTATTAAATGTCAATTATATATCAATATATCAAAATGGGTTTAGCGCACAAGGTGGCTTGTGAGATACCTCACAGTAATGACGAGGTCCAACCACATTTCCCAATTTACATTGCAGCACTGAATCGCCAGATCACTAAAAATCCTTGATTTGCTCTTTTGAA
>CM032893.1:25305962-25480962 GCA_019176425.1 Megalops atlanticus
TTAAGCCTTGCACTGCTCCAGAAAGGAGGACAGGGTGACACAGGCATGATCAGACTGCAGTATGGAAACACAGACAAAGAGGTACAGGATAGAAATCCTCAATGAAGAGGAAAACTCATCTGACAAAGTGTGCTCCCATTACACTACTCATGCGTAACACCACACAAACGCGCATGTAGTCTGTATCGCCTGTCTCGGAGAGTAGAACTCAGAGAGGTGGTAAACGACTATGCGTTGAATGCAGACTACACCTGTTTCCACTGAATGTATCATGCTGTTTTTGTTTTCCCCCATATGGACTCTCTCAAGTGGACTCGTGTATCCCTGATCACAACATAGCCATTTTGATACTAAATGTTTGTTGCTGATTGTTTTTCTTTTCTTTTGTTGTATGTGTCCCTCTAAAGCCACCACTGAAAGCAGGCTCCCAACGTGTTAAAGCTCCAGCTCCTCCCTCTACCAGCCCAAAGCCCTCAGGGAGCCCCAAGGCCTCCAGACAAGGCTCTGCCCTGGGGCCCAAGGGTGAGTGTGTGGGTGCATAAGACTTTCTGTGTCCGTTAATGCCAGGATTCTCATATGCACTGTGTGATGAAACTGGCCAACAGTTCTCACAAAAAACAAAGAAGGAGCGAAACTTACAAAACTTACAAAAACAATTTATTTTCAAAATCCACAAACAAAAAGGAACCAGCCTTGAGCACATAGCCCAAACCCAGATCAAACGGCCTGGCGCTGTAGCCTCATGCCTGTATTTAACAAGCTTCATTAGACAGGTGAGATTCGTTCATCAATGGCTCGCATACACAGGCAGACAGTTACAACCAACAAGGAACAATTAACGGTTACTTGTATTTGTATACTCCTTCACACAGTGCCATGTTCCGTATTTACCATATATGTAGAAAACCTCTACATACACAATGCAATACTGCCATGTGTTTTAGCTCTTGTTAGCATGCGCTCATTGTGCGATTGCAGTGTCACGGCTCAGCAAGGCTTCACTCTGCTGTATGTTAGCGTATCATGGCATGCTCCAGTGTTAGCCGGTCTGTGCAAATTGCAGTGTGTCTGTAAAAATGATCCGTCACTCGTTGAGGGAGACGTTTTGACACCTGCGTGCGCGGTGGCGGCGGCGGCGGCGTCCTCTCCCTCGGTGTCTGAGACTCCGCGTGTCCGTTGGTCATCCAGCGCAGCAGCAGCTGGACTTCCTGTTGGCCAGGAGGCAGCAGCTCGTGCGGGCGGCCCTGCGCTCCAAGCAGATGAACGACATGCAGGGCGCCGCGTTGCACCTGCGACACGCCAAGGGCCTGGACCAGATGATCGCCGCCGCCAAGGGGGGCCTGCCCATTGACATCAGCAAGGTAATGGAGACTGAGCGGCCTAATTTCCTGTCGAGGCAGGGGACGTAGATCATCCAGACAACGGGAGGAGCCGAAGAGGGAGCGGTGCTGCTCCTCAGGGCAGCCTGGAGCATCGCTGCTTACGGGCTGGATGGATGGAGGGAACATGGAGGCCAACATTAAGCCCCCAGAGGGTGTTGTACTCTCTTAGACTGTCCCGCTGCCTTTGTCTGGTGTGCGTTATTTTTACCTCATCCCTTTCAGTGTCGCTGGTCATTTATTTCTGTCCCTTTGACCTGGTCTTTCTCCCTCAAGTTTTTTTTTCTTTGCTCCTCTTTTTCTCTCTATTTTTTCTTTACTTATCTCTGTCTTACTCTTCCTCTTTTGTTCTTTTCTCTCTGGTCCCTCACTTTTCTCTTGGTCTTTCTTTTCTCTTTCCATCTCTGTCTGCCTCTCTCTCTCTCTCCCATGCTCTCTCTCTCTCCCCCTCTCCCTCTCTCTCCCCTCTATCTCTTTCCCTCTTTCTCCCTCGCTCTCTCTCTCTCTCTCACTCTCTCCCCCCCCCCTCTCTCCCCCTCTCTCTCTGTGTCTGCAGGTGCCGGCTGCTCCAGTTGCAGAGAATGAGTACTCCCTTTCCCAGTCTCACAGCTCCCCGCTCTCCCCTCACACCTCTGAACAGTACAACCAGCTCATGGAGCTCCTGCGCCAGCAGCACGAGGTCAGTCCACTTTCACACCACGTGCGTCCACACAGACTCCCTCCCCAGTCAAAACACACGGCATTCAGTACTGTTCACATGGTCGCTCCGCAGTCAATCCACATGGCGTTCACACATGCTCACGGAGAGTCACTCCGCAGTCAAAACTCATCGCTTCTACACCTATTCACACAGTCATTTCACAGTCAGACCACATGGCGTTCACACATGTTCAAGGAGGATCCCTCCACGGTCAAACCAGATTGCTCTCACACCTGTTGAGGAAGAATCCCTCCACAATCAAACCGCATTGCTTTCACACCTGTTCACGGCGAATCCCTTCACGGTCAAAACACATCATTCTCACACCCGTTCACGCAGTCACTCCACAGTGAAATCACAATGCATTTACACATATATTTTTAACATCAGGCACATAATACAAACCAAGTGCCCACACAACAGCAGACAATTCACACCCATTCAATATGCATGTATATGTTTTTCATTTTCATCTTGGGTTTCCATGGAGATGTCACTGTTATTTTCCAAACAGAAAACATGGGCCCTGTTTACACTTCTTCTCTCATGCCGAGCCGCATTCCTCCAATTTCATAGTAATTAAGTACAGAAGTGGTACTTTATATGTTAATTATCTCTGCAGATATGGCAAGAGCTGTATTCCTCAGATAAAGGGGGGTTGATGCTGGTCACAGCGCAGTTGTTCACTGGTGTCTGGCAGTTTAGTGTGATGGGATGTGCTGCTAATGTAGTTTTTCTGTCCGCACAGATGTGCCTCAGATTCTCACAGCAGTTCACCCACATGGGGAACGTCACAGAGACTGTCAGGTGAGTCACGACCAAGGCATGGTCAAAGCAATGCACAGCCCCTTGTCAGTTATAACAACACTGCTAACTCATCTCAGACTCCTTGGTAGTCTGTCTTAGGTCCTGAACACAGTGAGAATGTTTGGGTTGAGCACCGGATTAGCCAGAGCTCTGTGACTATTTGGACCTGAGGCTCCCAAATCTTCACCACCACGTATAGATGGCCCCTTGTAGTCTTCCACCACCCAGCATCTGTTTAAGACAGAACGGTCTCATGCACATGTACATGCACATGTACAGGACAGGCTGTATGCGTGTGAAGGTATGTGTGTGTGGGTATGTGTGTATATGTGTGGGTATGGATGTGTGTGCAGGTATGTGTGTGTGTGTCAGTTAAAATTTCTGTGTGAGACAAAGAGAAAAAATGGAAAATGAGTAAAAAATGAGTAAAAACTGCAGATATGTGATGATGTCACATCAAAGTGTTCTTAAGTAATAACAATCACAGTCACCGTAATAATTGAGTGTAGTGGCGTACCTTTGTGCACAGGTTCGAGAAGCTGGCGGAGGAGTGCATGAACAACATCGAGGTCCTGAAGCAGGCCCATGGCAAGGGCTACCCCGTCCCTAAATTCCACACAGAAGAGCGTACCTTCAGCACCGTCAAGTGAGCGACACCCTCTCAGTCGAGATGCTGTGATAACTCCTGTATAGGTGTAATGATTTGAGGGTTACGGTAATTACAGTGCTTTGGAGAAATTGTTTGGTTTAGTTGAATTTACTGCATTATTTGATTCTTTGATTATTCCAATGTGCACATTCCTGTGTGGAATGGTATGCACAGGTTTCGGCCCCCTAGTGGTGAGACACACACATTGACGTCTAATGACACTTCAAGCATAAAGTGTAGTTTTACTTGGGGAGTAAATCAAGTATTGCATAATTTTCCATGAATTACTTTGTTATTAAATATTGCAATTTAATTTTTATTCACGTAAATACACACACACACACACACCTCACCCTTCCACACAGTGATAGATGGATATACTGAGCTATGCTGAATACATTCACATGTGCTGACAAGCTTTCTAGCGGAATGGACTAGACAGCAATCTCAATAACCTCTCCCCTTTCTCCTGTGTGCAGGATTCTGCCTAACCTAACCAACAATGACATGGTGTTGAGCATAGTGAAGGGCATTAACCTGCCTGCCCCTTCAGGTACCATTCTTTCTTTCTGTCTGTCTGTCTGTCTCTCTGTGATTCCATCTGTTTGTCATCCGTTTTTGTGCAAACCAATGTCTTTGCCTCAATTGTCTGCTCTCTCAGTCTTGTAAATATATATGCCTTGCTGGCCAGAAAGTCCAGCTTATACTGTGTTTTTTTGTTGGTGCCTCACACTGTCTGTCTCTGTCTGTCTGTTCTATTCAGGTGTTTCCCAAAAAGATATGACCTTCAGTGTGCGATTCGAGTTTCCATTCCCGAGCTCAGTAAGACACATGCGCATGCACACACGCACACACAGAGCAAAGAATGTTATGTAGGTGCGTTGATGTAGACGTTTACAGTGTGAATTGTTGTCCTACCTCAGGAAGAAGCCCAGAAGGATAAAACCAGCACTGTTAAGAGCACCAACTGCCCAGGTACCAAGTCATTTACACGCTTACACACTTACACCCTGACACACAGTGACGCACTGAAGCCCTGCAGCATTCTGACACATTGAAACTCTGAAAGGCACTGAGGCAATGACTCACCGCGATGATACAGTCATGTGCTGAAATGGCACAGTAGTACAACGGCATACAGAAAAAAATGCACTGGTAAATGTCTCAGGGACATCTGTGGTACTTGTCTCTCCCTCTATGTCTCTGGAACTCTATGTCTGGCTCTCTCTCTTCCTTCTTTACCTCTGAGTCTGTGGTACTTGTCTAACCCCTCTCTATCTGTGCCACTCAGAGTTCAAGGAGCAGTTCAAACTCACCATTAGTCGGGGTCATCGGGCCTTGAAGAGGGTCATTCAGTCCAGGGGCATCAAGTTTGAGGTCATCCACAGGGGGTGAGAGTGAGTGTGTGTGTGAATGTGTGTGAGCATGCATGAGTGTGTTTTTGCATGTATGTGTTTATGCGTGTGTAATGTCTGTGTATTTGTGTGTTTGTGAACTTGTTTGTGAACTTGCATGCGTGTGTGTGTGTGTGTGTGTGTGTGTGTGTGTGTGTGTGTGTGTATTGTTGTGTACGCTGCAGTGACAGAGCATCTCTCCACAGTGGGTTGTTCAAGACGGACAAGGTGGTGGGCAGTGCTCAGCTCAAGCTGGACTCCCTGGAGAGAGAGTGTGAGATCAGACAGCTGATAGAGGTGAGAAATGCCTTATTCCCTGCACGCACAACCATACCCACACAGACATACCCACACACATACACACACTGTACACACCCCCATACCCACACATATACACATACATGCCCACACACACATACACAGACACCCATACCCACACACACCGCCATACCCACGCACGCATACCCACACACATACACATACTGCACACAGACCCATACCCACATACCCACACACTCATACCCACACACACATACACACACCCACAACCATACCCACGCACACATACACATACTGCACACAGACCCATACCCACATACACACACACACCCACACACACACACACACACTCATACCCACGCACACATACACATACTGCACACACACCCATTCACACATACACATGCACTCATACCCACACACACATACACACAATGCACACACCCATACTCACACACACACACACTGCACACACACACTCATACCCACACACACATACACATAAATGCACACACACCCATAACCACAGACACATATGCATACACACACACCCTCACACGCGTACAGCCTGTCCTGGTTGCCTGTGTGTGAACGTACTGTCTTAAACAGGTGCTGGATGGGCGGAAGGCCACAGGGGGCCATCTGGAAGTGGTGGTGAAGATTCGGGAGCCACTCGTGGGGCCCCAGGTGCACACCGTCACAGAGCGCTGGCTAGTCCTGGACCCTGTCACCATGCCAGCGGTGAGACTCGGACTGAGGGCGGGGCGATGGGGGCTGGGGGTACTGAGGAGAGAGAAGCAAGGCAAAGGGAGGCTGAATGAAGAGTCTGAAGTGTTGTTGTCACTGTTATCAGAACCATTATTAATGCAGCTAAAATTGTTATTGATAATATGCGTGTTGGTTGAGTTATTGCATTGATTACTGAAGTGTGACTGCTCTGCTGAATCTTCTGTCTCTCTCTCTCTCTCTCTCTGACAGGTCGCTGTCCCCAAACAGAAAACACAGAGTGAGAAAGTGAAAAACGTTACTGCCAGGTCAGCCACCAACTGTCTGTCTGCTTATCCATCTGGCTGTCCGCCTATCTGTTTGTCTGCTTGGCTCTCATTTCATTTCTGTCTGAGTGTCAATCTGATCTCTGTCTGTGTCTATCTGTCGTTCTGTGTTTGTATCCATATGGATGGATGCAGTAATAGTTTCAATATTATCACATCTCAGAGTGGTCACATATCTCTCCATGCAGGTCTGAGTGCTTTGCATATTTTCACTGCTCCGGTGTGAAGTGGGACAGAAAAAAATCCATGAAACAAAATGACTTTACACTTACTTCCAGACTCCAGACTTCCTCCACATCTCATTCGCTTATCACCCTTCTTAGCCCCACTTTATCTCTTTCTTGCTCCCTCTCTCTACTAGTTTCTTTCTGTCATTCTCCCTTTCTCTCTGTCTCATTCTGCATAAGGCTCCGGCCTCTGTCTGGTTATGAGAAAGAGAAAGCTGAGGAGATAATAGGACTGTTTGCTCAGTCTGACGGGAGGCGGGACTGAGATATAGCCAGAGAGCGAGAGAGAGAATAAGAGGCAGTGATAACACGAACAGGGCTCAGAGAGAGGGAGAGAGTGAACAGGAGAAAAAGGGAGATCGAGGAAATAAGAAAGTTGATGTGTGTCTCTGTCTGGTCAGTTCTTTGTCTCATTCCCTTACAGATCATCAGTCTGCACTCTATTCTAACCACCCTCGGTGGAACCACACCACATCCAGCCAGAACAACAGAACCACAGTACCGCACTCTCCACCATCCTCCACGGTTCAACCACAACCACACCGGACTGAACCGCTCTGAGCCGATGGAGGCACTGACACACAGAGACAGAGAGGGGGACACTGCAGGGCACTGCCGCTGTCCCAGAGACAGGGAGACAGACACGACCAAACGATGACAGAGACAACGATATTAATTGACACTGGACAGAGATGCAGCCTGGAGATTGTAATCTCCCAGGAAAGGGTGTGACACTGAGGAAGCATATTGTTGCATAGCTTCATCCTGAACCATGAATAGATTGAATCCATCGTCCTGTGCACTCAGAATTATCACATACACCAAGTGCTTATGAGTATGAAGGCTGCAGTATGTTTGTATAAAAACAAGAGAGATTATCCTTCTATTATCTCAGGCAGACAGATATGAGTGCCGGGAAGACAGATATGAGCAAAGAACACGACTTTGTTTTGTTACCAGATTGAAATCGATTACATATCATCATCCCCTGAGCCACAGGTTTGCTATGTGTCAACATCAACATGCGCTGCATCATGTTCTGCTGTGTTTATTTTAATCTGTCAGGTTTTATATTGTTCTTTACAATGTATATAATATGTGTACCAATGTATATTATTCAGATGTAATTCGGGCCAGATTTGTCTTGACTTTCTATATTTGATATTTTAATAAAGCTGTGAATTAGTGCTGCTGTGTGGCTTTTGGAAGTGTCCCGTGTGTTGACCGTTGTGGTAAGAGTTGTGGTAATGTGATGCTACTGTGGTGTTATATATATGTGCAAGAGACACTGACTGATGCCTTTTCAGCACGTGATAAAATTGCTATGTCAGGCAAACAGAGAGGAAGTTGAAATGAGTAGAAACAGCAGATTTGTGATGATGTCACATAAAAGTATTCTTTAGTAGTAATAATAATCACAATAATAATAATTACTATAGTAGTATTGTAATAGTAATTGTATGCTTTTTGCTGGAGTATTCCCTGATTCTCAGAGCGTTTTCCAGTGCAGATGGGTGACTCTTTTCAGCTACTTCTGTAGAAAAATCCTATGAATAACGTAAAATAGGAAAGAGTGTGACTCAATGAGTAAGTAATAGGGACTGTGTCTTTTCTCCTCTTTCTCTCTCTCTCAGCCCCTCCTCCTCTCCCCCTCAGTACAAGCTCCACAGTCTCAGTCTGCTCTGCTACGATAAAGAGGCACTGGAGAGGAAGGTCTGCCACACATGCGTTCTGAGTGTGCATATGTTCGTGTGTATGTGTATGCGAATGTCTGCCTCTCAGTATGTGTGTGTGTGTGAGAATCTGTAGTGTGTGTGTGTGCATGTGTAGTGTGTGTATCTGTATGTCTCTCTGCATGTGTGTTTGTGTATATGCATGTGTAGTGTGTTTTTCAGTGTGTGTCTCTCTGCCTGCATTTGTGTGCGTGTGCATGTGTAGTGTGTGTATCAGTGGGTGTCTGTCTGTATATGTGTGCGTGTGTGTGTGTATATGCATGTGTATCAGGAGGGGTACCTGGCATGTTGGGGCCGGCAAGAGACATCATATCTAAAATTAAAAAAATAAACATCATCTTACCGTCAAAGCTTATCATCAAGCTTTATCATCAGAACAAACTTTTTTTAAATTTTGGGAATTTAATCTTGCAGAGTAAATCGGCCAAAGTGATACGGTCTTCTAGACATTCTAACACAAAGATTATGTTGCAGCATGTGGGTGGATGCTTTTTTGTCACTGTTTGTTCTTCGCTATACGGCAGCCTTATCTGTTCTGTAACCCCCCCCACACACACCCCCCACCCCCACCCTCCAGATCCTGGATTACAGGCAGAGCCAGAGGGACCCGCCCCTGGAGCTGCTGCAGCAGCACCGCGAGCTCGGTCAGAGGCTGCAGTGGCAGGCGGATCAGCTGGACAGAGCCCCCCGCTGTGCTCTCAGGTGGAGCGCTCGCCCCCACATCCACCCCAATCTCCAACCCCCCCTACCCCACTGCCGTCATGCCCCCAGCCAAGTCTGGTGTCAACCTAACCCTCAACCAATCCTCCACACACACACCTCCCCTGCACTGCCCAGTGCAAGAGGTCAGACCTCCAGTCAAGCCCTCGCCTCCACCCCCAGCCTCCACATACTGTACCTCCAGCCAGCATGTCCACAGAGCTCCCAAACACTGCTCTGAGTTTCACACCACCACAACCTCCAAGCATTTCCCCATTCTGCCCCCACCGGTCGGCCTCCATTTAAGGTCCATTCCAACCTCATTGAACATGCGGTATAAATGACTCGGAATCTCATTGTGTGAAAATACTGTATCATTACCCACAATTCCCTCTTTATGCTCCCTAGATCTTTGTCAATTTTGTGAGAAATCCTTGATCAATTGCCATGAAATCAAAAACCTCCTTGATATTTAAACTTAAGGACTGTAGTTCACCCTGTCCCTTGTCCTTGCCTCCCCCCAACCCCTTTCTCTTTCGCTCTCTGTTTCTTTCTCTCAGAGTATGACCGTGCCCTCAGCCGGCTTATGGAGGGCCTCAGTGAGTCTGTGAAAAGACTCTCCATTCAGGGGGACAGGGTGGGTACTGACTGTGACCTCACACTGTGAGCGACACACTCTTGAGAGAGCAGGTGATGTCAGAATGATCCAGCATTAATATACCCATGGTGTATCTCTCTGCCCGTCTGCAGGAAGCTGCTAAGGACACTCTCGCAAGGCTGAAATTGGTAGAGAACGAGGTAATGATCTGTTAACCATTATTGTGATGTCATACCATTGTGATGTCACTGCTGCCCCGATGTTCACGCGGTTTGCCCTCCCTCTTCTGTTTTTGCATTAGCTGGAGTCGCTGAGGAGGAAGAGTGGTCTTCTGTGTTGAGTGGGGAAAGATGGAGGAGAGAGAAGGATACTGAGGCATGAGCTGGCATTCTGTACATGCTCACGACACTCAGATACACACCCCACAGCCTTTCAGAACGCCCCATCTTAACAAGCAAGCTCCCTGTCTGTTTATTCCCGATTCCTGGTTTGGAGGGTTGGCTAGAGATGAAACCTTCTAGAAGGTATGATCCAGACGGCTGCCAGATAATAAGTGATGTGATTAATTGGTTGTGGCGCAAACCAAATCCGAGAATACAGGAACCCTGTCAGCTAAGTTAGCAGGGGTCGTGTGGTTAAGAGGCAGGGAGTGGTGGTGGGGGTTTATGGGGGTGGGGACGTGCACTATTCTTTATATTCCTTGTAACTGTGAGGTGGGCTAGGGTCAGTCTTTATTATGGAGATGCGGTTATTATGGAGATGCGGTTATTATGGAGAGGCAGTTGGCTGGAATTTTTGAATGCTTGGTGAGGCTCGTCTCTTTGGTTCCCATTCAACACCGCAGAAACCCAATGCAGCAGCCTCATTGCCACAGCAGTATTGTTATTTATTTATTTTCATAATTAATATGATTATGATGGTGGTGGTGATGATGATGTATTTATTTATTTGCGTGTTGGTCTCCTGATTCAGCCAGGATTGCATGGCAGCCTAGGATATATCTGCAGCTCAGCCTACATAATTGACATATCAGTTCCAGTCTTTTAAGTGCAGCAAATGTAATAATGTAAACCATCATAATAATATGGAATATGTAAAATAAAATATGGAGTATAAGTTACAAATGCAAGCTAGGTACTACCTGTAATACACATAAGTATTACACCAAACATAAAGCAAAACTTCTGTTTTAAATTTGAAAAAAAAGAGTGTTACTCCTCTTCTGCTGGCTTTACATATTTCTGATAAAATATCCTAATAATGAGACTGTCTTGTGCCCCGTCTTTTCCTTGACAACACATTAATCTGCATTTGATGGAGGGCTGTGGTTAAGAAATAAAACAAACATACATCTCTTCACTTGTCTGTGTTCTGCACATAGGATTGCTTCATTCTTCAAGTAACTGACAATCCATACTGATGCATATACTAACAAAGTGCTCTGACCGTGGCTTTATTTGTTTTTAAATGTTATCCTACTGTATAGTGTGCCTTGAGTGGTTGAAAACCCATGTATGATATATTTATTGTAAAATGGCATTGGATGTAATTCAGTAATAAATTTAAAGTGTCATGAGTTGAAATACACTCCGTTATATGATCCGTTTTCATGGCTGAATGAGTGTGTGTGCATGTGTATACTATTTACTTCTCAGGTGTGTCTAATTTTGTGAATAATAATATTCATTTGTTAATGATTCTTTAACATTAAATGTGCTAAGAAACATTTTTCAAAAACACAAATTGTATCTTTTTTGGTACAAGTTAAAAACATAAATCACATTATATTATGTGAAAGTCCAGATAATTCATATCATTACTAGAAGTTTTTTTAGCTGTATATCCTACCTGTGTGCAGTCATTTCTCCCCTTAGGAAAAGGTCTCCTTCTCTGTGCCAAACTAGTATCCACATTGTCTTTGCCTGTCTTCCAAGATGGTCTGGCTGACTCCACAACTCCATGTAATTAGTGCAATAGTGCAGTTTGTGTGTGTGTGTGTGTGTGTGTGTGTGTGTGTGTGTGTGTGTGTGTGTGTGTGTGTGCACGCACGCATGTGGGAGCCACCAAACTGATGACATAACAGAAGGTGAAATAAAGATGGCAATCTACAGCGAGCGACCCGGAACTCTGGGAGCTGAGGCATTTCATAGAGCCTTTAACAGTGTCCTGCACTGAGTTTATTCAGCTGTTTCAGAAACCAGACCTGCAGTCTCCACCTCACTGCAGAAGAAGCAAAAGGGACCCAGGGCGGGCTCCGTTGGAAGGTAGTGTCCAAATAAATACTACATTCAGAGGGATTGGGAGACATATCTCAACCAAAGCTCTCCCCCTGGAGGAGCTGACCAGTATTAGCAGCCCCAGGTAAAAGGGAAGGATTGGGTGCAAGGGTGCCGCCCTAATGGTACATTAACATTATGTGTATTTGCAGACACAAGAGAGTGCAGAATGCTTTATAATTATATGGAATTAAATAACATACACACATCCAGCCTCCAAGCAATTTAAATGATTCTCCCTAACATTGTGTTGAATGTTTATGTTTGTCTCTTAACGAGTTTCAGGGTGATAAAGTAATAGAATGAAATATATCACCTGGATTGAAATTTCCCTTAATTGTGTCATTAGTTAACAATATCACTCTCAAAAATTGTAAAAAAGCGCTCTGCTTATCTGTGCATAGGTCTGCGCAGACATGGCAGGAGAGCTACACGCACCTCCATGAAAAAACATTTTTCAGATTTGCACACTGTGCGAGAGCGTGCTCACAGCAGAGAGCGTTAAAAAGCTGGGCGTCTTCCTGCCCACTAAACGGCAGGCTTCACTGACTCACTGCAATCTAGCGGCCTCGTCTGGCCAATGGTGGGAACTACATCATGCACACACAGATCTACGCATAGAACGCAAGCCACACGCAATGCTAAAACATGCGCAAATGTACGCCGTAACACATACAGTCAGATCCCTCCCTGTTTCTTTACCCGCTGTCATCATCATCACCATCATCTCTGTCGTCCTTTAGCTCCATTGTTCCACGGACGTATTCTGTCGTCACTCAAGTTTATAATGAAGTAACAGACTTTACGTACACATTTTTTCTCTGCGATAAACCGTTTTCTTTAAGCCTTTCCAATCAGATGGAAATGGTAAAATGATAAAATGACTGATATACTTAATCAAAATAGCTTTAACAACTAACAACTCCCTTAAAGGTACCAAAGCAGGCACCAATTCCGTAATAACAGATATTATTAAATTGTTCCACACAAAATGACTCTTGTAATTTCACCCTTCTAAACGTAAGGTTCTGTTTAGAAAAATAAAACAAATGTGTATAAAAAGTGATCAATTATGATCAATGATTATAATGTATCATTGAAGCCATAAACAGTTATGCCTATTGTAACAATGTGTCTGTATTGTCTACACACATATACATAGGCCTACTGCTTATTCGTATATTATTTTATCAGTACGACATTAAAATATTTGGCAAGCCTGCATGATTAAAAAAAAAATCTGGCCCTGAAAAAGTATTTTAAGAGCCCTGCAATATATCAGCCCACACAGTGCTGCTGCTCAGCGTCTTACATCCATCACTGACAGCACATTCAAAACACCGAAGAGACAAGACAGACACACTGACTTCACATTCGCTTGTTGTTTGTTTGTTGTTTTAAGGTGTTCACGAGCCTCTCAGACCAATGTTTTTGGGGGTGTCAAAGCCTTAAGCAGCATGGTTCTTGATTCCAAAGAACAACTGATTCCACAGTGTGGGAATCAGTATTCTAGAACCAGACTCCCACCATAGGTTGATGTCGTGGGTGGAATTACACAGAAGGGTGGAATTCATCAGAACTTGAGCGTGTTTGGTTTCAAGTTTTTTTTTTGCATTTGAGAAGAGTTCATATCAATACGTTAAGATTAAGTAACAAAAATTGTAAGTTGTAATAACAGCTGATATCTGTGTGAAATGAGCAGTGTAGTGACACCAGAAGTGGTGTGTTTTCTTCTGTCATGTGCTGTGCTCCTTAGTAATGAATGTTTTACTGTGACTCTCCCTTATTTTACAGCAGACTTCTGACTGAGAGTCCTCCTCCTTACAGAGCACTGCCCACCACACACAATAACAGCCAAGTGGTATACTGGTTAGGGAACACAGTTAGTATCCAGTGGGATGCTGGTTTGAATCCTATGTGGCACACTGCAATTGGACCGTTGAGAGAGGTACTTAGTTGCTTCAGTGCACATCCAGCAGCTCTATATGAATGGATAATGATTCAAGTGTAAGCTTTGTTAGTCACGCTGGATAAGGCCACCTGTGGAGTAAATGAATAGAATAAATAAGTATTTAGCAGTAATACTCAGCATCCAAGAAATCCCCCTGACTGGGGAAGGGGAGACTGTTTTTTATTCATCTTTTCATTTGTATTATTATGAATCACAGCATGGTTCAGTTTAGTATTCTGCAAATATCATTCCAATGTGTTTTTATTACCTCCGAATGCATGCTGTATTCTGTGCCACAAAATAAAAATAAATGCGCATGCGTTCATACCCTGTGATGTCATCCTTACTTTTCAAGGAAAGACTATTGGCTGAACATCACAAACACTTAAAAAAAGAGCAAAATGCAAAACAGCGGTCTTATTTGGGTATTTGATGTACAGAGCTGAAACATCCAGATTTAATGGGCACGGAGCATGCAAATGAAAATACTTTGTCCTGTGCCCACATGGAGTGCAAAAACCTGCTTTCAGACTGCGCTCTAGGACCCACTGACACACTGGAACTCTGCCCGCGTCTCAGCCAGGAGAACGCTTTCTCTCCTTCAGCAAAGATGATTGAGCACAGCGTTGTCCCAGCCCAGGTGCCCGGCTAATCCTGTTTCCAGAAACCCATGTCTGAGCCTTGACTCATTCACAGCCAGCCTTACATGTGTCTGGTGACGACCATGCGCTTCGCTGAGATAAGCATGCAGGGACTGCCCCTAACTGCGGGGAGGAGTGCTGTTTATCCCAGGCTTTACTGATAAATGATACTGATACTGATAATGATAAACATTAATGTTTAGCAGGTAAATCACCATTGATTTTGATCTGCACATACATTATCTTGATTTGGAGTACAGTTGCCCAGTAGTGCGTTGTTTGTCTGGACATGCGGCTGTTGAAAGTAGCCACATTTCCAGAGGGAATTGCAGAAGCAGGGGAGGTTTAATAATCCCCTACTGAGTTACTGTGAAATGGAAGAACAAAGAAAAAAATAAGATGTTCCTAGGGCTCCTCGGGAGAGACGAGTCCTGCGACGCCCACTGGGAGTTAGCTCACTAAATGTTTCCCCTCTGCCTTCACCAGGGAAGCTTCTTCATCCCCATTCTAAGCATTGGGCATGTCAGTACCTATTACAGTCAAGGTCTCCCAGAGCAACCAAAGCGTGTGTACGTTCTAGAATGGATCTTATGTTCCACTGTTCCCTGGGAGTCCTTTCTGAAGCCCGGTTAAAACCTTTGCTAAGAAGTCCTTTTTTGTTTATGCACACATGTTCGCTCAGGCATAAAGCTGCTCCTTGGTGTTTGGTCCGTTGTTGTTTCGCGAGCTCCTCGCCGTGCGTTCTCAGACATGGCCAGGTCCTGCTGCGAGGTCACATCTTCAAAATATGGCTGCTTCATCGCCCTGACAGCAGGTTGTTTCTGCACTCCCCCAACTGCTATCTGAACCCAATAGTCACGCTTATCATAATTTGCGAGCTTTGGTTATGTGTTATTCATTTTATGAGGTTTGTCTTCAGAGGAAATTCAGCACAATCAAATCTGGGGTCATAACTGGGAGACCGCCAACGAGGCCAATTACTGTGACCAAGGCCGGCTGAGTTGGGGGGAATCTCTATCAGTAGGAAAAACACAGGAATCATGGGAATGGGTCCTTGATGGTGGGGGTGTAGATCAGGACTGCTAGTGTTAGCTTTTTTTTTTTTTTTTAGCAAAACTGGCTTGTTTTGCACTGAGTTGTGGGATTGAAACAAATGCTGGTATTTTTGCTTGTATGCAAATATCACATAAACTGAACAAAAAACCTGCATTTTGATTTACAAGAGTAAGACAGACTTGCTCCTGAGAAGAAAGAAGTGACATCTTTGATTCCTCACTGGCTCATTCATTTACAGAAGCCAGTCAGTAGTTTTTTGGTCTTTTTTTGTTTTTTCTTTTTTCCAAAGGGAGCATTACTGTAATTTAGTTTTTTATTTTGAATGTTGTTTTACCTCTTGGAGTTTTTGGCTGACAAATGTCAACTTGGCTTGGTGTTCTGGGATCAGCCAGCCATCCACAGTGCAGATACATGGGGCCAATGCAGCAAGGCAACCTGCACATGTGTGACACCTTGTATGAGGTCATAATAGGTGCACTGATGTAACAATCAGACAGTAATACACAGACTTCCAAAAGTGCATGCAAAGGAACCCTTCAACCTGCAGACGTGACATCTGTGTTCATTGCATTACATCACATTATTGGCATTTAGCAGATGCTTTTATCCAGAGCGACTTACATCAGTTACCATTTTCACAAGTCTACCCATTTATACAGCTGGATATTTACTGAGGCAATTGTGGGTTAAGTACCCAAGGGTAAACAGCAGTGCCCCAGCGGGGAATCAAACTGGCAACCTTTCCGTTATGAGTCCTGCTCCTTACCGCTATGCTCCATTGCCACCCCAGTATGCTACATTGCCGCCCCATTGTTCACAGATGGGATACGTGCCCATCCAGATGACATAAACATCTGTGATTCTGCACAGCATCTGCTTTGAATCGATGCCCCTGCATGAGTGGCATGACAATAACCGTGTCCACTCCTGCAGCTCCGCCAGATGACTCAGCTTCGCCCACAGTTTCTTATGCTCAGAGACGCACGCTGTTCTCGCAAACAGCTCTCCTTCCTTCTATCACACGCAGGGTTGCCAGAAGCCAGAACGCCGGGCACTGACGCACTGACACAGCCTCAATTAACTGCGCTGGGCTGTGGTGCAGTAATGAAATCAAGAGTTCACACACACAGCGTGTTCCCTCACTGTCCCCTACGTAAGTCACAGGAGGGGTGCTAAAAGAGAAGCAAGCCTTTCAAAGGTGCAGCCAGTGAGAGGCAGTCTGCGGGAGTAAGGGGACAGTGTGTGTGTGTGTGTGTGTGTGTGCACATGTGTGTGCATGTGTAGTCTGCGTATCATGTGTGTCTCTCTGCCTGTGTGTGTGTGCTTGTGTAGTGTGTGTGCATGTGCATGTGTAGTCTGTGTGTCAGTGTGTGTCTCTCTGCCTGTGTGTGTGTGCTTGTGTAGTGTTTGTGCATGACTATTGTGTGTATCAGTGTGTGTGTCTCTCTGCCTGTGTGTGTGTGCTTGTGTAGTGTTTGTGCATGACTAGTGTGTGTATCAGTGTGTGTGTCTCTCTGCCTGTGTGTGTGTGCTTGTGTAGTGTGTGTGCATGTGCGTGTGTAGTCTGTGTGTCAGTGTGTGTGTCTCTCTGTCTGTGTGTGTGTGCTTGTGTAGTGTGTGTGCATGTGCATGTGTAGTCTGTGTGTCAGTGTGTGTGTGTGTGTGTACCAGCCTCAATGTGCTAGTGTCAGTCCACCCAGCTGTTTCTGTGTCTGTGCCCGATAAATAGACAGCAGGCTGTTTCAAACCTAAAATCAAAGGACAGGCACCTAAATATAGCCTCATCTGCCTCTAGACATATCCTGAGTGTAATCAGAGTCGGTCAGCTCTCAAAGTGTCTGTCGTTACGCTTTTTGGGCAACTCCCTCGGTTTTATGTTTGTCTTGATTGCTGTGTTTTCTATGATCTAGTGCACATAACTTGAATGTTTTTGGCTGTAGTTCATGAAGCTTTGTATATGATACCAGAGTCAAGGATGTTTGAAGATTTTTCAGCCTATATTCATGGACTTCTTGTTCAATTTATATTAACCTGCTCCCGTTCAATGATAATTGACATGCTTATCAGTATATTTGTTGCCACTTACAAAAAGCTTATAAATGTACTTTTTATGTGCATAGCAATAAATAGACATACTCTTTCTAACATGAACTTACCTTTCAGTGTATTTCCAAATTGTTGTAGTGTAAGTGTATATATTTGTATGCACATACTGCACATATTTACACTAAATATACACTTCCGATCTCTTCACAGTTATATCCAACACTTTCCTGTTTGTGATTCCTAGAAATTGAAAGATCGTTTGGCTTCGGTCATGTGGTACGAGGGTGAATATCCCCGGATCAGGGGACCTTAGCCTTTATATTTCTGTGCGCAGGGTACGTTCCTGTTTTTGTTGCCACAATATTAATACAGTCTATTTAAAATTTGATAATGAGCCAAGAGGCCTCGCAGTGCACGTCAACCTGGAACCTTACTGCTGAACTGGGTCAGTGTGGGTCTGCCCCCAAGTGTCGTAGACCAATCAGTTTCTCGGATAGTTGTATACCTGCAGAGTTCAGTGGCTTTTTCTCTCCTCGTCCAGTTGTGAATTAATCAGCTGAATATAATTTCTTTTACTTTATTAGGTTACAGTATTTCCAAATGATTTTTCTACATTCATATTTCACTATATTCTTGAGGACGTTATGAGAAAAGATAAGCTAAACATAGCACATTTATCTGAACACCCTTCTATTAATATTTATACCAAAACTCATAAATTTCAGACATACTCTGCCTGCAGCTGGACCTTTCCAAAAATTCACATTCCTTCCACTATATTCCTTCTTATACACATTTTAAAAGAGTATGCATTCATTTCCTCATGATCAAAAATAATGACTCAAACTTGTGTAAATGACTCATGCTGTATACTTTAGGTATAGGTTTTGAATGGCGAGAGTATAAACAGATATTAAATTCGAGTTATTTGATCAGAGCAGTTGAAACTCCAGTCTGTCCTCCAGTTCTTGCTTTGATGGAAAACCCATATGATCAGCTAAAAATGAAAATCCTATAATTTTCATATAAAGTGGAATATTTCAATATATGATAAATATGTCATATTTCAAATATGAGTACGATACATTAGTAGAAGTGAGATTTACGGCACCGATTTCGAAATGTAAGTTAATGCCGCTTTCATGTCACCTCTCACTGTCTCTCACAGGAATAATCTCTCAACGATCTCTCTATCCTATGAATGCTGACTGCGTTGTTTCCAGTCATAGCGCGTCACACCACGCTCCAACCTCATTACATCCACTATTAATATCCAATAAAGCTCTGTCGCGTTCATTTGGGGAGGGACGGACGACAGCCGGAAGTATTCGCCGAGAAGATAACGGCACACTAACAGGAGAGCATTTTAAATGTAAAAAGTCACAATATCATGTTTATGTCAACCTATAAACGCACAGCACTCTCATTAGCAAGCACTTGAAATGCTGTTCATTATGTGACAAAATGTTCTGAGGTACAGACATAAGTCGGAGGGCACGAGAGATGCTGAGAATTAAGGACAGACCGACAGAAATGTTCGGCTCATTAAAAGGGATTTATAAGCGCGCTCCATGTCCCGACCTCGGCACTGCAGTCGACTCCTCTCCTAATTGCCACACTCTGCACTGCTTTCTGGAGATTTAGTGAACTGCACACAACAATTAGGCCGATGAGACGTCACTGAGGTTATATAAAATCATGTCTAAAATCTAGTTCAATTAGAAAATAAGCATGTATAATTTTTTCCTCACGAAAACGTATGCTCTCCCTGTAATTCCGATCCATACGTGGTGGGTGGCTGTTGATAAACGCAGTCGCTTCAGGCCTAGCTTTCTTAAACAAGTGACTGGTTTGACTACCGGTTGTTAACATGTGGTTCAAGTCTTTCAGAACCACGCGATCAGCGTCGATGTACACTGCTGCAGTCGTATTATTTAGACATGTACTGTTAGCTAGAAAACGTCGTAAACTGGCTGACATGCTCACAATACCTGAAAGTGGGCCCGTCAATTCGCATATACTGATATCTGCCTAAGGTCTCGTCAGGGTCAGAGTTCGAGCCCCTTGTCGAGAGATCCAGAGCATCATTGAAACGTACATCTTAGACCTGCACGCCTCTAGAAACGTTTGCATTTTAGCATTCGTTATACATTTTCAGAGCGCACTGCGTCAGTTCAAACCATTTGTAAGTAACGTAATTTGGCTAATATTAAAGCTTATATATTCTGTTTTGTGTGCAGAACTGTCATCCAAAATGATTCTGATTTTCTTCGCACTTGAGTGGAATAGGAAGCGCAGTTAATCGAAAACACTTGAATCGGTACAGTTTTTTTCTTCGGGGGACGATCAGCGTACGATAAATTGCGTAGGCTACGATTTAAACATAAACACGCGATTGCGAGTGAGTACCCTTACACCCGCAGGATATTGCAGCAAATCACACTCTACTGGACACGCACTGCATAGCGCAGTTCATCCGTACGCTGGTAACCTTCTTGATGTGTAAACTGCATTGAATACAGTGCGGACTCGAGCTAAAATATTTTCCTGTTCACTTTAAGATGGTACGCAACAACCTTTCAAGAGGGGAGGTAAAGAGGAATATGACCCTCTACATCGTTTCTTAAACTATATTTTCATCCTGACTTACCGGAAATATTTTGCACTACACATACTGGGAAAGACCATTGGCGAATTTCCGCCGGTAGGCTGAAGTACCACCATGCACATTTGATTTTTTGTTTTGCCGGTGCACTATGCGGTAAATGACAGGGTCGCTTTCATTTTCGCAATGCTGCACCGCAAGCTGCCTAACACAGCAGACCAGGCAACCTTGTGACGAAGAAGCTAATTCCTTTGAATTAGCCTATGGACCGGGGCATTGCTGTTATTACCGGCAATGTAACCGATAGGTGGATTAATATTAAATTTAGGGAGCTCATTTACGCCTCACGCGGTGTAGAGATTCTCTGTAATGCTCGACGGATTAGCTAAACCTCGCACTCGGAGCAGTAGCACAGAGAACGTGGAGAGCAGATATTTCTGTGTTCCTATTGGGATATACAGCCTTCTTGTCGTGGGCAAAATCGACGGAGCTTCGGGGGACTGGATGAAGCGGAGCCGGCTTGACCACCCAGCGGTTTGCTCTGTTGTGGAAACGACTTTTCCGTCCACAAACTTCGCAGTACCTTCGTATGTTTGCTCAGTCACTGCTCGTGCAGGGAAAGGCAATCCCAGCACGGGGTTGACCGGATTGCGACAGCTGTAATTTATATTTATAGTGTCGTGCGTTACCGAATTCAGTAATATCAACGGGCCATTTCAAAACTCACCCATTCACATGGGCGACGCCAGGACCCCGTCCTGTCTTGGTTGGACCCTTGCTCGCTGTCAGGACGCCGGTTCTGCTGACCCCGAGCGAGAGAAACGATGGGCCGAGCTATTCGAGCAACTGGACCTAAATAAAGACGGGCGGATCGACATAAATGAGTTGCGGATTGGACTCGGAGCCTGGGGGTTCCTTCGGAGTGACGTGGAAGAGGTAAGCAAATTATTGGAGCAAGAGTTAAAAGTTTAAATTCAGTTGCACGCCAGTTTCCCATCACATAACAGTAAATTCGGCGAACAGCAATAACTAATGCTCAACAACACGCCAGTCTCGTGTCTTACTCAAAAGCTTTGTCCCAAATGGTTGAAATAAATCCACCGCGCGCGTGCTGACATTTGGCCTGGGACACCCCTGTGTCACCGCCTCGCATAATCATGTCTGAAGATGCTGCAACACGAGAGCGGTTAACGGGTCTATACAGCCCAATTAAGCAGTTCCGCTGTCCCACAATACTGACAGCGCAATGCATTGGATCACACTCTTCAGATTGAGCCCACCCGGAATGTAAACGGAAAGGCCGGTTCCGCCGTAAGTAACCCAAGCGGTCGGGCACGTCTTTGGCTACGGCTGTAGAAGTGTCGGTAGAACCCCATATGTACCCTCGCGACTGAATACGGTGATCTATTTTTTGATACTGAGGTCATTGCTTAAGTACGGATAACCACAGTAAGAGTCAGGAGTTGGAGTTTTAATTCAGCTGCAGCTGAGAGGTTGTCGGCAGTCGTTTTTAAATATCAACTTAATACTTATCCGTGTACCATATTTCAATTTGATGTCAGAACTGAGCAGACTGCAGCATATAAAAGCACTGGCAAGTCGCATCCCTCAGCGCTACCCCTAGTGTTAATTTACCAAACCTCCAAAAAGTAGAATAAATATTTCAGTGTTCTGCTGTCTAATACTGTAACACTAACTCTTTGCACTATATACTGTACCAAGGCATGACATAGGCAGTGACCTCAGTCTCAAGCTCTACTGTTGTATCCAAGGTTGATTTGCACTGTAGTGGGCTGTGCAGGGATAGTATGTATTTTGACATGGCATGCCTCTGAAGGCAGTGTTGTTTTGCCATTGTGTGTACTAAACAATGCATGTTTGTTGGCCATTTCAGCTTAGCTTTTGTAAAGGTTTTTTTTTTTTCGTTGACTGTCATTTCAGATATGAATACTAAGATTCAATAGATATTGATTTTAATACAATAAGAGGTATCACAGTGGATGAGGGTATAGGGGTATGGTTCTCTGGCTTGGAGACCAAGGAAGGGGGCACTTCCCTTTGCCATGGGCTGAGGTTGTTAGCCCCCCCCACCCACCCATTTGGACATCATACATAAGAATAGAAAAAAGGAGGAGATGAGGTGGAGGAGGGATGTCATGAACAGCTGACACGAAAAGGAAGTGGTGAGTGGGTTTTTTATACTTGAGGATGAGGACAGGTTTGTGAATTGCATAGGGATTGCAAAGTTGCCCTCCTGAAACTCTATTTGTTCTTTAGTCTATAACCTTCACTTATAGTCAAGTGGTGAGGGTAGAGTTTAGGAAAATCTTTGTAAATAAAACAGGGGAAATAATAATAAAATAAAGTACAGTCGATTAAATGACAGGACGTCCGTGCAGGTAAAATACCACACGGCAATTGCTCCTGTGTGAAATGCATACAGTAGTGTCCTGTATTCAGGTCACTGGAGTAGATCTTCTGTGGATTAGTGAGTCTCCTTCATTGGCATTATGCGTCAGCTTAGCTGATTCATGAATGGCCATCAGCAGCGGCAATTAAAGCTTCACAGCACTGGCGGACACAGCGCTCAAAGTCCCTTAACACCCGGAGTAGCCAAACAGACGCCAGGCATTGATCCGCACGGTCATAGACTTCCATTAGCGTATTTAGCCACGTGAAAACAGCAACTCTGCCCAAGCACTTGTGTCTTGTTGACATTATCTCGGATTCAGCCGTACTTCATCGTTGCTGGGTTTTTGTCCTGTTTATATTGCCCCCAGTTTCTGTGCACCTCAGCTCAGGCTAGGACTGGTCCCTCTCAGCTCATTTAAGAATGTGTACATTTGCACACCTTGGCACATGTCACGTGTATACAACCAGTTCCACAAAGGTTTGTTATGTTGAAGTTACTGGGTGACAGACAAGGGTTGAAGGTATACACAATAGGAATGTGTACGTCCAAGTGTTTAACTCTTTCTACCAAGAGATGGACAGATGTCTGCATGCTTGTCAATAAATAAAAGAAAAATCCATGAATAAACAAAACTGATTTTTTTTTTATTAATGGAAATATCCATAAATAAAAAAAAATCTGTTTTGTTTTCTTTCTCATTAATATTCATGAGGGAGAAGGCCAAGAACACTGCCATAAATGAGATGATTCATTCACGTTATTTGTTTCCCTGCCTGGAAGCGTGAGTTTGCAGTGACTCATTATTTACACACGAAACAACTGGACTTTCACAAAGTGCTTTGGGTGGGAAAAAGTGGAGGTTGATTATTTGATGTATTATTAGATTTGAAACAACAGAATACTTGATTATCAAAAAAGCTGAAATACATATCCCTGAGCGAAAATGTGTTTGATAACTTCTGTTTTTACTTTTCCAAAGTGTAGGCTGACGAATGGCACTTCACCGACCATGTGAGATTGCACAAAACTCTCTCATAACTTCTGTAGCTGCACTCACTTGGCTGGAGGTGCCAAGCGCTGTTGTAAGCTCTCAGCAGCTGTGACAGCCTCATTGATTTAAGTATTGACATGGCTAATCACGTGACATTCAATTCAAATGAACCCATTATTGTGACACTACACTCAAATGCTAATTACATGCAATATAATTGCTGCAAACCTGGTTGGAACTGACTGAATTATTTGAGTGTGGTAGCAGTAACTGGTGAAGAAAAATCACCCGTCATTAGTGTGTGCAGAATGATGTGGAGGACCTACATAAGCAGTAGCTTAATCTCGTTGTCTCTTTTATTATTATCCATGTTTCTGTAGTTTTTAAGGTAACTTGTACGTGGACAGCTTTACATACCATGCACTCATAAGAGCACAGAGACATTGTACTTACTAGAACTGGCCTTTAAGTCCATCCTGGATCGTTATTTTGCCTGTATTTAAGATGATAACAGAGCCTTTTGTTAATGACGTTTATCCTGTACTAAAAACTAAGCAGTGCCAGCACAGAGTATGGCAGTAGTGAATACTAAAACAAAACGTACAAAAAACTCTTCCGTCTGGAAGAATGCTGAAATTTGCGAGCACTTCCGTGTTTGTTGTTTGGGGTTGACGCAGCTAATCTCTAACATTGCCAGATCTCTAACATTGCCGGAGACCCTGGAGTAAAATGCACGATCATGTGTATTCCCTGGCTTCACACAGACACACTGTTGGCGGCAACTGGAAGAGCTCGCTGCTGCGGAAAAATATAACATGGACATGCTCAGGAAGAGAGGTGCTGTTAGTGTTATCACCAGACTAAACAGCCGTGCACAGTGCTATGCTATGCTATGCACAGTGCTATGCAGAAGTTTGTGTCTGGAGCATATGCTGGAAGCAGTATGTCATTCCTTATACACATGCAGGAACCAACTCTATTGCTCTGTGCTTGAATATGCCTTAGTGAAAATGTCAAGGTTTATTATTTTATTTGAATGTTTAATATTGATCAGTTTATTTCCCAGTAGGAGCTCAAGTGCTAAAACAGAACAAAAAGAAATGTTCTCAGTATTTGCAACCACCCTCTGTGCTCTCAACAAATAGACAACTCGTATTTTTAAAGATACCACATGAACACCAATGTGACATATGCTATTCTTGCAACATTGAATAATAGAATTGTTCAGTTCTGAACTCTGCTGCTCAGTGATGTTTAGCAGCTCTGTGTAGGCCAACATTAGCATTTGAATTCAAGTTGCCTGGAAAGTCCTCTTTTTTACATAGCAGGTTTTGCAACAAAAACATATTAGTTAGCTGTATCCTAGCATAGCTCTATCCCTGTTTTGATGACAAATCAAATAAAGCACTTTGTCAAAAAGCTTGCTGAGCTGTGGCCGATTAACTGGTGAAGTACAATGCCATGAGTGGACACCTTAGCAGATATGAATGGGACAAGACACACAGGAGGGCTCTGCATTGGCTGAGTCATTTTATTCCCCTTTATGTAGTGAGACAATACAAAATAGAAAGCAAGCAATGAAAAAACAATCAAAACACAAAACAGCCCTCTCCAAATATAGCCTTGTTACTGACTGCTCCATCTGTGGAAGGCAAAACACAAGGGCAGCGGCTGTCTCCTTGCAGATTACCCAGAAGGCTGTGCCTGATGAAGGCATCAAGAAACACCTGAGGGTTACCCAACCCCAGCTGTGAGCGTACCTGTAACTGAGGCCCATGTGCACCTGCACCTCCCCTCCCTGTTTCATATTTGCCTTTTTATTTCCTTTCAAGGTGAAGTGAGGTTCACAGGACTTCGTGAACTCCTAGACAGGAGTCTGCTGGTAGTTTGAGTTAGCAGTTTGAGTAAACTGTTTTATCGTCACATCTTGATAAAACTTTTATAGACTCCTGATTATAAAAAAAGGCTTGTGTGGTTGTAGGTACAGATCACTACTCTTTTCCTGGCCTGTCTGGCCACTCACCAGCATTATAGATTTTTTCCCTAAGTGAATTAGTTTATGAATGACTACATAGAGGGGTTGGACAGAGATCAAGACTGTTTATGCCATATGATTCTGGGAAGTAGGAAAGCTGTTCTGATTGGTCGGCTGTTGTGGAGCTGAGGGGCCCTCAGTCTTATTCTCTTCCTTTGCTCAGCTAAGTTCATTTCCTGTGGACTTGGAGTGCATGGAAGTTATTGATTAACTGACGGGTTTAATTGTTTTAATGGAGCCCTTACAGCTGTAATACTGATTAACTTCATTACTTCATTTAAACAAAACTGTTCATTTGACAGGCCCAATGCCCACAATGCACTCACATGCGCACACTACATGTATTGTGTTCCTCATTTTCCCTGTATTTCACTTTCCAGGACCCTGCCTGTATTCATACACTCACCTGGCTGAAAGTACTGTCGCACTTGATTTCAAACTATCACTTTGTGGATACATGTGTTATTTTTGATGGCACATCCTCACTGTAAAAGAGGTTTTCAACATTTCTGTGAGCCCAGATGAAGCATAAAAAGACAATGAAAGTGGAAACACCCCTCAGAGCAAAATGTATTATTCTAGGTGTTGCTGTAGTCTGTGTGTGGAAGTAACAAAGTTTGCTAAAAAAAAATACACTCATTTATATTTGACCTTGTCATGGACTCTACTGATAGCATAGCTGTTTTCTGATTTTCCATTTCAATTACACTACACTACACACCGTTTGTGTGTTTCTGACTTTTTTGTCCTGAGGAGGCATGCGATTGATTGCATTTTGCAAGTTTAACTTTACAAAAGGTGGATTTAATCATACAGTATTTGCATCTATGTGGACATTGGTTTTCATTCCCCTAGAAAGCTAAGTTCCCAGAGAGATCCAGGAAGGTCTGAATAACAGGCTTCAGTAGATTCCACACCAGTGCAGCAAGGTGGTTTGTGCAAGATCAGACAAGATTTATCCTGATTTAACCCGATTTAAAACGGACCAGAGCTTGGTGGGGAAACTACAGCTTGCCCAGGCCTGCTTCTGTGAGAAGGATGCCAACTCAGTCCTCTTTAAGGTGTCTGCATACCTTCACATACTGATGTGTCAGTCTCTCCACAACGCTATATGATTTTAGATATACACAAAGGTCTGTAGTAACCTATGAAAACTATAGTGAAAAGGTCAAGCATAATGAATAATCAGTGCTGAACAAAAACTTACAGAGTGCAGATTAATGCCCTCGGAGACATAAGAGCCAGTTGGTGTACTTTTTGCAAATGCACGCATAAGGATAAGCAGAAAACTGGTCCTTGTGTTTAAGAATTTTACCAAATCCAGCATAAGTTTTTAGCAGTCCATTTGTGTGTTGGTTATACAGGCCACCTTTTAAGATTTTGTCTTGCTCTAGCTGAGACCCAGCTAGCGGATAACGTTCTAATGACGTTGCCATGACTTTGTAAACTCCTCCTCCTATTGTACTAATCATGTGATGTTGTGGAGGTTGAGGGATTAGTATTTGTTCAGAGAGATCATTCATAAAGGAGATTATGAGAGAGAGGTCAGAGTGTGGGCCTCTGCTTCTCCCTTGAACTTGACTTTTTCCTCTGTTTCTTACTTTCTTTTTCTTTTTAACTACCTCAGAAACAAGTGCAAAAATGTGTAAAACACCCTGCCAGGTGCTTTGGTTCTTATTCAGGAACTAGGTGGAGAGTGATGTTACTTATAAAATGATTTGCTCAAAATTTGAACTGAAACCCTGTCAACGTTTTTCCAGTTTTTAAGTTTTCCATTGGGGAGGTGTCACAGTTACTTGTGGCTGATATATAGTCAAAATAAAAGTCTTGTCCATGTTTTTGGATGCTTGTCAGTTCCAATGAAAATGTTTGTCGTTTCACTCTCATACCACCTGCCTCTCTATCTTGACTATGTCAATGTAGAAATATGAAAACATCTCTCACGTTAAGTGACCGTGAATCATAACAGCAGTATCAGTTTTCGTGTGGCTCTGAGAGATGCGTCCATGCATGCACTGCTGCAGCTCCTGACATGACCCTGTTCTCTGTGTCCTGCCTCTGATTCGATCCACAGTCACTGGAGTCTGGAGGAGATGAAGAGGGAGATGGAGAGATAGTTGTGTGAGTGTGTGAGCGCTCTTTGGTGCAGTTTAACACATCATTGATGCTAGCTGCCGATAATCACGCTGCTGCCCAAGATCAGAGCTCACTCTGTTAAAGCCATGGCTTCTTAACATCACATCCATGAAGAGAGTGAAACTTTCAGATGTTGCAGCGACAGTCCTTTTTGTTGCTAATATTCTCTGTTTGTTTTCACTGACAGGAAATAAAAGGAATCAAGTTCTGTAAAAACATTCATTTATAGTACACTTACAATGTAGTTTGTCAGCCTTTAGTGTGCTAATAGGGTGCTTAGCACTGTTGGCTTTATTGTGAGTGTTAATAAAACATTTATATACTCTTAACCTGAAATGTCTCATTTGTTACAGTCACCAAGTTACAGGGTTAGTGGGGCATACCCCAATACCTGTACCGCACCAAAAAGTAGGCCCTTTTGGGGCTTCCTACAGATATAATTGATACAGTATATGGATTAGATGACCCCAGTTTTCACAGGAGTGAAACTGCATTGTTTTCTGCTCTCCTAAATATTCTTGCTATAACCTGGAATGTAAAAACAGGTCTCTATTTTATATGAGGACGTGGTCCTGAGCATGCTCAGTGCCTTTGCCAACAAAAAAAGCCCTGCAATCATGAGTCTTGAGTGATTATGATGGCGAAGTAATTGCACCAGGACACAAATCAAGAGTCTAACCCAGACCACCAGACAGACCACATGAACTTGGTGCATTCGTGTTTGAGAACTTCTACATGTGTGTTTATGTGAATGAGTATGTGTGTGTTTTTGTGAGATTGTGTGTGTGTTTGTGTGAGCAGGTGTGTGAGAGAGTATGTATGTGTGTGTTGGTGCCAGTCAGTGTGTGAGAAAGAGTGTGTGTGTGTTCGTGTGAGCAAGTGTGTGAGAGCGAGAGAATGTGTGTTCCTATTTCATAACAGATCCTCTCCCCCCTCTTTCATTTTCTCTCCTGCGTTGCTAAACTCGTGGCATCCTACCTCTCTCCTCCTTTCCCTTCTGCCGATCCCCAGCAGATAGTACGGGAAGGCGACACCAATAACGATGGGCAGCTGGACTTCGAAGAGTTCACGGAGTACCTGCGCGCCCACGAGAAGAGGCTCCGGCTCATGTTCCGCAGCCTGGATTACAATAACGATGGTCTGCTTTCCCTCAACCCGCTCACCACACTCTGTAACACGGCACACAGCCACACGCTGTGCCCACCACATGAATTATTACGCTGTACAGCATATGTGTGTTAATGTTTGATCAAGCGTGCGCTTGATCATTTCCTTATCATCAGCTCTCCAACGTGGCACACCCAAAATCTTATTCAGATTTGGAAACCATTACAAGGCAAACAACTTGGAGGCTAAAAACTAAATGGGCACATTTTTAAGATATGTATAGTAATGCAGTTATACATTGACAAAGAACTATTAGCACAACCACTGTACCGGTCTATAAAACCTTGAGTATTACACAAGCTAGAAGACATTGTTGAAACAGGTTCAGTTCATCTCAGTAAACTCCCATATTCTCTGGGAAAAACACTTAGAAAGCACTGAACATTTGGGGAGCTTAACAGAGAACTATTAGAATTAATTATAATTCCGTTTTTTTTTTCTGTAAAGCTCCAGATGGAAGATAAGAGTTTAGTGAGATGAGATGAACCTCTTTCAACTATGTCTTCCAGCTTATGGGATACCAAAGGTTTTACAAACTCGTACAGTGGTCATATTTGTTGGACAGTTATCTCTGACAACAGCAATGTGGCTTGGAGGACTTCTGCTCAATAATTATGGTTTATCATTTCCATCAGAAAGAAATGCAAATAAGAGACAAAATAATACAGACATCTATCTTTATTTAACATTTATTAAACCAGAAAGATCCCTTGAGATAAAAAAAAACAGACAACTACTCCAATATCATCAGGGTAATACTGGCTCAGTTGGTGCTCACATATCGGTGCTGTGTTGCAGGTTGCATTGACTTGGGGGAGATCCAGCGCTCTCTGCACAGCCTGGGGGTGGCCATCTCTGCAGAGCAGGCCTCGAGGATCCTGCAGAGGTCTGTGTGTGTGTGTGTGTGTGTGTGTGTGTGTGGGGGGGGGCGTGTGTGGAAACAATTATTTTTGCATGGATCAGAGCTTGCGTCTCATCTCTTTTACCTCTCGTCCCTCCTCCCAGTATGGATAAGGATGGTACCATGACCATCGACTGGAATGAGTGGCGAGACCACTTCCTGTTCAGCCCCATCCACAACATAGAGGACATCGCCCACTTCTGGAAGCACTCCCTGGTCAGTGTGCTCTCCGAGAGATTCTTAATCATACTTAACTACATCCTCACGGAAATGATCTCTATCCCCTGGGCATCCATTTCTCATCCTGCTATTGCTTTCAAGAAACGTCAGCAGCCAATAAAACGGCCGCACAAATCCCTAGGTTAGGAAACCTATTTTATAGTGTCTAAACCTTTATCGAGACATCGGGTCAGATTCTGGCAATGAGAAACTTAACTCTAGTGGTTTTCCAAAGTGACATCGCCATTGATGTGTATTATGCCTGACTGTTGTAATTAGTGTCGGCGAAAATGCGGTCAAAAAACATACGCCCGTCCGTCTCAACCACCTTAGCAGGTGTAACCAGCAAGCACATCGCAGACTGGACCCTACAAAGACGTTCACATGTCTTTGCGTGCGACAATGAGTTACAGTCACCCAGCTGTGACCGGGTGTTCGTGTACAGTGAGCACGCTCGTTCTCAGTTCAGCCAGGTTTTGTTACAGTGGAAACGAGTAACTTGCTCTCAAGTTAACAGCTATCCGAACCTCGCTTACCAGGTGTCTGTCAGGTACTTTTCGCTCTGGTAGCCTTACCATACAGTTAGTTGGAGGCGATAAGGCTATGGCTACCTCTGCGTTAGCGATTGGGACAGTTACGTTACTCATTTTTAGGAAATCTTGTCATTTCTCACCGTCGGATGCCTCTAGAGGGTTACCTTCCTGAGCTCCAAACATACTTTAGTTACAACCTGATAATTAGATTACCTAGTTAATTCGCCCTAAAACTGGTTACTGCCAAAGCACGAATGACGATTTTTTGCGTGAAAAACAAACGGAATGTAGCCAACCTAAGCCTGTTAACCTTTACATTCTGTCGCTTAACAGGATTGTATTATTTTTATGCCAGGCTCTACCTTTTTAGGGCGAAATAGCTCAATACTTAAAGCGTTCCTGAATCAAACTTATGAACTCGATTTTTTTCGCAATATTTTATTGTAAAAGTCAAACTAGCAAAATTACAGGAACAAAGATAGCCATTTATCGAGATATCCAAATATGGAGTCTACTTTGAAAATTGCGTCTTTGCCACAGAATATTCATGTACTGGAACTCTGTAGCTCAACAGCCTTAACGATAACCGGAACTTATTAGCCGAGACACGAAAGAACATGAGGTAGTCTGTGATTATTGGTCCTTGGCTGGAAACCTTGTGCGAAACAATAGCGTCATTGACGTCATAGATAACGATGTTTAATTCAGACGAAGTAATCAATCCACGAGTGAAGTGAACGAAAGAAATGCAAAGCAATTTTAGTGACGTGGGCTAATTTTGCAAAATTACCATTGCATGATATGCACTGTCATTTTAAAACATGCAGAAGGATGGGATGTTAAAAGAAGTAAGATGTTAAAATTGTTTTCATGATTTTTATGAACAAAAAGACGTCTCTTGTCCTTTTCCTCTCACTGTCTCTGTCTGTGTGCCAGATGCTTGACATCGGTGAGCACCTGACTGTGCCAGATGAATTTTCGGAGCGAGAGAGGAGGTCGGGGTTGGTGTGGAGGCAGCTGGTGGCAGGAGCAATGGCGGGTGCTGTGTCGCGCACAGGCACGGCTCCTCTTGATCGCCTCAAGGTCTTCTTACAGGTGAGTGCCACTGTGCCACAGCCAGGACAGCATGTGCTGTTTGCAATGATTTCATGCTGTTAATAGCATTACCAGTGCACAGTCATCAACTCTCTGTGTCAGCAACTGTGTATCAGCAATGCTGCATAAGTCACAGTTTTATTGTAACTACTGTGTTAGTGGCTGCTTCCTCCGCTGGCGAGACTCAAACCGATGTTCTCGATGCTCGGCTCAATTCTAATGGCCAACGTCATTACCAGCTGAGCTAAGGGAATTTGCCTCTAGCTCTATCAGCAACAATGCTAGCTAACCAAATCTTGGGGATTGACTTGACCACTGGAACCGCTCTGCTACCTGCTGCCCTACTGGTTTTACCACAGGACTCACACAAGTTACTAACTTCAGCTCTTCTACATAAGCAGTGGTGTGTTGCTGATACAGTATGACTGACAGGGTGTGACTGAGGCTCTGCTGTCCTGCCGCGCAGGTGCACGGGTCCCGGAACCCCCGGATTAACCTGTGGACCAGTGTGCGCAAGATGGTGCAGGAGGGCGGTATACAGTCCCTCTGGCGCGGAAACGGCATCAACGTGCTGAAGATCGCCCCAGAGTCCGCCATCAAGTTTATGGCCTACGAGCAGGTGAGCCGGTCCGCCCGCCCCCCTCTCTGTGAACCGGTCACTTCCTCTATCGAACACCCGGCTTCTCCGCTCCGCCCCCGGGCTCTCACACGCCCACCTGCCACAGCCTCGCTTTACTTCATTTCCTCACGCTCCCGCACGCTCCATTTCGGACTGTGTCCCCTCCTCCCCCTTGCCACCGTGACTCACGCCCTCACTTTTTCCCCTCACTACCCTGTCACCCCTGCCCTTGTCCCTCGTCCCCCCCGCCAGATCAAACGACTGATGAGGGGTGACAACGAGAACGTGTCCCTGCGGGTCCAGGAGAGGTTCGTTGCGGGGTCGTTGGCCGGAGCAACCGCCCAGACTATCATCTACCCCATGGAGGTCAGAATCTGTGCCCTGGGTCAATGTAACTCTGCACCCCCAACTCCCTCTGTGCACTTCCATACAGAGGGAGTCCTGACGTCTGCACCCATGCAGCATAGCCCAAGGCTTTGTGCGGGAGAATACAGAGTAAAGGCAATGCACTTCCTGTTCCCTGTCTCACACCTCTCCTCTCTGCTGGGTCTGCTCCTATCTCTCCATCTGTCTGTGCTTCGGCCAGAATTAAGGCTGTTATATCAAAGTGCTCCTGCAATAACAATAATAATTCTGACATATAAAAGGTGTCATAGTTGTTATGAAAGAGTGCAAAGTGAGGAATAAAAGTAACTGCAATGGAAAAGAACAATATGGATAAATAGCGTAATGATAGTGCATAGTTAGCTGTGTCAAAACATGCCATAAACAGCGTGACAATGTCTTGTATGCATCTGGTGACAGCCGTGCGCTTGGCTGAGATAACTGTTGTAGATGAGCCGAGATAGGACCAGCAGGAAAGAGCACTGCTTATTTTCAGCTCGTCCCTTGCACAATGAGGACACGTGCGTCATGCTGGCTGAGCAGGTGAAACGCCTGTTACTTTCGACTGCCCGGCCTTTGTGCATGTATTGTCTCAGTCCAGAGTAGGGCTGTCACCTCATGTGTTGTCAGGCCTGACACGCCTGGCTGTAAGTAAGTCCGTAGTCTAACTTGACTCGGTAAAATGTCCGTCTCTGTTGGGTCAAGGTGCTGAAGACCCGCCTCACCCTGCGCAAAACGGGACAGTACTCCGGGATGGCAGACTGTGCCAAGAAGATCCTCAGTAACGAGGGGGTGCTGGCGTTCTACAGGGGCTATGTGCCCAACACGTTGGGCATCATTCCCTATGCGGGCATCGATCTGGCTGTCTACGAGGTGTGTGTGTCTGTGTGTGTGTCTGAGTCCATGTGTGCACGTGGTTGTGAGCGTGCACGTGCATGTGTGTACGCTTGGTTGTGAGTGAGTGTGTGTTTGTGTGTGCGCACTTGTGCATGCATGCGTCTATGTGCTTGTGCGTTGTATGTATGTGTGGGCGCGTTTGTGTGTGCTTGTGCGTTTGTGTGTATGCGTGTGTGCGTGTGTCTTGAGTGTGTGCATGTCCGTGTATGTGCAAGATTATTCACTGTGCATCTTTGTGGGAGTTCCTCATCCTCTACTCCTTCACCCACAGAGGTGTCTTATGCCACGAGGGGCACAGTATTTGATTTCATCGGGTTTACATGTCTCCTCTTGCCAGGGTACCAGTCGTTCCTGTTATAACTGCCATTTTCCAGGTAGTCTGACGATGTGTGGTGTGATGGATTGTGGTTTTTTTGCCACTTGACTGCAACGGTTTTTGTTTATATTAGTTCTACCTGAAGGTGTGGGCATAGGAACACGTGGGCATGCACAAATAAAAATAAGCATGCAGTGCCCATAGACATAAACACTGCAGGCCCTTCGAACTTCATGTGTTTTTTAAGGGCAGCTCTTTTCATTTGCAATGTCACGGACAGCAACTGTCTGTTCCCGAGTGAAAGTTTAGAGTTCACTCTAACGTGTCCTTGTGAAGATGGCGGATACATTTCGCTAGAGGGTGTCAGAACATTCTTCTATAACTCTGTGAATATCTGCGCTGTTGCTATTTTTGCTGCCCTGATCTGATCTTGTACAGTCCACTGGGGTCTTGCAGTCCTCTCTGCAAAAAACGGCGGGTCGATGGAAATCACACAGGCTCCTGCTTTGTGTCCACTGCATTATCCCACGGGAGTGACTGGCTTCCCCGTCTTTGCATGACGGTGTCTGCTCTGTGTGTGTGCAGTGGATTGACTGTACATTGTCTCTGTGTAATACCCCTCCACATCTCTCTGCTTCAGACCCTGAAGAATGCCTGGCTGCAGCGGTACTGTGTGGACTCGGCGGACCCGGGCGTTCTGGTGCTGCTGGGCTGTGGCACCGTGTCCAGCACCTGTGGCCAGCTGGCCAGCTACCCGCTAGCGCTGGTCCGAACGCGCATGCAGGCCCAGGGTAAGCGAGAGGGACTGGGGGTGGCAGGAGGAGGGGGATAGGAAAAGAGGGGTGGGGAAGGGCGACGAGGGCAAATGGTGAAGCAGGTGTTGAGGGAAACCCATTACATTACATTATTGTCATTTAGCAGATACTGTTATCATAGGTTAACACAGTTTACAATGTTATCCATTTATACAGCTGGATATTTACTGAGGCAGGTCTGGCTTGTGTGCCCTGCCCAAGGGTACGGCAGCACAGTGCCCCAGCAGGGAATCGAACCAGCAACCTTGCGGCTATGAGCCCTGCTCCTTACCGCTATGCTGCACCGCTGCCCCCCTGTTTAACTCTGCCCCACTCTCTGTCTTCCTCCACAGCCTCTGTTGACGGTGCCCCCAAGCTGTCCATGCTTGGTCAGTTCAAGCACATCGTGTCCCAGGAGGGAGTGCCAGGACTGTACCGTGGCATCGCCCCCAACTTCCTGAAGGTCATTCCCGCGGTCAGTATCTCCTACGTGGTGTACGAGCACATGAAGAAGGCCCTGGGGGTGGGCTCGTAGACGGACGGGGGGACGGGGAGGACACAGAGGAGAAGGCGTGACAGCCCGCGAACAACAGCGACGAGTGCGGCGGACATGACGGGGTCCGGACGGGCGGAGCAGAAGAGGAGAAGAGGAGGAGTCAAAGGAGGAGGGAAGGAGAGACTCAGCCCCAGTGGATGGGATGAGGAAAGACACAATACGCTGTCGTCAGAGTTTCCTGAAATCAGAAAGGATCCAGTGTGATTAGATCTTGCCTGGGCAGAGTTTCTTAGTCTTTCATAAGCGACAAAAACATTTTCATCAATCCAGAAATTCAGTTGTTCAAACACTTGGGCCAGTCTCCTTATTTATTGGATGAGTGCACTTACCCGATCACTCAAGTCACACTGCATTTCCCTGTTGGTCAGCCCTGCACCTCAGGAGTCAGTCTATTCTACTTCCCAGGAACTCCCTCCACTATGATGTCATAATATTTCAAAGGAACAAAAGAACGGAATGTTTTCAGCTGCCTACTGGTCAGTGCTGAAAACTACACTTATTGGGCACAAAGCAATGCTTTTGAACCCAAAAGAAATGTGAATATTTACAGTGCTGTGCTTAACACACAGAGCAATGAGGTTTGACAATATGCTATTGAAAACAAAAGCAGGACGCCAAAGCATTCTCTCATGACACATGTTGATATATGTTCAGAAAATGAAGCCAAAAACATGAGGAAACTATTTTGGTATGTAAAAACAGCTGTCATATATCAAAAATATGTAAAAGAACACATTCATTTACAGTGTGTATTTTTTGCGTGTATTTCGATATGTATTTTTCGGTGTGTCATTTTATGATATATTTAACCATACGCATAAAATGATATGCGCTGTTGGGAGGTCGCAGTAGTTTATATATTTTAATTTATGATGCCCATTTTGACATAAATTTAAAAAAATAAATAGCTTATTTTTCTTCTTTCATACTTTAAGGGATGAATTTTTCAGAATGTCCAGAGTGGATCTAGAAGAGAGTTTTTACTAAGCACTTCTTTGCTGTACCAGTTTAATGGCGGATTTGCACTTTTCAAAGTGAATGTGTTCTCCCAAAGTGGTACTTACTGAATATGCACAGCATGAAGCTCCATTGGTATATTTTGTATAGATGGGAGTCTGTCTAGTTGCCTGATTGTTACATAGAACTTTACCCATTTTCTGAAAATATTTTTTGTGGTTAAGATGATATAGTGTTAAGCTTTACAATGGTGCTGTTATGCCTTTCAACAACTAATTGTTTGAACAAAAAACAGGGTGGACAGCGTTCTAAAGTTGCAGTTGTGCGTGTGTGTGTGTGTGTGCGTGTGTGTGTGTGTGTGTGTGTGTGTGTGTGTGTGTGTGCCCGTGTGCGCATGTGTGTAATGATTTCCTGAAGGAACCAAATGTTGATAAAAGGCTACCTGGGACACCTTCAAACCTTTGTCAGTGCGAGGGGCTCCAACTGTTTGTGCACGTATAAATTAAATGTGGGCTGGGTTTGCTTTAAGCAAACAGAACAGAGAAAGGGCTTCTCCCCTGTTTCTACTTGGAGTGATATTGAATATCCCAGTGACATATTCCAGTGACCTGTCTGAACACGGGGACAAAAATAATACTGTAGGTTTTGTACTTTGTCCAAGATCTCATTTTCAGTGTCCAAAGTGCTTAGCTGAGCTGAATCCATTGCTCCTAAATGACATGGGAATCAAAGGCAGCGAAAGCCAAATGGTTGACAGATAGTGTTCTGTATTATGGCACTGATCTGTTGGATTTGTGCTGTTTGGGTTGTTAAATTGTTTGCTCGAGGGCTACAAACACTGTTGGCTGCTGCACCTTAAGTGACATTTCCACTTCGCAACATGTCTGGGAGATCATTTACTGTCCTCTCATTAAGAATAGCAACGTGATTTATTCAGGTTCAGCTGAGCTGAGGCATAGACGAACGGGCTGTCATACGATACTGAAGGTGATGAAGCAAAGAGAGAGCACAGGACAAGCTGAAACATTAGAACTATTATGAAAGTATTATAACATCAGTTTAACTCGTCCCCTCAGCCTCAACTTTGTTACTTGGAAGCAAGTGACTGGGACAATCAGCGTTCATGTTCAGATCTTTACCAAACCTGTCACATTTCCATAGGCATTTGCCAATTTGTATTATTTGTTGACACACTGGTCACTCGGTTGCAGTTTGACAGAGGATGGTTGGATGGAGAGACTGAGAGAGAGGGGAGTGGAAAGCAAGCAAGAAAGATTAATGATGGGAAGAGATGGGCAGGGAAGGGAAGAAGAGGGCAGAAAGGAGGAGTGAGAGGAAGGAAGGAGTCACAACAGGATGCGGTCCAGAGATACTACTGTTGTGCTGCCTGGATTTTAATGTTGCTGTTTTTTAATATATTTTTTTTTATCTCAAAGGAACTACTTTGAATATGTACTGTATGTAAATGTCTGTGCTGACTGATTGTAGTATTTTTCATCAGTTTGGAATGATCTATGTGATATTATTAAGACTGACTGCTTGCTTTTAAAACTTAGATGTACATGTTTATGGTCTTGTGAGTGGGGCTTGGTTACTGAATGCATGGGGTTAGAGGGTGGGGTTAGAGGGTGCCTTGAATGATTTATAGAAATAATATATTGTGTGTTACTGACATGGAGAGTGCATGCTTTCTATACAGAGATAATACAAACACTTGCGTTAAAACTGCTTGTGCTGCCAGGCCTTTGGACAGTTTTGTCTGATCTAGAATGTGATTTGTACTATTAAATCTGTTTCGGGAGAACTCCTCCTCATAAGATGACTGTTGAGCAGATGGTGGGACTCTCAGTTCCTTGAGCCAGGTCAGGTGAAGAGCATTGGGTTTATGTCTCCATTAATGTATAGGGTCCTAGACTAAACAGCACCGCTGCCCCACATATTTGGTATTGATTAACAGACAAATGTAATCTGATCAAAAAGAATAATGACTTTTTAGTACTTTGAGTACTCCTGCCTTTGAGAGTGTTTTATTGGGCACAGATTTAGTGTGATGGAAGGGCGTTACGAGACAGTGAGGCTTTATGAACCATACAAGGGATCAAATGAAATGATGAATGAACAAATGAAAATACATAACGGGCTCATCCTTTCTGGGGTTCTAACCTTCCCATCAGTAGGTGAAGGAGCCGTGGAGGGTCTCAGTCATGATGTAATGAGCTCTCAAACCACAGACATAAGCCATGGAAGCAGGAATGCTCAGATGATGACTCAGGTGCTTTGAGAAAAATAGTTACAGTTCTAAGACACTTTTCAACTTTTGGAGGTTTAGTGTGTGATTGAGTGTGATTTTTTAGCTGAGCCATTCTGATACAACAATATTAGTTGAATTTAAAATGTTTGAAATTTTTCAAGAGAGCTCCTGAAAATATATATTTTTTATCATTCTGTAAGGCATACTGTTTAACAGCTGTTATGGTACAATTCACAGTATTTCTTACCTTACGGCTTTCACCTACTGATTGTGATATTGTTAGGAGTTCACAGTTTTTTAAATTATGTAAAGTTAAATTATTTTTGTTATATTGCACCTTTTTCAGTGTAATAGTCCTGAAATAAGCCTGCCTGACTGTGGCTCAAGGGAATGAGCAGAATCCCCCCCAATGGTGTGAATGGAACAGTCCGTTTCCTAGTCCAAGGTCTTGAGCTCCACCAGCTTCTCTTTTTGAGGGTTGTGATGGTGAAACATTGTCTGCTGTTTTAGCACTGTGTTGGGCAAAGCAGTAATTGAATATTATTTCTACATATTTTAGTAGAAATGGAATTATTATCTACAATATATTATTATTGAAAAGCAGTTTTAGTACATACATCAACTGAGTACTGAATTCTCATTGGCTAGCTAACCTCTGCCAAATTGAATAAGGCAGATTGTTCTGTACTTTTGCACCACTCTTCCACCCATGATTTATTGTTTACTAATTGGGGTAAAAAAAAAGGAGGCCTACCCTCTTTTGACACTATACATCTCTCCATGTGAAACTACACAGTAGTTAAACCATAACAAGTAGCCGTGATTTCCGCATAACCACAGTGAGTTATCACATACTGCTGCACACGTTTATCCTACACTCTGTTGACTGTGAGAGAGTGAGGCTTCAGGAACCACACAATGTGTGGAGCTGCCATGTGCTGTCAATCACCAACTTGCATGAACCAATTAAAAAGCTTTGCTTGTTCGATTCCGTGAGTCACTGATAACACATGATAGCACCAGCCATTCTGGGGTTCGTGAGGACTCACTCTCCCATCACAACTGTCTGTAACATCTGTGTACCCACAGGTGGAAATTCACACAGGAACGCGCAGTGGTAATGCACCTTATCGTTAAGGCAACTAAATGCAGTTAGCAGACAAGGATAGCCATTGTCACAGATTGAAAAGCCAAGCATTTCGGGCCAGTGTTTTTTTTTTCCCTTTAGAAGACGGCACTGGTTCAAATATGTTGCATTCTACTCATGGGCATGGGGAAGCTGACGTTTGTGTTGTTGCTTGCACATTTAAGGGCTTTTAAGTGTTTTTACATACCACACTGTAACTTAATATATCCACTTTTCAGTCTGAAGTTGCTGTACCTGTAACTTTGGCTGTCGTGGTTACTGCAGCTGACCCTAGTACGCAGAAATTCATTGCCATGACATGCTTTATGCGCATAATATTTATGTTTATCATGAACATTGTCATGGTGTCTTTTTTTCATCTGACAAATAAGGCCTGCTGCATATCATTGTGTTATTATAATTTATGCTTAATGAAATAATACCTGAATGTTTTCTTTATACTGTAACGTTAATTATAAAAGCTTATTTTCATGATATATACAATATGTATGTAATTATATATATACACAAATGGTAATAAAGCGTGTATATATATTTCTATAAATATAAATATATATATGATATATTTGTCTTGGAGTTACATTTGATTCTCACACTGCTAGAAAATAAAATGATATTTTGAAGTCACTGTAATGCTATAGTGTTTGCATTTTTTTGTTTGTTTCTGTGGAATGAATACAGCGTAAAACACACATACTATCTTCAAAATCATTGGTTTTGAGGCTTGAATGTCTCCCTGAACTGGTCTAGTGATATGGTACACTAAGCACATGACTTTCTACCACTCTGACCTATACATTCCCCAGGCTAAATGAAGTATATACAACCAAAACACATGGACTTTATGTTTGAAAAGCTGCAAAGATTTGCAGACCAAATGTAGGGCACTCTTTAAAATTCTAGTTTGACATTAGCAGTATGTGTACTTGCAACTACATTCTTTTTCAGCCTTTTGCCATAGGACTCAGGGCTTACCTGTGTAAAAAATGTTTTGGGGTAAATAGCAGTACTGAATATGTTTTTTTTTTTCTTACCATCTTTAATTTTATTGCCAAAACAACACAAAAAACTTTGGCTTCTATTAACATTTTGCATTAATTATCAAGTGATAGGTGGTCTGCTTGTAACTGTAACAACATACGGAATGTCCCTTTCAAGATTTGCAAAAATAATGGCAAAAGGCCTAGGATACTATTCCTCTTAGTGGACCTCCTCCATCCCACTAGTCCGTTGGTCATATGCAAGCTTCCTTACCTCTAAACAGGCAGTCCCAACCCAACATCATTATGACATTTCTCTTCTCTGTTGTCCTTCTCATCTTAGCTTTCTGCTACACACCTATCTAGCATTTCTGCCACTGCTTTGAGGATCCCAACTGCAACATTACTTGCCTGTGTGGCTGTGTGTATAAATGCTTTATAGGTATACATTCCCTCTCAGTTTGTCTCCTGAGTCACACAATCAAAACACTGACACACCGTGAGTAAGGGGTGCTTGCTAAGCTAATAAATAATGGAACGTCTCACTGGATATCCACACCTAAAATCTGTCACCTGATTAACTGTACATTATGCACTGTTATGCAGAAGTGCTGTTGAGTTCATATCATTCCAGCTGACATTTAGTCTAGTGTTCACTGACTTTCCCATGAAAGTTTCATATATATTTCAAGCTCTAATTTTATATATGTGTTAATGGTAATAATGGGTTAATTAACATTATCTTTTTTTTCTGTGAAGAGCTGCTTTGGTCCTTAAATTTCTTTTAAATGCCATGTCTGCGTTTATTTATCGTCAGACAGATCTCGTTGTAGTCGATAGATGGCGATGTTAACCTTTTAAAATGGTATTTCTGAGCAACAGCAGGTGTAGTTAGGTATATCATGTCATGGCATTAAACAATAAATTCACTGTCTGGATAAAATACGTTGTGTCCACGGAAACAATTCTATTGAAAGAATGTACCTATATTGCCTCCAATACACAGCACAGGTGACACCGTATTTTTGCTGCAAACACTGTGTTCTCGTCAAAGTATTCCTCACATAGAATAAATTTCTGGCCCATAATCCTCATTGTTCAAGGAAACGTCAACCCGTCTTACTTATTTTACATTACTATTTGTCACAGTACCCGTCAATCAATGTGCAAGCCCTCTAACAATGGGATACAATTGGCCAAAATCCTGGGCGTCTGATGACGCATTAAACATGCGATTGGCTCTTTCAACAGGGTAAAAAGGAGCGTGTCAGTAATTTAGTCCGTCTGTTTATTAACAGTCTCTGAAATTATTTATCCTGGGTTGCAGATGTTACAGTGTGTGACATAGAAAATATTTGAGAGGGTGTCCCTGAATTCCACGTTGTTTTTGCTGTTTATGACAGAAGAGCTTTCTCTTAACTGGAGACGTTTCTGGGAAACTCCAGTTGGTTTTACTCCCGCCCCCTGCTCCTCCATCGCCGCTTCCTCGCCCCTCCCCGAATCTTGCCTTTTCGGCTTCCCGCTTCTGCGCACCTCGACCCCGGCCTAAGCTGTCTTGCTTCGACTCAACCGCCTCCTGTAACCAGCACGGCCAAGCATGTCGGAATACAGCGCGGTGCCGCCGCCCGGGGCTGGAACACCCCTCGGCGGACAGCCACCCCTGGGGGCCGCCGGAGGAATCAAGAAAGATGCCTTTGCTGACGCGGTGCAGCGAGCCCGTCAGGTAACGCTGGAGACGGGGCGTGTGGAGAGATTTGGAGCAGCAGCGGCTAGCTAGTTAGCTACATTAAAATGTGCTTGTTGAGGTCGGGAGACGAATCAATGGAGCCGGCGTAGTGTACAATTAGCTTACGACTGCTAGCTAGCTGGCTAACTGTCTGTTGAGTCCTGGTCTGTCTAGACCCGGGTTTCGACCAACAAGCTAAACTCACTAGCTAGTAAGTCACGTTACTATTAATTTAATTTTGCTGTTTTTAGACGTGCCAGATAAACCGATTCATTTGCTGTCACACGAGGCCTGCATAATGCTCCTTAGCTAACTGGCTAGGTATGCTAACATGGCTACAACCAGGATGCGACAAACTTACGTGTTCAGCCGTGTTGGCTGAGATGGATAACCAGCTGCCGCAATAGGTTAGTTAGGCTGTTATGTTTGTTAGTATGGTGCGACTGAGAATAAAACAAATCATGTAAGAAACTTACCCACAGGCCGCGGCGCCTGGCTAACTACCTACAAGATAGTATCAGCAAGCGACTAGTGCACTTGTGAACAACCTGAAATAACAATATCACATGATATTGTCAGTAAAACTGCGCTTCAAAAAATAAGTTCCCAACAGATAGCGTTGGCTATGTAATGCTACCGTTGGGAATTACTAGCAAACTATTTGGTTAACTAGTTAGGCTCAAAATAAACGTTGTAATTGGCCAAGTTGTCTTGGTTGGCTAGGGCTGAGGGTACTCGCTAGCAGCTGACTTTGGTGTTTCAGTTAGCAACATTGATAATGTCAGAAGTAGCCAGCTGGCTATCCTACTGTCCACAATAAAGCCGTTCAAATTGTACACTGGCTAGAGATCTAAACATGTAGGTTAGCTAGGTAGCTAGCTAACTGTGTCGCGTAAAACGTAAAACTCGTTGGCTAACCTTGCAAACGTTGAATATTGTCACGAAACTTGATTCATTGAACGTTTCAATGAATCAAGTTTCCTTTCGGCTCTGTTCTCAACATGTTATAACGGTACTGAACAACATGAAAACGTTATTAGTAGGTTTTTCGGTTATGGTCCACATTTCCAATTAAGGAGCGCAAGCACTTGACTTGCATACACCTTTATCGATATGTCTTGATGGCATTTTATTCCGAGTGCTCATGGTAATACATAAGTACTTTTCAGTTTTACGAGTCGGTCCGCAAGTTTAAAAGCCAAATCCTTTTGCAGGAGTAGTCACTTTGTATTGTTGACATTTTTTGCTCAAGCCAAAAATTTAGCAGTGTCTTTAGCAGTGTAAGTGGCGTCAGGCCCTTTTTGTCAGTACTGATGTTTGTTTGGTCGCTAGTTTTGTCTGCACAGCGGGACCTTACCTGTGACCTGGGCTTAGTTCCTTTCCATTTCATTGGGAATCAATATAGGTGGAGGTCATCCGATGTGGCGTTTTGCTGGACCAGTGCGGTTTTTCTGCAGGCTTTACCAGTCGATCACTGATAGATCTTGAAATATTTTGAACGGATTTCAACCGTAAACACTTGTAATATTCAAGTCCCCAATAGTGAGTTAGACTGCATTCCCCATCTTTTTGTTCTGGTCATCATGGATTTCTCAACCTGCAACAACCTGTATGTTACCTTGCAAGTCTGAAAAACGTACCCTGGTCGTCCACCAGGCCAGACCAGTGGATCACTGATCAACCCTAACACAACCATGTAAATCAAGTTTTAAGTCTTAAGTTCTGTACAAATCACTCCATGGATGAAAGCATTGTCGACAGTAATGTCTAAATGAGGAATTCAGCAACAGATATAAAATTGTCAGGCTGTTGGCTGATCATCAAAGCTGTTGCCATTCCCACTCTATGTAAGCCACCAAAACTGAAAAACTTGTGCCTGTTTGCTTGAAATATATGGAATGGGATTTAGAATACCACTTGAGCACATTTTCCACTTGTCTCTTCTCTTGGTTCTTCGCGTGCATCCTGTGAGATAGGACTGTGGTTACCATCCATATGGCATGGTTTTTATGGTGAGTTTTCCCTGCTCTGTCCTTATGTGCACCAGATCGCAGCGAAGATCGGCGGAGATGCAGGGGGAGCCACCATGAACAACAGTAATCCAGTGGAGAGCTACCCTTTCACAGCACAGAAACGGCAGCTGGAGGATGCAGGTACGTCAATGCCCTGAGCACAGTCCCCTCACCGGGGTGCTTTTTCTCACACGCTGCCCTGAATGCAGACCCCTCACTGGAGTGCTTTTTCTTACACACTGCCCTGAACACAATTACCTCATTGGAGTGCTCATTCTCTGATACAGTGCCCTGAACACATTCACCTCACTGGAGTGATTGCTTTCTCTCACACACACTGCCCTGAGCATTCTGACCTGACAGGAGTGCTCCTTGTAGTCTTGCTTGCACAATCTGTTTCTCAGATTTGCTTGCTTTTTTTTCCATTTTTTCATTTTCTCTGTGGCAGTCATTTCTCTCTCTCATTTTCTCTCTCTCTCTCTCTCTCTTTCTCTCTCTCTCCTTTCATTAACATTAATGAAAGTGCTTGCTGCATGTTCCCTAGCTTAATGACCTACTAGTTAATGTATTAACTGTGTTATGGATGTTGTTCCAACGTGGTTTTGTTTTTTCCCGTCTCTCTGCAGAACAGCCAGAGAGCAAGAAAATGGCCCCCCAGAGTGACCGGGACTCGGCAACCGCGCTGTGTAAATACTCTCATCATGGCTCCTACCGCGCGACCGGTGTCTCCCCCCTGTGTTTCCACTCCCTGACAGCGAGATCACTGTCACCACCACCCCCCATCTTGTGTCTGCTTCTCTGTCTTTGTCACCTCCTGGTCTTGCAGTTGGGGCTGTAATCTGATCTGAGACCTTTCTCTTCCCTCGCAGCCATTGGAGCCCAGCTGGCAGCTTTGGCCCAGCAGAGGTAAAGGCAGGGCACTCGGGGGGCTTGTGTCGCCAACTCTTCACCATTTTACATTCATTTATCAATGAGAAAAATAAAACAGCGGGCAGTCAGTGGTGTATTTCATGGCTTAAGTTTTGTGATTTCCGTTTGTCAGTGGTTTGGAAGTGCGGAGGTGGGGGAGGGGTTAAGTGAACCTCCTTGCCTCCCTGCTTTGGGAAGGGAGACATTTTACCTTTAATGAGAATAACGTGGAAGTGGGAGGGGCTTTGTTTTTGATTTTGGGTGGCTGTGCAGAAGGGTAATGTTCTGTAGTGTTCTGCCACGTGCTCTGTAGGACTCACTTTAATAGATTGGTGGATTTCTTGGTAACTTACCCTTCTCTTTCCTTTCTCTTATGTTTCCAGTCGGCCAACGACCAACACAGAGGAGTACAGTGTCCCTGATGGCATGGTTGGACTCAGTGAGTGTTCCCACTCAAAGATGCCTTTTACTTACACACACACACACACACACACACACAGTCTCAGTGTTCAGGTCCTCTGTTTACCTTGAGCTGGAATTCAGCCTGTCTGCTGATACTTAATTAAGCTCTCATTAAATACTGACCAGTGTTGGGTTTTGCAAGACTAAAGCTCTAACTGAGGGAAATAAAGGTGCATGGATTTTTCATTATGTGTACCACTGAGCCAGCTAAAGTATAGGTCAAGGCGGCTTCTGAGTAGCTCAGTGGTTGAGGTGTTCACCTTGAGCACACGCTACAGCCTGGGTTCATCCCAGCTGTTTGATCAACCAGCAATGACCAGGAGCCCACAGAACAGAACAAACTGGGTTTGTTCCCCCGGGGATTGTGATGGGTAGGTTGGTTGGGTCTCCTCATCTCACTGCTCTCAGGCATTGTGTACTTCAGAAACTGAAGCTGAGGAAACTGCAAGGTGCTTGAATGATGGCGGCAGAGCAGCACCTATTCTCCAATCAGCACTGGCTCCTTTTAAGTGGGCTGTGTGCTGTGCAGTGTGAGTGTGTAACTGGCGATTCCAAAATAGGGTTGCATAAAGGGGGGTAAAAGGATCAAATCCAGCCTGTAGTCTGTAGACTGAAACAGCATCTGCCTTGGTATAAGTTGTCTTGCTGGAGATGAGGACTCCACTTGTATGTGTCGCGTTCGTCATAACAGAACATTCTGTTCTTCAGGGTAGCAGAACTATGCAGGGTAAATCCTCTCCCTCATTTTAAGCTAAGGGCTTTATATTAAAATTATTAACCCTTTTACCTTCCTTTCTTCCAGTCATTGGCAGGGGAGGAGAACAGATCAACAAAATCCAGCAGGATTCTGGCTGCAAGGTTCAGATTGCACCAGGTAAGAACACCTTTGGCTTTATTCCATGAATTGCTGAAGTCCCCTTGATGAGGTGGGCTGTGCTAATAGTCAGTTTTAGCTGTAGGTTGAATAGTATTTAGATTGAATGGACAGTATTGAAGTGCACAGAGTGAATCACAGATTTTTTCTTATTTCACTGCATTCGCTCAGACAGCGGAGGTCTTCCAGAGAGGAGCGTGTCTCTCACTGGAACTCCAGACTCTATACAGTAAGTTTCTGTCCCTGACCTCCGGTGTGTCAGCGTGCTGTTCCAGGATCTGCTCCATGTGCGTATGTTCTGACCTTCCTCCTCCTCTTCCTCCTCTGCTCAGGAAAGCGAAGATGCTCCTGGATGAGATTGTGTCGCGGGGGAGGGGGACGCCCCCGTCCTCCTTCCACGAGTCGACCAACGGCCAGAGCGGCTCGGTCCAGGAGATGATGATCCCCGCGGGCAAGGCCGGGCTGATCATCGGCAAGGGAGGGGAGACTATCAAACAGCTGCAGGTGTGTGTGTATGTGTGTCTGTGTGTGTGTGTATGTGTGTCTGTGTGTGTGTGTGTGTGTGTGTGTGTGTGTGTGTGTGTGTGTGTGTGTGTGTGTGTGTGTGTGTGTGGCGGGGCAGGGTAGGCTGCTGCACCTTCCTGCAGGAAGAGGAGGGAACAGGGAAGCCCTTCATAAGGGAGCAGAGAGAAAGATCTGGGAGGAGGGATACGTGCCCTGACATGTTAAACTCAAACCACTGCTGTAATCTGCTGCAGAAGGAGCATAATTACCCTTGGTGTAAACTTTTCAATATTGCCTTAGTTTATCATTTATAGTGTATGCCATTAAATCACCTATGCCAGAATGCCCAGACTTCGTAACTGATGGCCTCAGAATCTAGTTTCACCCCAAATGACCTGAAACGGTGTTTAATGCTCTAGCTGTGGGCAGCGCGAGTGATGGTGGCCTGTCTGCTTTGTGTGTGTGTGTGCATGCGTGCATGCGTGCGTGTGCGCGCGCATATTCATGTACATGCACACTGTTGTAGAGCACAGTAGTCAAACGTATAGAATGAAGGGTGCTTCAGCCTGACGTAGCTTTGTGTCTTTATTTTTGGGGTGCAGGAGCGAGCGGGGGTGAAGATGATTCTCATCCAGGACGGTTCCCAGGCGCCAAACATGGACAAACCCTTACGCATCATCGGGGAGCCCTACAAAGTACAGGTGTGTGACATGGGACGGGCCTCTCGGATTCCTGAGACCTCACGACAGGCAGTCCTGCTCCTGTAGCTGGATACCTCTCTGCCAGTGTGGGCTGCTGGTTTTGTTATGCTCCTCTCCAGACCAGAGCATGTCTTACATCTTCAGTGATGAAGTGGCAGCGCATTGTGATGGGAAGTTATCCCTTGTCCTCCTTCGGTGTGTTTCTGTTATGTTTCTGTCACAAGGAGCTTGCTGAGGATAGCTGGGAAAATATGCCAAGATCAATTCATTTACTCAGCTCGGATTTAAAAAAAAAAAAATTTAATAAAGAGCAAGTAGCGAAAGAGAAACTGCTTTCCACTGTTTGGGCTGAGGGAATGGACAGGCCACAGCACAGTTGGAAGCGTCTTTGTGTGTGCACGTGTGTGTGCGTGCGCGATTTTGTTAACAGACCCCCCAACTTTCAAATTCTGTGTCCCGGCAGCAAGCACGAGAGCTGGTCCAGGAGATTCTGCGAGAGAGGGACCACCCCGGATTCGGAGACCGCAACGAGTATGGCTCCCGCATGGGCGGAGGAATCGACGTGAGTGTCTCTTTAACCCCAAACGGCAGTGTGTACAGGGCCTGGGGGCACGTCTGTCTCGACTCTCTGACTTGATGCGTGTGTGTCTGTCTGTTTCGCTGTCTGGGTGAACAGGTTTGCATGCTTATCTGTAAACGAGTTGCCAGGCTGCGGTCTCTGGCAGGATGAGAATTCTCCCAGAGAACACGTGTGAGCGAGGACCCAAGTTTTTGGCATCAGCACAGTCAGTCTGCCTACAGATACTCAGCTCTGTTTTTTGCATAGGAAGCTGTATATCTGTTGTTGCTGAAGCTCTGGCTGTTCTGACTTGCTGGCTCATTATCACCGTTCTTCAAGAGGCACAGTGTTGTGGCATGGGCTTAATGTGCGAAGTGCTTGTGAGATGTTTCAGGGTCACGATGAGGTTCCGTTTGTTCATGTGAGTTTCTGCTCTCTGGTTGGCCAGGTGCCAGTTCCCCGTCATTCAGTCGGAGTGGTGATTGGTCGCAATGGAGAGATGATCAAGAAAATTCAGAACGACGCCGGAGTGAGGATACAGTTCAAACCAGGTAACCTGTGCCCTGTTACTGAGTCCCATTGTCATAGACATTCACACAAATCAAATTAAACACTGTACAAGTCAGTGTGCTTGCTGTTATTTGGAGCTACATTAAAACAAATCGTTTCCATATTTCAGTATGTGTCAGACTACGCATTATCAAGCGATGGGTCACAAAAAATGTGCTCCATTCCTAAGTGGGTTGTAGAGTGAAGGGCAGTTTGGGAACCCCTGCTTTAGGAGAGTTTGTGGGCGTTTGTGTTTGTGGGTGGGCTCCGTGTGTTAAGCGACTCTGCTGTTTCCCCCAGACGACGGCGTGGGGCCTGACAAAGTGGCCCACATCATGGGTCCCCCCGAACGCTGCGACCACGCTGCCCGCATCATCGCCGACCTGCTGCAGAGTATCCGGGTTCGAGAGGAAGGACAGGGGGTGGGTACAGTCAGAGCCCAGGGTGTGGGAGGGGGCACCATGTGCGATACTTTGGGCATGAGCATCATGAGGTCATCTTGAAATCCTGTGATGTCAGTTGGATGACATGGGGTTTGAGGTGCAGGCTGCAGTTAAAAGGAAAAAGGGATCACTCCTTTGCCGTTTGCAGTAGGTCCGCTCTTTGAGTTGAACTGCATGAATATAAGAGATTGTCGCTCTAAGACCAGCACCCAGAGTGTGGGTAGATGTATAGGGATGATGAAATGAAGTGGTGCTCATTTTATAACCGGCAGAATTTCCAAAATCAACATTGAGCACACTGAGTACAACATTTGGTAAACCGCTTATTTTGTGGCCTAATAATTTTGTGTATGCAATGACAGTGATGTGTGTGTGTGTGTCTCTTTTTGTGTGTTCTGATCAGGGTCCACCAGGGCCACCAGGAATGCCCCCTGGGCGGGGCCGGGGGCGGGGACAGGGCAACTGGGGCCCGCCAGGAGGAGAGGTGACCTTCTCCATCCCCAGCCACAAGTGTGGTCTGGTCATTGGCCGGGGCGGCGAGAATGTCAAAGCCATCAACCAGCAGACAGGGGCGTTCGTGGAGATCTCTCGCCAGCTGCCCCCCAACGGTGACCCCAACTTCAAGCTCTTCGTCATCCGGGGCTCCCCGCAGCAGATCGATCACGCCAAGCAGCTGATCGAGGACAAGATTGAGGTGACCAGACAACCCCCCCGCCCCCCGTCTGACAGGGGTGTGAGCCTAGGGGGAATAGGACGGCTTTCTTGGCCCTTTTTCCCCCCCAAGTAAATTCTGCACAGATCGGCAACTGTTGAGAAAAGATTTGAAAGGAGGTACAAACCTCAGGTGTTATCCAGAATACCAGGTCTCTGAATCACAGGTTACTGTATTCAGTAAGCAAACAGGTACACACAGGTTTGCTGCAGTTTGCTGCAGGGCATATTTTAGAGATTGTTTTGAAGATGCCTTGGATTGTGTTTTGGGCTGTGTTGTATCCGAGTCCATTATCACCTGATTTCACTGTAGCAGATGAATGATACACAACAAGCTTTGACTGTTAACTGCGCCAGAGAAGACCAAACTGCCTCGCTGACTTCCCCAAACTGAAGAGCGCTCTGACCGCTTTCGAGAGGCTACTGGTCGTCTGGTAACACTATTTCCGGTTGTGCTTTCAGGGTCCGCTGTGTCCTGTGGGCCCGGGTCCAGGTGGCCCGGGACCTTCCGGGCCGATGGGGCCATACAACCCTAATCCCTACAACCAGGGACCCCCCGGTCCCCCTGGTCCGCAGTGAGTATACTCATTTGTATTTGTTTGCAGAATAAAGGGGTGGTAGTGCAAATGGCGACATCTAGTGGTGGGTACAGACGCTGATAGGATTGGGTCACAGATGCATCTCACACATGCACACTTGTGTTTTGTTCTTTGATTTGGCACATGCTGCTGATATCATCCTGCAGCTAGAGGCAGACTCCCAGAGGCAGGTAAGCATTTAAAGGTGAACCACTGACAAGAAGAGACAGGGGTGAACATCCATGGTGGCAAACTTGAACACAGGGAGACATTGGTGACTCTTGATTTGATTCAGGAGCGTGGAAATGGCTATTTGTCCTGAGGTCAGAAGTCAGATTTTGTAGGGACTACAATGGTCTCAGTCATTTTGGATATGCTGTTTGTTTTGACTGGAACTCTGGTTGACAGTGTTTGTTTGGGCCTACAGCATCCTTAAGCGCTGAGTCATTTTGCTGATGCTGTTTGTCATCACTGGCACTCATGGACCTGCACTGAATTCCCGTCCCCATCGGTTCCCTGAAGCAGATTGACCCGTTTGTCTTCCTGTTTCTGGCCTTAGTTCAGGGTAGGACTTTGGGGGCCCTACCTGCATTTTTTTCCTTTCCTCCTTTCATGGACACTACACAGGGAGTTGAACTGTTCCCTCTATGCCGTCGTTTTGCAAGAAATCTAAACTAAGGAGTCAGAGAGTCAGTGTGTTCACCTTGGCTATCGATCGGGAGCTTTGGATCGGGATGTCTGCCTTGTGCCAGGGTTTGAGTTCCTTTTTTTTGCTTTCTTACACTCACACACAACACACAAGTAGATTACACCAGCTGTGGCCCATTTCCAGAAAAGTTACTTCATAAGAGTGCATAATCTTTTCCTCCCATATCCACAAGCAAGTTATTATCCCGGTCGATATGGACAACAATGGTGGATACATGTGCAGATTTACTCTGCAAAGTGCAGTATACAGTTCTAATGCAGGAAAACGATCCTTGACTTAGATCTGAACTGGATGGAAACTGACGACAGGTAGACCAGGAGATGTTTCTTTGAATGGACCTGGAGGGACAGTGTGTGTACAGGTGGATTCTTGTGTTCAAGTGACTCACGGGTAACTTTTCACTCTCTGCAGTGGCCCCCCCGCCCCTCATCAGTACCCCCCACAAGGCTGGGGTAATGCGTACCCGCAGTGGCAGCCCCCGGGACCTCACGACCCGAGTAAGCTCTTCCTTTACATTACATTATTTACTTACTCTGATCCAGAGCGACTTATAGTAAGTTACAGTTTCATCTGTTTATATAGCTGGATGTTTACTGAGGCAATTATGGGTTAAGCACCTTGCCTAAGGGTACAACAGCTGTTTCCCAGCAGGGAATCAAACCAGAAACCTTTCTGCTATGAGCCCTGTTCCTTACTGCTACACTGCTGCCCTCTGCTGTTTGACTTTAACATCATTCTTCAACTGAGTCTCTGGCACACTCCATTCACTCCTTCTGTGACAGAACCTGGCACATAGGGGGCAGTGTTGTGCTGTGGTATGTGTGGCCAGGTGGCATTGCGTGGTGGGCATGATCACCAGAGAGCAGGAGGTCTGACAGAAGCAGCCCAGGGACTTTGCTGTGATGTCACAGAGCAGGGCAGACAACCCAGCTGTCCCTGAAGATTCCATCCTGACAAGATCCTGAAGTAACAGTGTTCTCAAAGGAAGTAGTTGTGTGAGCCTGCAAAGATGATGGAGGCCCATAGCATATGCACAGAGATGGCTTTCATGAGGAGACGGCAGACTGAAGCAGAGACTTCCTTTGAAGCTGTCAGTTTCCCATTTTCTGTTCATTACCTTTGGGACACTCAGTGGAGAGACGTTTTTAACCACTAGAACTTAACGCTATGGACAAACCTTGACAGTCTCTTGCTGACTGCAGTTCCTCTGCCTGGCCTTGTTTTGAATTACTGCATAAACCCCAGAAGCAGGTGGAAGTCAGGTCTGCTCCTCTCTATTCTGTTTGCTGACTCTGCCCCCCCCCCTTGATGACCCCTCCCCCTCCTGACAACCCCTCCCCCTTTGTGTTTCAGGTAAGGCAGCTGCACCGGACCCCAATGCTGCGTGGGCGGCTTATTATGCCCAGTATTACCAGCAGCCTGCGGGTGCCGTGCCCGGTCAGCCCCCCGCCGCACCCACGGGCGCCCCCACGCCCACGGAGCAGCCCCAGGCCGGCCAGACCCCCGGCGGCCAGCCCGACTACACCAAGGCCTGGGAGGAGTACTACAAGAAGATGGGTGAGCCGTTTCTCCGCGCCGGGTGCTCTCCTGCCAGTTTGATCCATCGCCATGTCTCCCTCTGCTGGAGACCTGTTGCATTTCACCACATGTGTCTGGCTCTGAGAGCCCTCCCACTGATCAAAGTCACAGCCTGTTGGAGTCTCTGTCTCATCTCGTCTCGCTTATTGACCGCTAGCTCTCTCTTTCCCGCACTTTTTACCTGTGCGCACTCCCCCTGTCACTCACTTTCTTACACTTGTGATTTCTTCTCTCTCTCTCTCTCTCTCACTCTCTCTCTCTCTCTCTCTGTCTCTCAGCTCAAGCGGGCAGTACGGCAGCCGCCCCAGCCGCCGGTGGTGCCCAGACTGACTACAGTGCAGCCTGGGCAGAGTACTACAGACAGCAGGCCGCTTACTATGGGCAGACAGGGGGACAGGCCCCAGGTCAGCCAGCTGCCCCACAGCAAGGACAGCAGGTACGTCACGCGAAAACCCACACCTGCACACCTTGTCAGCTGGAGTGTGTAGAGCTGCTCATTTCCTAACTTCCTGTATTCTTTTTCTTTGCAGACACAGTGAGACAACATGGATCAGGCTTTGTGTTAAGAGAGAGGAAGAATGAGAGCGAGAGAGCGTGTGAAAGAGAGATGTCATTCAACTTAACCCAGCCAGCCATCTGGACTGTTTTTTTTTGTTTTTTGATTTTATATTAATTTTATTTTTTTATTTTTGTTCTGAGGGAAGCTGCGACCGCAGTCCTCCCCCCGCCCACCGCATCTTGCCATGTGTCCCTCTTCCAGACCACTTTTGAAGAAAAATGTGAAAAGGACAAAAATCTATCCTTCTTTTTTTGATGGAAAGATCGACTGGAGAGACCTGTGAGCCTGGGCTCAGTTTTGGCTGTCTCCCACGTTTTACCCCTCCCCTGCCCTGATTCAGAAGATGTTGACATGAACTTAGACTTGACATCCAGATTCACTGGCTGGCTGACACACCCACCCCACCAATCAACTGATCCGCCTGACCGCACTTTCCTCTTTTGTTTTCCTTAGAGATCGTCTACTAAAAATACTTCTAGTCCTACTACTGCATTTACCCAAATGAACATCAGTTTGTAAAAATTCAATTGTGATTTTTTTTTGTGTTTGTTTTGGCAAACGAGATTGTGAGGGGGGAAAGCATAATAAAATCTTTTGTTTGCTTTTAAGTCTAATTTTATTTTTTTTTTTTAATTAGATTTTCTTTTTAGCTGTTGAGTTTGGAACATTCCTATTACTGGAGTAGCAGGTTTTCCATCCATTTTTGACAATTTTAGTTTTAATTGTTTGGATCGACGGGGGTCTCCTGTGTGTGCATGCGTGTGTGTGTGTGTGTGTGAGAGACTAGTGTAACGATGCCTGTGAAACTGTAAGGATGGATGTGGGTGGAGATGTATATACGTGTCTGTCTGGTATGCAGGTTTGTGTACTATGGTACATGGTATGTTTGTGGTTGAAAGTGCAGACAGCACAGCTCATGCAGGACCCCTTGCTCTGTTCCTGCCTTGATTGCCGTTTTGTCAGAGTGGAAAGGTTTTTTTTTTTTTTTTTTTTCCCCATTTATCTCCTGTTCATGATGTTATATATTGTATGCTTGGGTTTTACTTTTTACTGCTTGTTTTTAAAAACTTCACAATAAAAGACGATATTCAGACCTCCCACTCTTTCTCTCTAAGACAGGCTTGATCTATCCGATGAGCAGAACAGGATTGTGTGTGTGTGTGACTGAACATCTCAGTGGTTTCTATATTCCAGGCCTCTTTTAAATTAATGCAGAACAAATAAACTAAACCACATGGATGGGTGGCTCCTCGCATTCGGAGGACACCCATGTTAGCCCATCCGCATACTATGAAGATTGCAGAATCGGCAGTGTCTGCTGAGTGCTGATCCGTGTAAGAACCTAGATGTCTTGTGTAATCAAGACGGGCACTGAAATGTGGTACCTGTGGTACTGCTGCAAACCCGCAGCTACCAGTGCAGCACTATACTGACCATCTGCAGGGTCAAATTTTTTTTTTTTTGGTCCTTTTGCTTTGGTACTTAGGGAATTGGCCATTTTTGTGTGGTGTCACTGGTATCTGGTTGGAGACCTAATCTCCCACTCACTGGAGAAGGAGCAGCACTGAGAGGAATGAAAGTGGTTCCTCTGCAGCTTGTGCCTCATTTGAGGTTTTTTTCTTTTTGAAGTGGGGTTCCGCACAGTCCGACCCTTATTATACAGTGTCGTGACTGTCGCTCTTTGCCGTGTGGTTACAATCGCCTCAACCCTGCTTGCGCTTTTGAACTTTTAAGATGAAATATTTCAAGCAGTTGGGTGTTTTGGGCAGCAGTGTAGCATAGTGGTAAGGAGCAGTTCTCATAATCAAAAGGTTGCTGGTTTGACCAGCTGTATATGGATAACATAAAATAACTTAACCTGTGTAGGTTTCTTTGGATAGGAGCCTCTGCTAAATGACGATGATGTTATGTTACATGACATTACATTCATTTAGCAGACACTCTTACCCAGAAAGCCTTCCAGCACAAGATAACAGAATTGTATCCATTCAAGTCAAATGAGCAACAGTGTCAGACCAGGCTAACCACTCCCAGAGCAGTGAGTGTGAGCACACCACCATTCAAGAACTACCAAAAGTTAACTAGAACTAACCTGACTAGACAGCTTAGAAACTTAAGTGCACACACTACCTTCCATCAGTCACTAGATCATGCAATCGGATAACACATTGCGATGCTGTTTAGTTCACATGTAATAAGTAATACAAGCAGTGGATGTAATGCAATGACTGCATCTTGCACGGCTGGCTGTGTTGATGTCTTTGTGGTGGTAGGGCCTCAATTGACATCCCCGACAGCATGGTGGAAATTCACTGCGGTTCACCAGAAACAACGTCCCGGATCACTTGTCACATCCGGTCACATATAAATGTGCGAAGTGTCTTCTCATTCTTCTCGGTGCTTCCTAAAAGCACAGGAAGTAACAGTTGCTTGTTTGATGGTGCACTCGCTGCTTGTCAACGCTAAAACGTTACTCGTTTCTGAGTCATTTCAGAGCTATGGGCGACCTCTTCCACACAGCGATTTCCCCCAGTTTGAGATAAAACCCAGCAGTGACACACATCAATGTCATTTCAGTATGTTAAGAATTGTTACCAAAGGGGGTATGTACATGTCATAAACTCTCATTTTTACTGCTATGGAAAATTCAAATTTGTCTCATTTTCTATTTACGTCCTCCCTGTCCTGAGTTTAGCACAGAACAGAGAACCCAGATGATCTGTTTTATCACCCACTGTTATAGCAGTACAGCACTTCTGAACAACAGTGTATGAAAGCACAGGATTGCGCCATGAAGATCATAAAATCATAATGTATATAAAATCTGCTTCCTCTGTCACATGCCCCCTCACTACCTGTAGGGAAGCCACAGAGGATAGCGTGTTGTGTCTTGTCAGCTAATTCTTTATACAGGGTCGCAACAGCTCTTAACTGTTAATTTAACGCCTTCCCACGCTTTGATGCTGCGGTATAGCACTATGCTGAGGTGAGGAATGTCACACGGTTCAGCCTGCAGTGCAATTATCATCCACCAGAGGGCGGCTTGACTAGAGAGCCCCCATCACTGAACCTGGCACTGGCCATGTGTCTGAGGGAGTGAATGAGAACCACAAAGCGATTCTGTTTTTGAGTATTACCTAAGAAAAAGGCAGCGGTCGCGACCACGTTTTTAGGTTTTGAGTAAAGAGACGTGGGAAGGACAGCAGGGCCTGTCATTGAGAAAGGGAAAAAACTTTTAGTGGAGCACCAGTAGGGTAGAACAAAACCCTCACCATTTATTTCTGAAACACCGCCCCCACGCTGTACTGATGACTGATCATATCAGCGAATCATTCTAGGTTTGATTAATCATTCAGTAACACTTAATGCAAAGGACCCATACAGCCTTCATAGCACCTATACAAACAACCTTACAAATTTATGCCAGCTAACGGACTCGCTGGGTGTGACATGACCATGCATGTCACAAATGATATCATAAGCTGCTATTATAGTTCTGAATGTTACGAGTACATCTCAGGGTTCCGATGACACAGCCCATCCTTTGAATAACGCCTGACTGCTCACAGAAAGTGCTGCGAATTATTCAGTTCTGCTTTTTATCGTGGTCTAGCTGTTCATCCTGTGTATGTATCTGGATCTGCCTGATCCAGGAACATTTTAACAAGAAATAGAGAATGCTGGATACAGATGACCTTGATGAAATTGAGAAAATCGCCAACTGAGGATCCTAAAGCCACTGCCCACTACTACCCACCAATGGGAATACATTTCTGCAGATGTTGGACTAAATTACCTCATATCAGATTTTTGCAGTTGGACTGAAAGTAACTATAGGGAATTATTTTATTTTGGAAACAATGACAAAAACTTAAGTAGAAGGAATGTTTACATGAAGATGCTACAATTAGGTCTTAGCCTAGCCTTAAAAGAAAAGTGTTTTAAACTTAAGGTCACTAACTAAATGCCAAATAGATTCAATTCTGAGTGAGCAAGATATTTTGGATTAGGGTTGATTTTTTTGGTTTTCTTATTTTCCTTGGTTTTAATTGAGTGACCACAGATAATGAAAGCTGTTCTTGAGTCCTGTGTCTGTTGATCTATTGTCTATTAATTGGTCAGCAGTGGACTCTTGGAGGACATTTCTGTGTGTGCACTTGGTTACAGACAACAGTATCACATCAAAAAACAGTTTGCATTAGCCAAAGTCATAAAAACTAGTTTGTTGTTGTTTTTGACACTCCTAGGAAATAAACTAAGGATATGTATTATTTTTTCAAGAACTGAAGCAGATTGTCGATATGAGGACAAATACTTGGAGAGGGCTTCAGCAAACTGGGAAACTGGGGGAAAAAAAGAGATTCGGGAGTCTGTCATGTTTTCCAAAAATGGCTGTCAGTGTTTCTGAAGCCCTCATGCTGTTGAAGGATGAGCATCCATGATCCCAGTTGATACTTGAAATAACTCAATAGGAGGTAAAATTCATAAGCTTCTATTGCAAGGGAAGCTTGGGTTGATTGATTTTTTTTTCCATATAGTGTGGCGAGGCAAAATGTTGCATGGCACTAACAAAGCAAAGCGTTTGCTTGTTTTGTAATTAGGCCTTTAGCCACAGAATCTGCCTCTATTCCAACACCCTTAGCCATTGCAAATGACAGTGCTTGCAGCTTTACACTGCATATGAAGCCCATCTGAACGACTGGGTTCTTACTAGAACATTTCTACGAGTCGTTTCTACTTTTGTATTGTTGCTGAACCACCTGAGAGAAAGTGCCCTGTTTGTGTGTCAGCTGTATCCCATTTGGGATTTGAACTTGTGACCCACAACCCAGCCACGTAACCACTACAGCCACACTACTTCCCCTCCTGTGTGCCATCGTGGGCGCTTGGTTACGTCTTAAAAAAAGGAAGCTGACTCATGGGTGTACAGATAATAAAAAGGGGGAAAAACCATGCAGCACACAAGCCCTTTAACACTTTAACAATTTTAGAAATTCTTAATTTATTTATATCTTTAAAATTAAAAACATCTGCGTTGCATTCTATAACCTCCAAAGGCACAAGCATTCTCTTGGTTGTCCAGATTCATAAAACACTTTCCCACACTAGGTTTTTTTCCAGTTTGTTTTTGTGTAGTTAGAAAATGAAGTACAGCTCTCAAACAATATGCATGTTAATACTAAAAAAAAACACCACTCTGTAGTGAGTATCTTAGAATATTTGGAGGATTTGAGTGTTGATATGTTAGATCAGTCCTGGTGAAGCATCAGCCCCCCGGAGGAGAGGGCAAATTCATGCTGGTATCAGACCCTCCACAAAGAGTAAAGGGATTGCACACTGCAGTAAAGTGACAGCTTCACTGTGGTGTATAATTATTTGTGAAATCAAAATAATAGTAATAATAATAATGATAATAATAAAGTGGTGGTCAATGTTTTATGAATGTGGCTCAGTTTTGAAAACCAAAGTTTTGGCAGAAACGAAATCATATCTTACAGATACAGCGACAACAAAGATCTTGTGATGGGGACTGGGGAGAAGGCTGATCTATATTTCTTCAGCCATATAATCTCTTTTTTTATCTTCTGACTCTCGCTCTCTCTAATAGCCAAGGCAGTGGGACACAGAGTGAGGGAGGGGTAAAGGGTGAGGGGAAGAGGGGTGGACTGTGCTACGCTCTGCCCATGTGGCAGACAAGAGTGCTCGTCATTCACTAAGCACGTCCCAGAGCCCAAACACAAGGGCTCCCTGTAGGGGCGTCTGTATGCAATTCGTCAAGGGGTGAGCTCTTCGCCCTGTTCTCTCAGAGCAACCAAACGATCAACATTCTTACATTTTTCCATGCAGTCCTGTGACTTATCATGTGAGGGCAGTGATTAGGACTCCACTGACCGGCAGGTCCAGGATCAGTCTGCGTATGACAGCAGCATTGTTCTGCACAGAGCTCTGGTTGATGCTTGCTGAACTGGGCGCCCATGTACCTACCCACACACACACACACACACACACACACACACACACACACACACACACACACACACACACACATATATACAGTAAAGTGAATGTAGACATTACTGACAGAATGAAACACCATTTGTCACTGAAAAAGGTTACATTATGACAGTTAAACACTGACAGACATACCATCACTTCCACACGCTCATTAAGACGTGCACGTGCGCACACACGCACACACACACACACACAGCAAAGTCCACCCCTCCAGGAGATGCGGTCCTCTGTCCCAGAGAAAGACAAACACAAAGTACAAGCAAAATGAGCTAAGGCAAAACAAAACAAAACAAAAAACTCAACTCACGTTTGGCACAGAAATCAAAGTGAAATGTAAATCAAATGGGTACATAAACTTCATGAGACGACACAAAGGCAAACCAAGGATACAGAAATAACTGGACTGAGGGGACAGAAATTTAGGAGCTTTTAGGAGTCTTGAGGCCACCAGTGCCTCCAGAGGGGGCGTGAGGAGAAAACAGGAAAGGTGCACGCACGCTCTCCTGCCTACACCCCTCGCGCTCCCCAACACAGGAACACACACACACACACACACACACACACACACACACACACACACACACACACACACACAGCCCCCCATGTCCTCCCCGTCACTGCAAGTGCACAGCGCTCCCACCGGTCGTTCTACTCGGACCAGCCTCCCCTTAAAGCAGTGTTTACAGGCACCGAACCCGAGCCCCGCGGCCCACCCCCCGGCCGAGTCTAAAAGACAGCACTGAATCTCATTCAGACTGGAAAATGCTGAGAAGTCGCGCTTCTTCTGTGTAACGGCAGGCCAGTCGCGCCGTGCCGCAGCTGGGGATAACAGGGGGGGAGTAAACGAAAGTGGGTCAGCGCTTTCCACCTTCGGTTTCATTAAAAAGTTAATGACAGGCGGCTGACGCAAATTCAGTGTCTTACAATCAGGAAATCGCACAGACTACTGACACGTTCAAAGGCAGGCTGTGGTAAAATGCATGCGAAATGCACCTGCTGACAAAACGGATGAAACCAGAGACGCATCCCTTCGCTGAAGCCCTTAGACAGATCCACACCAGCACCCCACAAGGCCCCGAGGCACTAACAGACACACAGACGGCACACGGTGGGGGCCACAACACCACACACACACACACACAAACACACACACAAACAGCGGTCACCTAGCTAACCACACACCACTCTAACGGGGTGCCAGAGTATGACTGACATCAGCTCTCCTTTCAGGATCAGCCAGCTGTGACTGTAGACCTGGACCCATGTGTAGGGATTAAAACAGGAATATTATCTTGTTTTGTTACCTAAGGTTCACTAGATCAGTGTTTATCAACCCTGGTCCAGTGGACCACACATATAGGCTGGTTGTTCGTTCCAGCTGAACTCTCCTTTAGTTAGACCGGACTCTATGTGAAATGTGGAAAAAGTGACAAGCCCCTTATCAGGACTGGAGCAGTTACGACAGTTTCAGACCTTCTCAGGCTGAGTAAAAACAGCAGGTAGCAGTATGAGCTCAGAGAGGACTGTGGAGCAGGCGGCATGTCTCACAGCTGGAGACAACAATCCAACAGGGCCAGAGGAGAAAGCTGTCAATGCGTCAGCTGAGTGTTCGTGCCTGCGTGGCGGTGTCTCCGCCTTTGTCAGAGTGCGCTCTCGGCCTGTGAGTGCGTCTGTGTCAGTCTGAGCTGCACTGCACAGTGCTGGCGTCAGTGTGTGAGTATCACGGAGTGTGTCCACGCGACACTGTGGAGGAGTGGAACTGATACTGCCGTGCGTGACTGCGCGTGTCTGCGTGTGTGTGTGTGTGTGTGTGTGTGTGTGTGTGTGTGTGTGTGTGTGTGTGTGTCACAGGAGCTTCTGTGAGCAGGGCTTCCAGTGTGTGTGAGGTCACAGATGCCTCAGTGAGCGGGCGTTCCTGCATGTGTGAGGTCATAATAGCCTCAGCGGGTCACTGTTTCAGTGCGCGTGGGGGTCATTGTTGCCTTAGTGAGGGGGGCGTGTTCCAGTGTGTGTGAGCTCACAGTTGCCTCACGGTGCGGGTGATCCAGTGTGCGTGTGCAGCGTCAGTTGTCAGTCTGGGCGGTGCTAAAGAGCACCCTGGGGTCGTTTCTGGCCAGCTTGGCGGGAGGCTCCAGAGACTCCACCCCCAGGGCAGCCGAATCCGACGGGAGGGACAGCTCCTGACACTCATCCTCGCTCTCCTCTTCCTCCTCCTCTTCCTCCTCTGAAAGACACACAAACAGTGAAACAGGGAAGGAGAGACAGGAACAACCCTCAGAAAGACACAGACCTTTGCTCTGCGACAGGGACAGTGACAGTCAGTACCTTTGTCTGGATCCAGAGTGTTCAGACTGCGACCCAGGCTGGCAAACTGAGGAAGAAGAGAGGAAGAAGAGATTACTTTTAAACTCCAGTGTTTCATTTCAACTCTTCAATCCTCCTGCACAGTAAGCACTACTCATATGAGACTCCTGGCTGACAGAAGCACTGCTTTTATTTGCATTACACAGCTCTATCCTGGCGACAGGTACCCTCAGGGAAGAGCTACCCCGTGTTCTAGTATCATGGTGGCGTCAACCAGAGGTATAAATTCAACTATGACAGCATTAGATGCCAGCCATTACTGCAGCTCGATTCATGTCGAGCCTTGCTCTTAACGGTGGGACAGATCCTACAGCTGCAACAGGATCCTGCATCTACAGAAAGCACTTTCAATTCCACTGAGCAGCAGGCACTGCAGATGGTAATGTAGTATCCACACCACGGCTGAACACAATCAGTATGTGGACATACTCAAGCGCAGCCATGAAACCTTGTGGTTATTTCACAGACTTGACCTTCAAGACATATTTGTGGCAGAATAAACAGCAGATTACACATTACCGGATAGACACATATGCCCATAGCTACCTAAGGCTGGCCACCTATCAAAGTCACTCCACATGCTTATGAATAAGTCAAGGGTTTCTCTCTGCACAAACTGGGTAGAGTCTTTTCATTACATGTTGGAAGGCCTGCAGTGCATACAGCTGTAGGCGACTGAACACAGACACTGTAGTCTTTTCCAGCATTTTGAACTAATGTTAAGGTCCTGTTGGAGCAAGGTCACAAAACACTATGAGCGTGTTGCAAAGCTGAACCTTCTTTAACCTCAGTGTGATGTCACAGAGCGAGTCGTGTCGTCTAAAGCAACGGGAGTCCCGGGCACGTGAGCGTGGGGTAGCGGGTGTGTGGGGAGGGGGAGGTTTGGAGGGTGGGGTCAGTACCTCTCCCATGACGGCGATGGGCGTCTCCCCCTTGGCCTGCGCCACCCGGTGCTCGATCAGGTAGTACATGTACTCGTCGTACAGCAGCCGGATGAGGTGGAAGGAGCCGAAGCTGGCCGCGCTGCGCAGGGTGAGGTCTCTGATCACCATGGAGCTGGGGGGGCAAGCAGACCAACTCAGAGGGTTAACTCCCATCACAGCACCCATTTTAATATTCTAATTTCTTCCAGCCTCCGTTCATACAAAACGCATACGAAAGAAACACCTTCTTGGCCAAGGCAGCGAGGACCGGCAAGTTTACTAACATACGCTGTGAGACCTGGCCCCTCTGTCCTTAAGGACATACTGTGTGCGGGCAGTCTGAAGACTGCATCTCGGTCCCACTTCAATCCCCGCCCCCTAACACCTGCTGCCTCTACTATCTGATGTTTATTTTATGTGTAGTATTGTGCTGTATTTTGATTCTGTGTTCTAGGGACTATTGTATCGTAGTATACTTGGCTTCTGTCAGATTGCACAAGTTAACTTGTGGTAGGTGAAGAATAATGGTGATTATTTAGTGATTATTTACCATAGTTAGTAAGCAGTATAATGATTAGTATAATCAGTCTAGTATAATTAGTATAAACAGTATAATGGTAATTGTGTTTATGTAGCTTTTAGGGTGATCACATAATCAGGTTATGTGACACAATCCAGGTTACCAACGTGATGCTGCTATATTAAATTAATCACGTACACATGCACACTGTGATCGTGTGTATGTGGTGCAGGCCTACCAACTGAGAGGCCCATGATTTCATACACTCACGTAGTTGTTCTCAGTTCAATCACTTCATGTTTAACCAGATAGTTATATAACAAACACAACTGTGATCTTTGATGTACTGGTTCTTTACCTCATACCTTGGGCTCAGGTCCACTCTCTGCGTGTGACCTCTGGTCTTTACCTCATATTTTAGGCTTTGGTCCACCCTTTGTGTGTGACTTATGGCCTATCCTGGGTGATATAGGTGCATACCACTTGGTTGTACCTCACAAGCTACTCTCCCACGTCTGCCTCCCCTGTCATTGTCTGTGACAGAGGGGAGTCAGGTCAGCATGTGCCCACTATCAATCCCAGGATACCTGTCAGGGAATGTTCTTCCAATTAGGTGCCAGTGCCCAGGAGTGTGAGGTGTGTGTAAGGTGTGAGACTGTGAGCGCAAGACTTTGTGAGAGTAACATCTGAAACTCTGCCGAGCTGACCACCGCCTGAGAGGCCTTGCTGTAGCGAAGACCATCAACAAACTCTCTCGTTCAATCGAGGTCCAGACTAAAGTTCTTTGTGTTAACAGTTTTATTAGTTAGCTACATTAATACTGAAGCAATTTCACCGAATTTCAACATAGGGCTCCAATAGTGTTACGCTCACACTCACTGGTCTGGGAGTGTTGTTAGCCTGGTCTGACACTGTTGTTCATTTAAATTGAAAGGTTACACTTATGTTCTATTGTGGGGGAAGTCGCTCTGGATAAGAGCGCCTGCTAAATGCATGTAATGTAATGTAATGTAATGGGCAGCGTTTACTCTTGGTAAATTCCCCCCGCGTCTCTCGGCCCCTCACCTGTAGAAGGACCACTTGAGCAGGAAGAGCTTGGCCGCCTTGGGGAAGGCGGCGCTGGCCTGGTACGGCTTCAGCACCTGGGAGACCACGCTGTCCAGCCAGGCCGCCCACTGCTCCAGGGAGTTCTGCTGCTGCAGGGTGAGCTTGAAGTCCTGCTCCAGCCGCTGCACCACCCGGTCCTCGCAGCGGCACACCCACGAGGCCTGCTCCTGGGAGACGCACAGAGTTCGGCCAGTCACAGAGCTGCTCGTACACTCATTACCGCAGCTGTTACTCACCCAACAAGGCGTGAGAGAGAGAGAGAGAGAGACTGGCCAATCACAGACCTGCTAATACCACGGTTAGTATAGCTTTTACTCACCTATGACGCATGAGAGAGAGAGAGATAGAGGGAGCATAAGACAGAGAGACCAGCCAATCAAAGACCTGTTTATATAGTCACTGCTATAGCTGCCACAAACCCAAAAGCCTGCACCTCACAGAGAGTTCAGTCAACCACATACCTAACAGCTCTCTCCTCTACATCTACAGGTACCACACATCCACAGGACCAGCTTCATAGACGAGCCAATCACAAACCACATAATCTACTCACAACTACATCTACAACACACTCATGAGACCTGGTCCTGCAAGAAAGATTGAGAGACTGTCCAATCACAGACCTGACTCTCAGTACTACAGCTACCACACATCTACAGGGCCTGCTCCTGTGAGGAAAAGAAAGAGACCAGCCAGTCATACACCTGATAATACTCTCGCTGCTGCAATCCTGCCCACAAGACTGGCCCCTGAGAGAGAGAGAAAGAGAGTGACCAGCCAATCACAGCAAAGATAAAGCACTCACTGTAGCTCTACATGCCTAGCCTTGGGTAACCCACACACATACGGATCCTTATGTCCTTCACATGGCTGTTACATCACTATCACACACTCACTGCTACAATAGTTACTGCAATTATTCCACTACAACACACTCACTACTACAATTATACCACTACTGCACTAACTACTACAATTATACCACTGTTACACTAGCTACTACAATTATTCCACTACAACACACTCACTATTACACTAGCTGCTACAATAATACCACTATGACACAGTACAACACTAGCTACTACCACCTTGCTACGACTGCAGACTCTAGCTAGACTATTACCAAAAACACACAGGAAGTATTCGAGACGACCATAGCCAGACAGTTACAGCTGCATTTAGACAGCAGATGAGCAGCCAGACGGAGGCAGCCGGACAGACCTGCACGTTGGCAAAGTCGACGCGGTTGAGGTCGCTCAGCATCTGGTTTATCTGCGCAGTGTTCTGCAGGACCGTGCGCGCCGCCTGGGCCAGGTGGTTGAGGGAGGTGTACCTGCGCAGGGTCTGCGCAAACGCACTGGCCGAGGTCACCTGGCGGGGGTGGGGGTGAGGGGATGAGGGACAGCATGAGGGAGAGCTGAACAAAATGTTCAATGCACAGCCATGGGGCGCTTGAGGGACAGCAACAGTGAACAGCACCTCGAGAATGGATCATTACCAGAAGCGTAAATCAGCAGCCACTCATACGCACTCATTATGAGTATATGTCTCACACACGCTGACGGAGCAGTCAGTGCTGGGTGGTGCTCAGTGCAGCGTTCGGTAATGTTTTCACCTTGATGCGGACCATCTCCTCCGGGATGTTCATCATGGCGTTGGTCAGCCAGCTCTCCAGGCTCTTGGCAAAGTTGCGGATGGCTTGTGTTAAGGCACCTGCAGGGCAGAGAGAAAGACGGTTTAGTCTCTGTAGAAGTGACAGGGATGGCAGTGTAGCACAGTGGCAAGGAGTAGGGCCGTAACTGAAAGGTTGCTGGTTCAATTCCCCACTGAGGCGCTGCCGCTGTACCCTTGGACAAGGTACTTAACCCAGAATTGCCTCAGTAAATATCCAGGAGTATAAATGAATAACATGTAATAATTGTAACCTATGTAAGTCATTCTGGATAAGAATGCATGTTAAATGACAATAATATAATGCTTCAACAGCGTGGACTCTGTTCTGCACGAGTGTTTTTGGTTGAACTGGCATCTTGGTAGCGAGCCTCTTGCACGTTGCTGTGAATGAGCTGTGAAATTCATTTCGATGTGGAGTGTCTGTGCGAGTGGAGCCACCCGTTTTGTGGTATTGACAATAGGCTACACCCTTTCTAAGTGCCAATACGCTACGCCCGCTGTGGACAGAACTACGCTCCTCTTTGAGCGCAAATCAGCAGTTTCGCACAGAGAATGAATACAGAACGGGTAGGGTGGGAGGAGTCAGCCTCCACTGGAGTCTACCTGACGCAGGGGCGCAGGCTCTGCGGGAGGGGCGGGGCACGGCATGGGAGGGGCGGGCATGTGAGAGGCGTGGCTCCATGGGGGTGGGGCATGGCTCCATGGGAGGGCGGGGCGGGGAGGGGCATGGCTCCATGGGGGTGGGGGGGCGTGGGAGGGGCGGGGGAGGGGCATGGCTCCAGGGGGAGGGGGGGGGGGCGGGGGGGAATGGCTCCGTGGGGGAGGGGCGGCGCGCACGGGGCGGGGGGGGAATGGCTCGGCGCGTGAGGGAATGGGGGGGCGTGAGGGGCGGGGCATGGCGGCGGGCGGGGGAGGGGCATGGCTCCGCGTGAGGGGCGGGGCGCGGCGCGGGCAGTGGGCAGTGGGCGGGGTCTCACGCACTGGGGATGGGCCGCAGCACGTCGGGGATCAGGATCTCCACCAGGCCCTGGTACAGCGTGTTGTCGCAGTCGCGGCTCCAGCGCAGCACCGGCTCGTACTTGCACAGCAGCACCAGGCACGACTTGGGCAGCCGCTTCTCCGACTCGTCGTGCCTGGGGGAGACGGGAGCGTCAGCATCGCAGGAATGTTTAACTTACAGGTGCGACCTGTGCGTGTGTTTAACTTGCAGGTGTGAGCACCTGTGCTTGTGTTTAACTTGCAGGTGTGAGCACCTGTGTGTGTTTTTAAACCTATACTGTGAGTGTCTGGTACTTAACTTATACTGCAAGTATCTGTATGCGTGTATGCTTAACTTACACTGTGAGCACCTGTGTGTGTTTGAATTTCACTGTGAGCACCTGTGTGTGTTTAATGTATAAGGTGAGAACCTGTGTGTTAGAATTACACTACGAGTGTCCCATGTTTAACTTACACTGTGTGTGCCTGTGTGTTTGAATTACACTGAGTACCTGTGTGTGTGTGTGTGTGTGTGTGTGTGTGTGTGTGTGTGTGTGTGTGTGTGTGTGTGCGCGCATGCGTGGCTTACACTGTGAGTGTCCCTGTGTCGCTGGCCTGGTTCTCACTGAATCTCCAGAAGGTTTTCCACAGGGTCTCCACCAGGGTGAACTGCAGGTTAATCATCACGTCCAGGATGGCCTGCAGAGAAGAGTAAGGACACACCACCGGTAATTAACAGCACAGTCAGTCCCTCAGAGATACAGGCAGACAGAGAGGTGCGCAGACAGGAAGGCCCCACACACAGACACAGCTTTTACAGGCAGCTTAAAATCAGGTGCGCAGTCAGACAGCCTTACATATCCAACCAGACGGATCTACAGACACATCTACTGGAACAAAGACACAGATGGGCAAGCACCGCAGATGGAGCAGACAGACAGATGTCTCAGGCCTGTTAGAGCACACACACAGACCAGTACCTCACAGTGCTCCCGGTAGAGCAGCTGAAAGCTCTTAATGTGTTCCAGCTCAATCCCATCAGGCAGTGCTTTACCCTGCAGGTCGATCTCGGGAAACTCCGGGAGGGCACGAGACGCATCTGGTCAGAGAGGAGAGGGCAAACGTTCAGAGGGAGCCAATCACAGCCTAGAGCCAGAGTGTTGTGTCATTAAAGTCTTGTCAGTGTCAGCGTTAGGGTGGTGGGTGCTGGTGCTGTTGTACTGAGTGTCGTGAACCTCCCCTGCAGCTCACCCAGAAACTGCTGGTACTGCTGCACCTGCGCACTGATGTCAGACAGCGCTGGGCCCTGCTGCTGCCCCGCCCCCAGAGCCATCCCATTGGTCATCCCCTCCACCTTCTGCACCGGCTTTAACCTGGAGTTAGAGAGAGAGAAGGAAAGAACAGTCAGGAAGCTCTGGCAGAGCGATCATTCACAGAGACCATTAGTCAGTCAGACAGGCAGAAAGCACCAGCAAAGTGATCAGTCACAGAGACAGACCAAAAGAATGACAGAGGGCATTGGAAGAGCAATCAGTCACAGAGACAAGCAGGGGAAAGAGAGAGACTGACATAGACATATATAGTAACTGACAGGTAAACAATTAAAACAGACAGGCAGATAGAACAAAAGAGAGTCGGGCAGGCAGGCAGGCAGGCAGATAGACAGAGACAGACAGGCAGTACCGCTGTTTCTGGGAGAAAGGCTGCTGTCTCATGGCCAGGTGCTGCTGGTCTTCCATCAGTCTGAGCAGGGAGGAGCTGGCTTTGATCCGCAGCCCATAGTAATGGTACTTGGAGTTTCCTCTGAAACACAGGCCTGTCATTAGTGCCAGTGCATGGAGCACAAACACCTAGTTTGATCACTCTGTGTGTCACTCTTATCATAGCTTATTTTGTATATGTGTGTGTGTATGTTGTGCCAAATGTGTCTTTTGTTGTTTTACATGCTGTGTCTGTATCAGATCTGTGTATCAAGAGTACTATGTCAGTATTACCATGTACAGTGTCAGTGGTTACCCTGCAGTGTCAGTGTTTACTGTGTGCAGTGTCAGTGGTTACAGTGTGCAGTGTTAGCAGTTACCATGCGCACGGTTAGAGGTTACTGTGTAGGGTGTCAGTGGTTACAGTGTGCAGTGTTAGCGGTTACCATGCGCACGGTTAGTGGTTACTGTGTAGAGTGTCAGTGGTTACAGTGTGCAGTGTTAGCGGTTACCGTGCGCATAGTGTTAGCGGTTACTGTGTAGAGTGTCAGTGGTTACTGTGCACAGGGTCAGTGATTATACAGTGCACAGGGTCAGTGGTTACAGTTTGAAGTGTTATTGGTTACTGTGTATAGTGTCAGTGGTTACTGTACACAGGGTCAGTGGTTACAGTGTGAAGTGTTAGCGGTTACTGTGCATAGTGTTAGCGGTTACTGTGTAGAGTTCCAGTGGTTACTGTGCACAGGGTCAGTGATTATACAGTGCACAGGGTCAGTGGTTACAGTGTGCAGTGTTAGCGGTGACCGTGCGCTGGGTCAGTGGGTGCAGTGCGCAGTGTTAGCGGTGACCGTGCGCTGGGTCAGTGGGTACAGTGTGCAGTGTTAGCGGTTACCGTGCGCTCGGTCAGCGGGTGCAGTGCGCAGTGTTAGCGGTTACCCTGCAGGGTCAGCGGTTACCGTGTGCCCAGCCGGCGCGTCCGCAGGCCCATGAAGACGGAGCGGATGAGCTTGCCGAAGGAGGCGGCGTTGACGGGCTCCAGCTTCTGCTCCTGGCAGTGCAGCAGGTAGTGGCAGTAGAGCGTGGAGCGCGGTAGACTCACGCCTTCCGCCGTCTCGTAGTTATCCAGCAGCCACTGCACCTGGGAGGCGGCCCAACCGAGGGAGAGGTCACGCCCGGCCCACGCCCACGCCCACACACACACAGACACACACACGCTGTCTCTCTCTTAGTGGCGTGCCGTGACATACAGTTGGAGTATGCAATGAAACTCGCCTTTCAAACTGGTCATTATCAAAGCATCATCCAGACATACCTCTTTGTGATAAACCATGGACGCAAACAGCAATGTAACCAGCCCTTGACTGACTTTTTTTGAGCTGGTAAACATTCACGACTAAATGATGGAGAGAATTACCTCATGTACATTCAAATCACACCTCCTTTCCTCCTCATGCACAGCTTGAGATGTGACACAGGATGGAGACGAGCTCAATTTTGCGAACTGACGCAAATGAAATGTTTGCTCTGAGGTTGAAAACACAGTCAAAGCATGGGGGACCCCATCAGCAAGGCTCTCAGGGGATTAATTCACCCAATCTGGCCACCTCTTTATTCAGAGAGGGAGGAAAAAAATCATCTTTTGATTCAGGGCATGACATTCGCCGCAAACTGAAGGGTTGGCTTTTTAAAAGGGACGCGGCTGATCTTTAACTGTGTTTTCCCTGTGGGCTGAATGATGACGTTCATGAGCGACATTCCCGGACGCGACAGAGCTGAGGAGACGGGGTTCTCTGCATACCTTTTTGTCTGCCGACGGCACGCTACTGGCCTCCCCCTCTGTCAGAATACTCACGGTGGCAGGCGACGCGCGGCTGTTGTGCGAGTAGCTCTGATTGGCGGTGCTGCTGCCCAGCACGTAACCCCCCTGGATGACATAACTGCCCCCGCCGCCGTTGCCCCCCCCTCCTGCCCCGGCTCCGCTGGGCGTGCCGCCCGCCACCGCCGCCGCCGCCACCACCGCCGCCTCCCCTCCCCCCGCGGCGGAGGTGGTGTTGGCCACGATCTGCCCCGCCCCCGAGACGAACATGGACACCGCGCCGGCGCCCGTCGCCACCGACACCGTCTGCGAGGTCACCGGGGTCGTGACCTGCGACCCCGAGGCGGGCGTGGCCTCGTAGTAAGGGGCGGCCGTGGTCTGGGTGTAGAGCGGGGTGTCTGAATAGGTGTAGCTGCCGGATCGTCTGCAGGAGGGTGAGGATGAGGATGAGGAAGGAGACAGATGGGAGGAACGGAAATAAATAAAACAGGAATAAGACGGAAAACAGTGGGGCGGAGAGGGGAAAAAAGACATTTGATTAAAAACTGTCAGCAGTTATAGCCTTATCGCCCCACCCACCGTTATCTAATCATTTGCTTGGAACCAGTGTATCCCTGCGCACTATACGCCACTTGTATATACTACTCACAAGTGCTGATGCAATTCAGGTTAAGTAAGGCTACAACATGCTCAGGATTCAAACATACCACCTTCCGGTTAAGAGACTAGATCTCTGTCCAGGCACACACAGGGCCCCTGGGGCTTTGTGTTTGGGTAACGCAGTGTGAGCGCTGTGGGACTCACATGGTGCTGGTGGTGTAGCTGGCCTCGCCCCCCTCCACATACTGCACCTGACTGGAGTACACATGCTGCACTGGAACCTGCTGGAGCTGCTGCTGCACCTGAGAAACACAAACGCACACATGCACGCGTGCACGCACACACACATTAATGCAGCTGCAAAGGAAAACAGATCATACCTCTGAGTTGTCAGACTTTACTCCACATCGTAACGCCAGCAGTACTAGCAAGGACCTAATCACCCCAGCAGAGTAACACAGGGCAGTCTCTGGGCTGGATGGAGTTTAGGCTGAGTAACTTCTATAAACTCCCGTCTGTGGTTATGCTGTCTCCTTCATCTGTATGCTCGGCTCAGACAGCATTAGCATTTCAAACCCAGCCAATCGGTCAATAACGCGCCTATTGGTTTGACGTTTCCCAGCCTCTAACCTCTGGGTCACCCCCTTCCCCCTCTCACTTCCTCACAGCTGGGGCCTCTGGGTGACTCTCAGTTCAAACAGCATTGTGCTTTACACAGCTTTATGGGAACCGGTGATACGGTTGCCATGTGCAGCTTCATTACATTCTACATTCCCCTTCACTGGCTGTTAAGAGCATGCCAGCCGAACCTCCCTGCCAAACGCTAAGGCAAAACTTGGCCATAAACTCAAGGATTTGGACAGGAGAGCTCTGGGTTCCCCCGGTAGGTATGTGTAATGGGTTGCACTACAGTTACCTACTTCCTATCAGCCTGACTGCATTGTCTAATGCTCTGTACATGGCCAGCAGCTGGAAAATGAACCAATCAATACAAATACACAAGCAGGAAAATGCATTATGCTCTAAATTCAGTGCTTTTTCAACAACTTATATTGTAAAAATTGGCAATAAATAAATAAATGGGCATCAAATCTGATCGATTGAATGATTGATTGATTGACTGACTGATTGATACATGGTGAAAATCAGATTAGCTCTCTTGGATTAGCTCATGGACACCACATGACACCATCATATCAGCCCATCTACTTCCCCCCTCTTCCTTTCTTTAAATTGTTAATTTGCCTCCCAGACACCCTTATGTAGGACAGCTGAACCATCTCTATTGCCAGTTCAACTGAGGGTCTCAAATGAATACGCCTAAACTGACAAAAACATCTTTTGTTGTTTTTGTATCCTGTTAGAATACACAGGTTTTCAACAACCTACTTTTTCTACTGTTTGTTTTTTGATGACTATTTCCTATTTCGGCTTTTCAGCTGACAGCTCAATCAAACCTAATGAGATCAGTTGGAATGAACGTGAGCATAAAAGGGTCTAGGTTTGGGAAACGGTGTCTGCACAGACCCTCTTATTGACTGTACTGTACAAGGTTAAGTTTAAACAGGTTACACTACTCGAGGGCATAACAGCAGTGCCCTGCATGGGTTTGGACCCCCCAACCTTCCGGTTTACAGTTTTCGGTAACATAAGCCCTGGTCCACAACTCCCTCACATACTCTGTGAGCGGCGACCGACTCCCACAGCAGATACTGCGACGAGGGAGGCCCCGCCCCCCGGGGGTAGGCGGGCCTGTCCACTCTCCAGCCAACCAGCGGCAGAGGAAGCGAGACAGGGAAGGAGACCGGGGTGGAGAGGGGGAGGACGGGAGGCAAGGGCCGAGGAATGAAGAGGAGAGGGGCGGAGCCGTCCATGCCGTGTCCTGCGCTGCCTGACGGGGGGAAAGGCTGGCTGACTGCCTGCATGTCCACGTGTCTGTCTGACGCCCAGTGGAGCCTCTCTGCCCTCCTTTGCTTAGCCTGTCCTGCTCTTCCTCTCCCTGCTGCCAGCCCTGTCTGACTGCTGCACTGACTCTGTAATCCGGGGAATATCACATGCTTCTACATCCACCTGTATGGCTGACATTCACAGAGCATAACATCATCTGGTGTGAGATGCAAAACCCCTGTCTCCTCTGGCTGAGGTTTCAGTACGAGCCATGGAACAATTCATGTGGATTTGTATATTGGCACGTGATTGGTCATGTACCGGCTGCATCTGTCTCTATATGTATGTATGGGTTTGTGCAAATAGGTTTGCTGTTGTGGAGTGAGTGAGCATGTGCATATGTTTCGAACATGTTTATGTGTATGTCTATAACGTGTATGTCAGCATGCATGCGTACACATGGTAGCTTGTGTATGTTTGTTTAGGTTCCTGTGTGTCCATCCGCATGTGCATGTGTGTCGTGTCGCTCTGTGCAAGCGTGTATGTGCATTCGTGTATGTGCGTGCATGAGTGTGCACGTGTGGATGGGTATGTGCGTGTGCATGTGTGTGCGCGAATGTGTGTGCGCGAATGTGTGTGTCTCACCTCCTGAGTCAGGTGCACAGGCTGCAGGCTGGTCACACTAAGCTGGGCACTCTGTCCCGTCTTGCCTGTCTGAGATGCTGCTTGTACCACTGACCTCTGCTGACAGGAAAGATCAATCAATCAATCAATCAATCAATCAATCAATCAATCAATCGGATTCATTTTCATCTGATTCACTGGTAGTCTGTACAATGTGAGCGCCTGCAGACTCATTACAAAGCACAACACAGGGATGCGACTGCAAGAAATATACAAAAAAAAAAATCACAATATATTGACACAATATTATATGAAAAAGCGTGGGGGACACCGCTTAAGTACCTGAAAAATTGATCCATGAATCAGTCAGCGGCCCTGTATGCACTTCTGTGTAAGAGAGACTCTTATCCAACACATGTCCTGACTAGCAGTGTAAAGTGCATTACACAATACCATTATGAACAACCGTGCACCAACCAAACTGATGACACTGGTGGTAATTTTCCATGCCTTTTTCGCAGTGGTGAATTCCACTGTGGAGTTTATTTAAACCAGACTTGTGCGTATATTTCAGTGGGGGTGCCTCCCGTAACAATGCTTTCGCAGCGGTTGTTGCATAACGTGCTGGTCTGTGCTGATTGTATACGCCCTTTTAACGCCACATTTCAATTCCGATGCGAACTCAATTCGTTCCAGTTCTGTTTCGTGTCATTATGGTCTGGAGACGCTGTGACCCAGGTTGCGACACAGTGTCTGGAAGGCCCAGATTCTAATGAATGACAGTTTGTGAGGATCAAAGAATTACCCCCACTGGCCCATACTGACAAGTTTAACTGATGAGCCGATCACCACAATTGCCTTCAAAATAGTCTAAAGAGAAAATTATTTACAGCTGGCTTTAACACAGGCCTGCATGGTTTTCAAGAACAGAAATTGCACAGGGATTTTGTGGTGCGTGCTATCTCTTCCAGTTACCTCAATGTTTCATCATTCATTTGCCACATCAAGCGAGCGCAGCTCACTTACACCCCCACAGGAACCCACAGGCACTGCTTGCTGCTCTTCATTTTTGAATAACACACAAAGGCTAATGTAGTTTCCATTGATGCCAACACGGTTTTCAATTTCTCTCCAAGCACTGGGTTTTACAGCTCTACTTGCATAACTTCTGTTGCAATATGTGTCGTGTAACAGAGGGTTTCCCACTTCTTGTCAGCCACCTCCATTTTCTGATCATCTGGCCATATATTTTTCTTTTTGTTTGCATAAAAGAATGTAGAGTTAAACTAAGGACGTGACTGAAGTGAATGCCCACCTGGCACGCTGTCGTGTGCTCTTTTTCTACAGTTTCTAAAAACAGAGAGAAGGGGCAGAGTGCAGGCTAACTGGGCTCAAAGCAGTGTGTAAAATCCGCTGATTTCCTACGAGCTAGTGCTCCGCGCATCTACCGATCCCTGCTGAACAGTTCCTAGTGCTGCTAATGAGCACGCCTGTGAACGGAGCTTTCAGCGTGCTGAACTCAGAGGCATGTAGGTGAGCTTAGGTCTGTGGCTCCAGTGTCCAGGTGTGCGTGGAGGGTGCGCAGTGAAGACACGTGCTGTGTGTCACATCTCAGGTGTGACGGGTGACAGTGGCGGGGGGGGGGGCTTTACCTGCTGGGCTGTCTGCACCTGCTGCACCACCTGGGTGGGCACTCCCGTCTGCACCCCTACGGGAGGGGGGCTGGAATCCGACACTGAGTCACTGGAGTGCAGGGAGCCCTCTGGGGGGGGAGTGAGGCGCAAATCAAGGGGGGAGAGAAGATAAAGGGGAGACACAGAGAAAGGGGAGGGAGGGAGAGAGAATCACATTTGCAGTTCACAGCAGTGCTGGGGAGGCTCCACATCTACATATCACACAAATGATCGGGCAAATGGTGATGTCTCTGACTGCGCATATATCAGGTCTGCCGCTCTCAGCTGGTATGCTAGGTTAGGCTAGTAGCTACCAGTAGGACTAAATTCTGCACATTCCCCAGATTTTTGTTGCTTCATACGCCAGGCTGAAGTTAAGGGAAGGCCTGAAAAACCCTGACCAAACTGAACCCTGACAGGAGAGCCCTGTGGCCTGCATACACAGACTGACAGTAACAGAGACACATACTGACACGGAGCAGCGTCCAGGGTACGGTAGCAGGGAGAGGGAGGCAGGGATGATCTTTGGGGTTTAAATGGATCAGTGTTAAATATCTACAGGATGATAGGCTTCTCCTCAGCTCTCCTCTCTCCCTGCTGGCATCACCATGATCTTGGCATTTCCACAGTGGCACGACCATTCACCGCCTCATCCCCCGCCAGACGAATTCATCCAAACAGGAGGAGTTCCCCTCCCTCTCCTGGGGGGGTATGACTGTTACCTGACACTGCAAGGGTGATTCCACTTATAGACTTGTTTGAAATAAACACACTCAGTCACTTACACACTGTTGCTTGTGTTTGTCTGTTTGGTCACATGTAACAGAACCCCAGTTGTGCAGAGAGCTGTTGGTGATACACACAGAACAGAGCTGTGACTAACCCATAGTGATTTATAGTGTTTTCAGTGCCGTGCTGGTTATTGTGTGTACATATATATGTGTGTTCTGTGTATATATCTGTGTTCAATGCTTTCCTTTCACGTGGTCCTTACCTGTGACCGTGACCACGATGTACTGTGGTGTGGCCTGTGTGCTGCTGGGCTGGGAGGGAGAGGTCTGGATCTCCGCGGTGACATACTGCGTTTGGGCGGTGGGGGGCTGCGGGGGGGCAGCCTGGGGTCCCGCCGCCACCGCCGCGGTCTTCTGTGCGGGGGCGGGAGGGGCCGGGGCAGGGGGCGTGCTCTGACCCGCCGCGGGAGCAGCGGAGGGAGGGGCCGCGGTGGTCTGGAGCTCCGCCAGGAACTGGGGCGTGGCGGGGTGCGGGGGGGGAGGGGCGGAGGCCTGCCCGGGTGCCACGCTCACGGCGCCCCCCTGTGGCTGCGAGGCCTGCTGCAGCTCCCCCACGTAGCCTGGAGTCGCCATGACAACGGCAGGGACTCCACACTGACAAGGAGAGAGAATTATCACACACACATACACACACACGCACGCACAAACACACAACAACACTTGTGTGTATACAGACCACACAGCACTACTAGCTATCAGCTAACCGCCATAAATCGAAGCAGAATCTACAAAATAAAGACAAAGTTAAGTAGCAAACAGCTGATCAAAGCCTGAGAGAAAATGAGTCAAAGCTCCTTACTGAGCCTAGTGCTATTCCAGAACCGTTTAAGTCAAACTAACTGAACGACCAGCATCATAGACAGTAAAAAGGCTTTGAACTTTAAGAACACTGATGCTATGGTGTCTGCCTAACACTCACATGGAGTTTAAATCAGCAGTTATGCTGTAAATGCTTTCGTAACCAAATCATATCATAAAGCCCTAAAGATGAAGTTATCCTTTCACTGAACTTCTGAATGAATTTCCTCATGAGAGTTAGGGGCTGCAGTTTGGGGGCGGGATTTCACCATAAATCATTTTTTTTCCAGGAATAAGGGAGGGGGAGAGCATGGTAATGTACCAGGACAAGGCAGCCACAAGCATGGAAGAGGAGGAGGAGAAGGAGGGGGAGGGGGAGGGAGAGCTCTGGTGTCTTGTTACCTGTAACACGATCACACCGTTTGCAATGCGACTGCTGCGCGCTCTGACTGTGCTCCCACTGACACACAACAACAATCCCCTTTTTCACCTGGGCTCCTCGGCTGTGAGTTAAATTTTAACACACACCCAAATTATCCTTCCCATACATTACGCACTCTAAAAGAAGACGTTACGAGCCTCTTCCACACTTGTCACTCTGTTCGGGAGACTAACACTTAGACCTTACAGTTTACATTGAGGGAGGGCTGGATCATAGGTTACGAACGGCTGTTTAAAAATAGGCTCATCTATAGCAGGAAAGCTCCTCTTCACAGCTCGCTACCCCTCCCTGGCATTACCAAACACGTGTGCACAGATGCACACACACACACCCCCCACCCAGGAGCCTCACAGCAGACAGCACCGCTATAATTCATACCACATTCTTTCTCTGGAGCCAGGAGTGAGAACGAGGGGGAGAGCAAAGACAGAGGACGCATACCGTCAAAAACAGCAACATAGAGTGGCAAGGCTAGGACCAGGATCTGCGCCCGGAGAAAATACTGAGGGGTGCACTTGCAATCCACGAGGGGGCACAGAACCCCATATCATAAAAAAAAACGTAATACTATGTAGACATCGGGAGGGGGGTGCACTGAGGCCCGTCTGGGGGTGCAGTGCACCCCTAAGCACCCCCATAGCGCCAGCCCTGGCTAAGAGGAACAGACAGGAGGAAAAGAAGGAATCTGAGAGAGAGAGAGAAAGAGGGAGCAAGGGAAAGGGAAGTAGACAATTACTAACACTGACGAACGCACAAGAAAGAATCGGGGCTAGCAGCGGAGACAGTGGTTCTCTCATTCTCACACAGCTGTGCTTTTAAGTATGTGGGAAAAAGAGAACAAACTGAGATTGTCAAACAAAGAGTAGAAGGAGACTACGCATGAAAGGGCTGCTGAGAAACTTCCTGTCTTACAAAATTCCACACTGATGGCAACATCTGCCAAGTCATCAGTACAGTCATGAAAAATATCCCATTCTGTGCTTAATTTGCTAAAAATAGAGGAACAACTTTGCTTTTTGGTGTCCACATGAACACCAGAACACAGAAGTAATCTTCACACTTTATAAGAGGACTTTATTTCAATATGTGCCAGCTTAGTCTGGTGAGACAGATAAAGTCAGATGGACACTGTCCTCAAAATGAACACTGTGACCTGCCAACTCAGTCAGCAGCATTATTCAAAACAAAACAGCCCATAGCCAAGCAATTTCATTGGCTCTGGGGGCCTGTGCTCCATACAGCAAAACACAACTTAAGTTGCATCTGTCCAGTACTGACACCATCCCAGGGTTGCCAGCGCTCAAAAATACACTGTGATACCCATGCTTTTTAAAAGCCTTGCTTCTCACAGTCTCAAGGCATGAGTGTCACGGGGTGTGAGCAAAAAACTGGCAACCCTGCTACCTGCTGTTTAACTGCACAGGGCACTGCTGTTATTACTCTAAATAATGTCTACCACGGAGGCTCAAAATCATCAATCTGCCACAGTTTCACCTTCTATGGAAAGTGAGGGTCTGAAAGTAAAATTGTACATATATATTTTTTAACCTAAGAAATTATCGTTGAAATTGCCCTTTCTTCTTAAATGTCATCATGTTGACTTACTAAGTTGCAAAGATCCTGCCCATGGCAGCTGTTTACTTGATTTATTTTGGTTGCTGGTACGCTGCCAGTTACAAAAATAAATGTTACAGCTAACAGATACTTAGAGATAGCTAATCGTTACATCAAAAATTTAAAGGGGTGAAGACAACTGACACTTTCTTCTTTTTCGTCACATCTGTCATTAGTCACTTCTCAACACAGTGTTGGCCCGAGGGCGGCCTGTCACCTTTTTGGACCAAACCACCCAATCACTTCCAGCAGCCTGAGCTCGGTCTCCGGCATTCCCCCTCTGAGGGTTTCCCCAGTTCACATCCATTCCGACAGAGATTGTGGTAAAGCACAAGGTAGCAACGGCGCGCTGCGCTTCTGTCTCACGCGGTGCGCACTCCACTCTGATTAGCGCAGACGCCAGATTGGATGCATCTACACCAATCAGAGAGGAGTGCGAGTTACGTGAGGCTATAAAGCCAACTCTCCTTGCAGCGTCGCAAGCGAACTAAGCCCTCGGAGTCGTTGCCACTGATGTCAATCACATCCACTGGGCTGTGAACACACCTCCAGCCCATTAACACCCACCCCCTTGTCGTCTTCACAGTTTTCACTCATGCCGACGGCCGCGGCATGATAGAGCAAACATATGTTGCTTGGAATTGCGCTGATCCGAAGTAAAAACTGAATAGTTATAGTTAACTAGCTAAATCGTTTCACCATCGCGCCTGTAACGTTTCTATGAGAGAGTCAGCTGTAGTTGCTGGCAGGAATTCGGAGACATCCGTAGACGAATTGAAACGGAAATTACAATATCATTCGAAACCGACTTTGCTTGTTAAAGTTCACAATTTGACACGGCTCGGCGGTGCCCTTTTCTACATCGGTGACACACACGCGACTTCTGCCACAAGCATTGACAACAAAACTCACGTTACAACTAAAAGTACAGTGCTCTCACGTATTCCGACACCCGCCATTTTGTACCCCAGTCACGGATTTGACATCGTCATAACAACCGCCTGGTTCTGTAGAGTGGCTTCTACTAAACACACCGCACTCAGTCCTCCGCCTTGCTAGCTACTTTCTACTCAATCAGACTAGCTAGCTTCCTGGCTAAGGTGGCTATGGGCAAGCTAGCAAGATACAGAAATAACAGACGGAGAAAAAAACAACAGCAGTCTTCACAATCTTTTTTTCATTTCAAACATTAGACGACAAACAAATAAACTTTTTCACCTCTGATTTCCTTTGAATTTTCCCTTGGATTTTTTTTAGTTTATTTTTTTAAAGATTCGGGCTGTTGTTGTTGATTTTCGTTGCTGGGTTCTTGTCGCCAGGACTACCGTGGCTATGGCGCTTCGTCCTCACCGGGGCAACTGTTGCTACCCACCCGCTTTATTCCCGCCCTCTCTTTCCCTCTGATTGGCTTAGTGTATCAGACACGCCCAAAATGTCTTTCAGTTATAGGAGCATCCCATTTGGCAATAGACAGTTTCTCGTCCGATTCGATATCGGGTCTTGTCTGTCTTCAACAGCAATTGCGCAATTGAAACAACACACCCCAAATCCTCATAGCAATTGGCTGATGTAACTGTCAATCAACTACCGCTGCTGAATACTAGTTATTACATCGGCGAGGTAGTTGGTGAGACACTTAAGTGGCAATGTAAAGATGTGTGAACGTGTTGTGTGCGCAAACTACTCTGTCCAATAAGAATTTTCGCTGAAAATTAATTTCCTGAAGCTGAAAATATTCCACAGCACCCAAGATAAACTGGGGAAAAGTTATTCCTCTCAGTTATGCATTTTGAGGTGGTCAAACTATTTTCTCAGTCCTGTTGGGTGAACAATTGACAGAGAGTAACTTAGCCTTTCCCCGGGCTGACAACAGTTCTCTCTTCAGTTATGCAGTTGTGCATGTTCATAAGTATAAGGAGAAATATAGTTATTGACACATTGATACAACATTATGACATTACACGTTACGTTAGACGCTTTGCTATTTGATTTTTTTGATACTGATGATTGTTTTAAGATGTTGTCTCCCAGATGTTTTATGTAAACTTGAAATCAAAGATACAAAAATTACACAATGTGAAAAATGTGCGTATTAATGATTGTTTCTATGCACTCATGTATATTCCCCAGAAAAACATATTGCCAAAAAATAAAGAAAGAAAGAAACAGCTATTCATGTTCAAAGTGTAAAAGTAAATTTACACACAACACCAGCCATCACAGTGAGAAAGGAACAGGATATAGGTCTGAGCCCCATCCGCACATTCCCACAGACAGTCTCTGTGGGTAGCTCTGTCTGGTGGACTATGTGAATGAGTGAATGAGTTAGCTTAGCTGATTTTGAAATAATAATAATAAAAAAAACCCATCAATCGTCTTTTCTAGGCAGTGATGTTGTACAGTGTACAAAGTAAGAATTTTATTACCCACTGGAGACTCAGAGGCACAGGACACAAATGCATATCTCAAAGATTTTGAGTGCACTGTCACAAATTGCAGATTGTAATGATCTATCGTGTGAAATGTTCACTAGTAACATCAGTTCCCCCACTGGCAGATATTTGTAGAAAAAAGGGTATTACGGTGATTAGAGCTCTGGACAGTAAAATCCCAGACCAGTAATGCATGCATCCTCAATAATGTACAAACCTAACTTCCTTCACGCCCTGTAGTACACTTAGTCACTGAAAATATCGACATCATCCTTCCTTGCACTTCACTGATCTGACGCACAAACGCACATTCCCACACGCACATAGATACACACACAAACACACGCACGCACACTTTCGTAGAGAGAGAGAGAGAGGAAGAGCGTTGAAAAGGAGACAACGTAAAATGAGGGCATTCCATTGGTGCGTGAAGATGTTACGCACTTAACCCCAACCGATGGCTTGCAGACAATGTGAAAAGTAATCTCCTGCCTCATATCTTGCTGAAATGCCATGTTGTGTGCAGGACTATCAGTATATTAATTACTGTGTCATTGTCATTTTGGGAACGAGGGACCTTTGACTGTGTGGTCACACAGATAGGGGCTGAGGGGCGCAGTTCTCTGTTTCGCCTGATTAGAATACCTGTCCTTGTTATCTGTGTGTGGAAATGTCACCTGCTTCCTCATTCTCCCGCCCTCCCGCCCACTGCACTGCGACGCCTGCCCTCACCCCCTCCTGCCTTTTTCCCTTCGCTTTGTGCATAGAGGTGAAGCTGAGAGAGGTCAGAGCGGAGACATCTTGAACGGCATGGTCCCATGCGGGTACAATTTCTGCATACAGAGCTGGAGTGGTGGGCAACAGGTATGAGGAAGGAGGACAAATGAGGACAAAAGGACCACCAGGTCCAAACGGGATAAATCCAAATGGGATCCAAGCTAGTCCAGACAAGGTTAGGCAGGCAGCCATCTCAACAGGCAGTTTTATCTTGAGATGCGCGTTGACAAAGTATAACAGTTAGTCGTGTGTGTTATCAGGGGTCAGCGTCACGTTACACTTTGCATTTATGACAAGTCTGCTTTTTGCTTCCATGTCTTTTGGCCCCCTACAATGAACAAAATGGGCACAGAGGTCCTTTTTTGGTGTGTGCATCATCAAAAACAATCTGAGGTGATAATGAACATGAACAATAGCAGTTATAGCTGAACTAATGGATGAAGGAGTGACACAGTGTCCTACTTATGTTGGTAATCAGTAGTAATACATAATATGTTTTAGAACTACACTCACTGTGTAGTAGAAAGATGAAGTTTTATATGTCTGCTACTCATGAAACCTGGAGTACTGAAAATAGCTTTTCAATTTTCTACCCAATTAGTCATCTATTTGGCAACAATCACTATGTACTGTATATGATATATATATATATATATATATATATATATATATATATATATATATATATATAATACATGTAATGTATTACATATATAATAAAATATATACATATATATGCATAAGCTATACATACAGTAATAAACCTGAACACCACCTTAGTGTGTATGTACTCTGTGTGCGTGAATTCCATGTGAGTGAGATAACAATGTCCACAGTTCAAGTGTTCATAAAGGGAGAGAAGGTTAGAGGGCTGAAGATTACAGAAGGCAGAAATTGGAAGGGTGGCGGGGGGGAGGGAGGCCAGCAGACGCAAATGGCTTTTTCAATCAGATTAAAGCAAACCCTGACATCACTCCACATTTTGGCATTGTTAACTAATTACAGCACCTTTGGTTTCCATATTGTCTCTGTAAAGGTCCCTGTCTATCTCTCTTGGCTATCTGTGACTCTCTCAGCGCGTGAGCATGCGCTGGTCCTGCTTCTGCCTCACGGAGCCCTGGACCCCCCGTATAAATAGAGCCCAGGGCACAGGAGGAGCCACAACACTCTCCAACGCCGAAAAGCGAAGAGGCACCCAGACGCCTGCAGCAAAGGAAGCAGCGGATCACCCTCCTCTTCGCCCCCCAAGCTCGGACAGTGCCGTGATGTGGAAAGCGGTGGTGCTGGCCGTTTGCCTGCTGGTGTCCAGCGTGCAGGCGCTAGAGGGACACCCAACATACGGTGTCAAGCTGTGCGGCCGGGAGTTCATCCGGGCGGTCATCTTCACCTGCGGGGGCTCGCGGTGGAGACGGTCAGTCAGGAGCGCAGGTGAGACCGGTTCACGTTACGTTGTTTAGTGGGCACTCTAAAACAAAGTGACTTAGGTGGTTGACCATTTTTATGTTATATATTTACGCTGCTGTGGCCGTTCCAGTTTAATTCTTTGCCTGATGGTACAATAGCAGAGCCCCACTGGGTAATCAAACTGGCCAGCTATGGGTCCTGTTCCCTGCTGTCTACACTGTGTTAATGTCTGTGTATCTGTGCCTAATCCTCTCACTGAACTCAGTTTGTTTCACCTAGTCATGGGACTGTCTCTCAGTCATTTGATCCTCTGTGTTGCTCTACCTGTTTTGGGGTGAAGCCGCTCAGCTTCCCCCATTTCTAGCACACCTCTGGCTTATTTGAGTCCCGTAGTTTGTCTTGCTTTGGTCTGTCTGTTGATTTTCGACAGACGGTGCAAAATTGGGAACTTTTCGAGGGTGAGGATGGCAACCGCTCCCCCTCTGCTAAAACCTCTTCCACCTCTGTTTCAGGGGATCTTTCTCAGGACCCTTTCTCTTCCCACGACGATGAGGCCGCAGACAGCTGGAGCCCCGACTCTCTCCCCGAGCTCCCCTACCAGCAGGTCCCCGAGAGAGAGCCCTCGGTCTGGGCCAGGGAGGAGAACGAGGGCGCTGTGCTCAGCCGCTCAGTGCGCTCCCTCATTTCAGAGGAAGTGCTGGAGGCCCTACGGACATCGGACAGGAAAGGCCGCGACGTGGTGGTGGGGCTGTCCAACGCCTGCTGCAAGTGGGGCTGCAGCAAGAGTGAGATCAGCTCGCTTTGCTGAGATTCGTCCCTTTTGCTCTCTGTCTTTCCTCTCTTTGCCCTTCTCTTTTGCCCCATCCCCCCTCTCTGTGCTGAGGGACATCTTGTGTGGAGGAAATGTCCTCTTCTCCTGTATGACTATGCCTGTATAACAAGTGGAATGAGCAGTTTGTAGTGCCTGAGCGTCATGTTGTTAAGTCTCTCCTTTCGATTAGTCTCTCCCTCTGTCTCCAACAGCCTAAAAAAGCTGAGGCTGTCATTACAGTGCTGCATTTATTGCTCAACCTGCCTCTGTCTCCGGTTCTCTTGTTTCCTCTTTAACCATGTGCTGATGAGAAAAATGTTGAAGCCACTGTACAAGGACCTTGAAAGTTGTTCAGCAGATTTTAATAAAGGTGTTTTTTTTTGCATTATTTTGTGAATAGTTGTGTTTGTGTCTATAAACCCAAACTGTCCACACATTTGGTATAATAAACATGCATACATATCATCCATTCTGAGAGCAAATTATAGTTTTTAAATATGTTCTATATTTCAAGATTCGTACCCAACACTGAAAAAATACATACTTAATATAAAATTATGGAGTTACAGATTATGTGGTTATCATGAATTTCATCATAGTTATGCAATAACTGCAAATGAAGAAAACGATATCTCAGCAGTCAACACATTTAACATTGAACGTGAACTTTTTTGCACATATCTCACACCATATCGTATCGTATGAAACATAGAATACCGGTCAAAAACATATCTGTCCAATTGTATCTTCTTACATTTCGCTGCGGTCGTAAATCAGTGCTATGCCAAGAACTCGATGACTTGCGAAGTTTGCATTCTCGACGCGAGGGACGTTTCAACAGCGGATGCAAATGAGCTGGGCGGAATTGTGGAGTGACGTCATGACAAAGAAAACTTCAGCGGAGCAGGGTTGCGGGAACTAGCTGTTGCCGCATTGTTGCTGGGATATTGTGAATGGGTATGTACCTTTAACATCTAAATACATATTTCCCAGTGGTAACGCAGTTTGAAGCTGACATAGCGTTCAGGCTATTCGTCAGAGTTACGGGAGTAGCTAACATATGGATTGTTTTAGCTGGAGATTAAAAAAACTTAATAGGGAGGTCACAGTAACTGCTGTAGTTAGCCAGCAAATTGGTGTAGTTGATCAATCAATGTATGCAGCTGGATTCTGATAAAAGAAAAGAAAAGTTAAGATTTCGCTGAGACTTTGTAGGTAGCATGACATCAATCTCAAATAATATAATAGTTACGAGAATTAACTGCATGTTTGTGGAATTAACTGTAGTATGCTGTTATATGTACGCAGACAGCACCACTGGAAGTTGTTCTGAATGGAGAACTATGCCTTTTTCTTTTATTGATGTGCATCAGTTCATGGCATTCGACTTATTTAAGCAACAGTGGAAAAAATAATGAAACGCAGATGATCTAGAAACCAGCACGGACAACACAAGCAGCGGTTCCCTAAACCGGGGGTTTCAATATTTTTGCTGTCCTGGACCTCCAATATGCAATAGGCAATATGGACTGGAACCACTAACCATTAATTTTGTGTATAATTAAGCGTACTTTATTGTGTTTTGGTAGCACTACGCTTGCACTATAATTGAATATCTTTGGATTGAACAAGAAGCTTAGTTACACTGAAGTTGCAGATAAAATTGGTGATTGCTATGACCCACGGTAGGATTTTAAATTGGACTAATAATATTGTGAGTAGGAACGTGTCTGCTGTATTTATTTTTGTTTTATTGACCCGACTAATGCATTAGCCTTTACAGATATCCGTCAAGTCACCATTACAGTGAAACAAAGCCACTACGAACACATTAAAGGGACAGTTACTCTTGAATGGGAAGGGAAAGATCGTTGGATTTTATCAGAGAGCCTGTGCTTGACTTTGACACCTTGACTTTGACAAGATTTCTCTTTTCCCGTGTACAAATTACAATCGAGTTAAAATGTTTGTGTACTTATGGTCATAGCTGAACTCAGTTACTCACAAAATATTTGTGAAGAAAAACAGTAATATTTGCCTTTATCTGTGAGTCAAAGTTAAAAGCAAAGATAATAGCTTGTTAACATTGTCAATCACAATTTAAAGCTGTTATCCACAAATCTGAAATCATTAATTAAAAATGTGTTTGACCAAAGAATATCATCAGTAGTCAAAAACAAATGTGATAGTTGGTTTTAACACTGTATGTTTGTCTAGCACACAGATCTGAAGCATTGGCTTGGGAAATTGGGTGATGATATGCAGGTCAACGCTGAGACAGTAGATAAAAGAAGACCTTTTAAAGCTGTCAAATGTTACCACCTTTATCATTGTCAAATTTTATATGTTAAGTTAAAAAACAACAAAAATACAGTCATTGGTGTGAAACTTTTTTTTTTTAACTCTTTGCAGATGCCACTAGCCAAGACGTTTAGATATTGGGGTGATTCCTGATTGGTTTGGGCCTTGAAACCAAACCAAGCAAGAATATTTCTTCACTCCTAAGTAGAAAAGAACAATAACTGGAATACTTGGTACAAAATGTTCATTCATAACATAAAAGTCTTGCCTACTATTGTAAGTTTGGTTAAAATTAGGGAGTGCGCTCATTTTTGGGTTTGGCAGAAGATGAAATCTTGAAGTAAAACAATAGGAACCCAGGGATTTTAAACAAAAGGAACCGTGTAATATCAGACCGCGGTGAAGAGTTACACCACATGCACTTACATAGAGCACTGGAGGGCAAGTGAAAATGCTTTGTGCTAGATTGGGACACCTTAACGCAGTAATTCCCAGCCCGATATTAAGGGGAAGAGCTGAGGGAAAGTGCGAAGAAATTCCACTTGGGAAGTCACGGCATTTTCTGCCTTTGACCTTTCAGTGATGGTGCCATTTCTTTCGCTAGCACCCCCTGGAGTCCCTCCTGTGTTACAGAGCCAAAATAATTCTTTCACAGCTTTTAGATGTTCTGAGGACCCTTTGCACTACCCCCATGGACCCCCAGCTGATACCCTGCTAGTAGTAAAGCTAGAATGTGCACCGGTACTGCGCTTTCAGTTCTTACTGTCTTCTCTGTATATCAGCATGGAATTGCTTGTTCATATATTAATTATGTTATGACAGTGGTAGACTTATTAATAATCTTCTAATAGTGCAATGAGGACGCTTTGTCAGGGTCTTAACAGCCTAGAGGCCTCAAAGGCGTGGCACTGTGTCTGCCTGTTGGGTAGAAAAAAAAAGTCAAAATGAAACATCACCGTCTGTCTTCCGAGAACTGCACCGAAGGTGTTAGAGAAAAAAATCTGTTGTGGTGTCTGTACACACTCATGCCTGTGCTGTTTTTCAAGCCTGCTGCTTTTACCAAGGACCACAAAGTACTTGTTTGCATTTTTTCTGTTGTTTTGTTTTGCACAAATTTAGGTTTCAGGTGGCCACTGCTGATGTTTGTCTGCGTAAATGAAAGAAATACCCAGAATGTCTCAGGACGAGTTCACTAGATCTGTGGACTTTGCTGTGGAAAGGGTCCTCTTTGACTGAAAGCTTCCTCTCTTTCCATTTTTAATTGCAATGAACTGAACAGGCTTGGTGTTTTTTTTTCCCTTTTTTGGGTCAAAGCTATGTGGAATGTTGTGGAAAGTAAATGTAGATTTGGATGTAGAATTGTTTGAAAAATGTATAAAATTATGTAAATATAATTGAGTACATCATAGATATTTTCAACTGTGTACGTTAATACTTCAGACAGTTAGCCTAGTTTACATATTGAAGAATAAAAGTGCTGCTTTGCGTTTAATCTTGAATAACCTGTTTTAAAGTGAAAACATTTATTGAGCTATGTATATTGCTTTCATATTACCTACTAGTATGTCCTCATATGCAGCTGAAATTTTCAAGCCAGCTGTGCTTTAGAATGATGGAATCATGCGCAGGGGTTTAAAGAATTAACAAGCTCTAAGTCCAGCAATGCTATCGTCAAAGTGGCACACCTCTGCCGTGGTTGAATGTGACCGGGGTGACTCAGAGCCTCCCTGGTGCCTTTTTCCTGCTGTTTAGTGACGGGGCGGCCAGTGAAACTGCTGCATTCGGGTTTTCGAACTGAAGCTGGGCACGTGATCGCGGCGAGGCCTGTGAGGTGGCGGCGATGAGTCAGAGACAGCCGTGTGGGTTAGCGATCAGGAGTGGGCAACGCAATCCATAGGCTTCCCGGTTCCGGTGTAGGTTTGGTTGGCATTAGGGCAGGATGTCAGGAACTTGAGTTGGGGGGGGGGGAGATGTTTATCTCAAGTTTGATTCTTGTAAGGGTTATGCCTGTGGTTTTTCGAGAAAAGTCAGAGACTGAGGGTCAAAGTCAGAGACAAACGTCAAACAACTGTGATATGCAAAATCCCAGAAATGTGGCCATTTTGCATTATGTGGTATTTTTTTTTGACAACAGATCTTTTAAAGACAAAAGAAAAGCTTGACTTCTTATTGCTTGGGTTGCTCCAGGGGTTTTTTCAGAAACAGAACGTATCTCTACAGGTTGTGAGTGTAGGCCTGACTTTCTCCTTAAGGTGAAGGCTCTTCTTTATTTGCCTAGCCTGTGTTCCATGAGCCCATGAGTGATATACATATTACCCATAATCCATCAGCATTGAGCAAATCATAAATACCTTGCTGAGGTGTATAACACCAGTGTTAAGAATTCAAAATGATGCTCTTGTTGCTTCAGTCCACACCTCCAAACACTGCAGTGTACCACACCGTACTGCCAGAATACTTTAACGGCAGGACATTAAAGACAGGGTGTGGCAGCATGCCCCACATCACTGGTATGATGTCTGGAGGTGATTGAAGAACGTCTGCCTCTGTCTCCGTCTCCTCCTGTCTCTGCGCAGATGCCGGGTGCGCTGTGTGATGGCATGGCTCAGTGCCTGCTTGTTCCTGCTGTCTGCCGGTCTCCTTCAGCAGGGTGAGTGAGTGAGTGAGTGAGTGCGTGAGTGTGTGAGTGAGTGACTGAGTGAGTGAGTCAGTCAGTCAGTCAGTGAGTCAGTGAGTCAGTGAGTGTGTGAGTGCGTCAGTGAATGAGTGAGTGAGTGAGTGAGTGTGTGAGTCAGTGAGTGCATGAGTGAGTGAGTGTGTGAATGAGTCAGTGTGTGAGTGTATGAGTGAGTGAGGGTGTGAGTGAGTCAGTGTGTGAGTCACTGAGTCAGTGGATGAGTCAGTGAGTGAGCGAGAGCACTGTGTACACAATGCAATCACAATCTACTGGTGTGTTATTACTGTTATTGAATTAGTTACTTACTGTCATCATTATTACTACACATGAAACCAGCCATTTTGATTGTTTGATTTATTTATGTGAGAGCTAAAAATCACAGTGTACATGCCTATGTCCTCACACAGATGTGTGAATTCCAAATTGTGAGAAATAAATTATCGAAGATAACAAGAAAACCCTAAAAGACTGATTTCAACACAAGCACCCTGACTTTCTTAATGACCTCTTTGATGAAATAAGTGCTTCATTAGCATGGTAAACACACATTTGTGTTGCCAAAGTAAAACAAACATTCTTACATACAGAATATATAATAGTTAAATAAAGAGGGCAAAGCAGTGTTAATTCCTTGGGGTAAAGTGTTAATTCTTAACGGTACCGTGTTGTTTCTGTCTCTCTTTCACACCTTCTTGTCTGTTCTCCAGCAGCAGTGGGAGTGGGAGTGACATGCCTGTGGGAGAAATATTTCCACATTGGCCATAATGTGTCAGGGGCCTGTGGGATGAGTAAGCACCGCCCCCCAGGGTGTGGGAGCCAATCCCTGCGTCTCACCGCTGACGGAAAGCCCCTCCTGGCCTATCATCACTCCAATGACACTGCCCATTTCGCCATCCCTGCACCCGCTAAGGCTGCTCTCCACCTGCGGTGTGAGCTGACCTGCGCCGGCCTGAAGTCACACAGCTACTGTGACATCACACTCCAGGGAGGCTGTGAGTATGACATCACTCTGCGGGCATGGGTTAAGTGCACAGGGTTCAAGTGGCAATCTTCCCTGGAACAAGTTACATTACATTACATTACATGCATTTAGCACACGCTCTTATCCAGAGCAACTTCCAGCACATTAGAACATAAGAGTATCTGTTCAAGTTTAATGAGCAACAGTGTCAGACCAGGCTAACAACACTCACAGACCAGTGAGTGTGAGTATAACACCATTCAAGCCCTACCACAAGTTAACTTGTGCAATTTGACTAGTCAACGGATGCCAAGTACACTACGCTATAGTCACAAGATCACTAGATTTTTTTTTTTGCTTGTATGAGCATGCGGGTTAGCCAGCGCTTGGTGCTCATTCGTTCATTCACAAGAAAAAAATATTGTGAAACAAACAAACAAACAAACAAAAAAATCTAGTGATTGTGTGTGTGCGCTTGCATTACACGTTTGTGTTCAGAAAGCTATCGGTGATCGCAGAAATCACTCACGCAGAAGTTCTTTTCAGGAACTTCCTTTTTCTTTAGCTTGAGGCGCTAATCAGATTGTGGCAGCGTAAGCAATGCATCGCTGTGCTTGGGGTGCAGGCCACTGCCCTCATGTAGCACACTGCCTGGGTTACACCCTGCTCGTGGAGCAGTGTGGTGCTGATTCTGCAGCAGCGAGTCTCATGACCCCGCCAAAATGGTTGGATCTGGTTTCGGCTGCCTCGTTTCGGCAGACAGCTTCAGGCACGCGGCCGCAGGAGGGAAACCGCTTCGGTCGCTGGAAGGGAAGTGCCGCTAGCTCCAGTTTCTCTGCCTGTCAGAGAGGTGACTTCCTGTTTGCGTTCTGTTTTTTTTTTTTTTTTTTTGCGCACGTCAAGGTTCGCAAATTTGAGGCACGATTCTCGACAACTGTCGCAAAGTGGGGGAAGGGCAGAGCGTGTTGCAAAAGATCTCTGTCCCTCTGCACTGCGCCGGATTCCGCTCCGGCTCAGTCATACTTGCTGAAGGCGCAGGTGCCCCAGTGGCTGTTCTTTTTAAGCTCTTTTCTCCCCCTCTCTGACTCAGATCCTCCCCACCCTCCGTCCCGCCCAGAGTGCCACATTCGCCACGGTGACAGAGATATCCAGTGTTCCTGGGACCCCGGGCGGTGGGCACTGCTCCCCACCAACTACACACTGCACTGGAAGCAATATGCAGAGGAGTAAGCATGGACCTTTCTGCCTCTCTGTCCATCTGTCTGTCTGTCTACCACACACACACACACACACACACACGCACACACACACACCCTCACATGTACATGCGTATACACACAGGCCCACGTACATGCATACATGCACGCGCACACGTACACACATGCACACACACACACCCACATGCAAATATATGCATAAATGCTTGCGCACACATAAGCTCACACTCAGCTTGGAGATTCCCTTTATCTTCCTCTCTCTTGCAAATATAAGGCTGGCTTACTGGCCACAGTTAAACAGAACTTTTAAAATTCAGCAAAGACGTTGCCTCATTTGAATGGCTGAGGCTTTGACACATATGAGAAGTGCTTGAGGAAGCTGCGTTTTTGTGGATGTACAGGATGCTGTTTTGCAGCATAGTTAAACAAACTGACATGATTCATGGCCCCACATGCTCCATTTAGTATTTGCTTGATCTATAACCTCTCTTTAGCACCCACAGTGATGTTCATGTGTGTAAAAAAAAAGTACGCAATACAGTGTTCACGTGTGGTTTTGTGTGTTTATGTACTCTGTGTCATCAGATGTAGCCCTGCTGGGGTTGTGAGTGGCACTAACACGAGTGCCACTGTCCCTTATACCGACTTCTGCGAGGAAAATATGACTGTCTGGGTGGTTGCCCAGAACGGGCTGGGCTCCGTCCAGTCTGAAAACGCTGACTTCCACACTGTTGACATTGGTGAGTTAGCCAATCCATCCCTTTAAGTTTCCACTCATTTCTTTTTTTTTTTTGGGGGGTTGAGGAAGGTGGGTTGGGGGGTTTGAGGAAGGAGGTTAGCGGGGGTTTGGGGCGGGTGTTTAGTGGAGATTTGAGGATTGGGGGGTGGAGGGGAGGGGCACAAATGACTCTTTTTTTTTTTCTCCCTCCGTCTCTCTCTCTGTACAGTGAAGCCCCATGCTCCGGTCATCACTAACCACTCCGTCCAGCCACTCGAGATCTTCATCCTCTGGAACTTGGTGTATGACGAGCTGGTGGGCTTCTGTGAGGTGCAGTATCGCACTCAGGAAGAGGGGGTCTGGAGAGAGGTGAGGGATACCGTGGCTCTTTGATGTGTTTCAAAGCTGGTACATGCACCGCAACTCAAGCTCAGCTCTTCCAGTTGCCCTTTTGAGTTTGCCACAAATCTTGAAATTTGACACGCCGGGCACTGGAACTCTACCCCGGCTTGGATTGTGTGATGGTAATGGCTCTTCATGGTACCTTGCAAGCTGTGGGTGAATATCAAGTGTGCTATTTATCTGATGTTATTTCTTGCTTGCAGCAAGGCTTCGTGGCAGTGAGGGATTCCCAAAAAACCAGTGGAAAATAATTACTGAATGATAACAAATGGGCCCCAAAACTCCCTAAAGCTGTTTTTGTTTGCCTCTGTAAAAGTGGCCTGATATACTCTGCAGTGGTCTCCTTCCTTTCTGAAAGGACTGGATTATTGATTCATTGTACTTGGCTAACTGTTCTTTTGAATGAAAGCATCATAAGTGAAAATAGGAAGTAGGTCAAGATCTCTTTCTGTATGAAGAGATATATATATAATGCTTTGCATTATTTGAATATTTGAGGTCTGAGATTAAAATGTGTTGTGTTTCTAGAGGCCATTTACCAGTATAGATGCATTTATGTCTGATCATATTCATTTGTGTGTGTGTGTGCACGTGCGTGTGTGTGTGGGTGTGTAGATGCATTTATGTGTGTGTGTGTGTGTGTGTGTGTGTGTGTGTGTGTGTGTGCGTGTGTGTGTGCACGTGTGTGTGTGTGTGTGCCTGTGGGTGTTTGTGTGTGTGGGTGTGTGCGTGTGTGTCTGTGGGTGTTTGTGCGTGTGTGTGTGTGTGGGTGTTTGTGCATGTGTGTGTGTGTGCGCGCGCGTGTGTGTGGGTGTTTGTGCGTGTACGTGTGTGTGGGTGTTTGTGTGTATGTGTGTGCGTGTGTGTGTGTGTGTGTGTGGGGGGTGTTTGTGCATGTGTGTGTGCGTGTGTGTTCGTGTGTGTGCCTGTGGGTGTTTGTGCGTGTGCGTGTGTGTGTGTGTGTGCGTGTGTGTGGGTGTTTGTGCATGTGTGTGTGTGCATGTGTGTGTGTGTGTGTGCGCGCGCGTGTGTGTGTGTGTGTGTGTGTGTGTGTGTGCGCGCGCATGTGTGTGTGTGGCGTGTGTGTGTGTGTGTGTGTGCGCGTGTGTATCCATTGTTTAGGGAGACGATGTTGCACAGGACAACTTCCTTCTCCAGAACCCGCAGCCCTTCTCAGTGTACGAGTTCCGGGTTCGCTGTTCCTGCGAAGGCGGGGGGGTCAGAAGTGCCTGGAGCAACGTCTACAGGGCGCTCAGCTCCGAGGCAGGTCAGGGTGATGCTGTTTGGTGCTCATGGGAAATGTAGTGTACTGTCAGGTTGGTCATTTTACCAGGTGCCTCCCTCTCTCTCTTTCTCTCTCTCTCAGCTCCTGATGGGAAGATGGATGTGTGGAGTGACTGTGGAATGTCAGATGGACAGTCCGAATGTGCACTTGTTTGGAAGGTAGCTACATGAATGCGGTTGTCATTATTAGAAGATGAGGGTTTGTCATTATTAGAAGAAGCGGGGAGGCAGTGTAACGTAGTGGTAAGAAGCAGGACCCGTAATCGAAAGGTTGCGAGTTTGATTCCCCACTGGGGCACTGCTGTTGTACCCTTGGGCAAGGTACAAGGTTTATACAGCTGGATATTCGCCTCAGTAAATATCCAGCTGTAAAAACTGTAACCTGTATAAGTCTCTCTGGATAAGAGCGTCTGCTAAATGGCAATAATGTAATGTAATGATTCTGCATGCACAACTGAATAAAAAAAACTCAATAAGACTCCCCAGTGTCCCAGTCAGCTAAATCATCAAAAGTGCTTCTGTAGTGAACTAAGCCCTACAGCCTGAGTGCCATTAGACCCATTCTTGTCAATCTTGTCTTGTCATTCTTGTCATGCTGGCAGAACAAATTGGCTTTGCTCTTACATGGTAGGGCTGGTTTCCTTGTCACTCAGGTGCCTATGAACCCCTAAAATGACTTCAGTGATCCTCCTTTGTTTGCTTTGTTGTGGTGCACTGTGGGACTTGAAGTGTGAAAAATAGTCCCTGCGGAGGTGTGAGTGTGTCAGAGGATTGCATTCACTGTCTCCAGACAGTGGTGAGATATAGTGAGGGTGCCTAATATGCAATTGGTGATTCCAAAACAGGGATGCAAAAAAAAAATCCAATGGAAACTGTGTGCATATCATTCTTTAGGTCTGAAGCCCATGGTTTTTAAGAAAGTACAGAAATAGCAGACTATGAGTCAGGAGTCTGCAGCAGCAGGTCATAAATTGCTTTTCCCCACTGGAGTAGGGAAGGTGTATGAAGGCCAAGCTTCTTCAGGTCACCACTACATCAGCACCTCCTAGCAACAGTTCCTCTTAGCAGCTCAACAGTGCTTCTTAGTGACTCACTAGTCCCTTTCAGTGACTGGACTCAACAGCATCTCTTAGTAACTCATCGGTACCTTTTAGTGACTCACCAGTGCCTCTTTAACACATCTCTGCCTGTCAGGGACCTAGTCCTAGTCACCTTTAGGTGCCTGGTGAGTCTTGCTCTCAATGTGGCCTTTAAGGTGAGAAACCAGGCATTGGTTTTGCAGGTGAGACATTGTGTGGGTGCTCCTTACTTACTTCCTGCACTAGTGCAGTCTGTGACAAACTCATAGATGGATAGAGGGATGCCTGGTTATTTCTGATCCATATGTTTTGAGTGTCTGATCTGACCTGGCCCTCTAAACTCTGACCACCCCCTGAACAAGCCCTGTTTCTCTCTCTCACTCATATTTCCCTCCTCATTTCCTGTTCTTGTGTCCCCCCTTTCCTTCCTTCTCCCCCACCCCCACGTAGGAGTTGCCCCGCTCTGTGGCCCGTGGGAAGGTGTTGGGGTATTTGCTGACTGTAGAACACAACACAGGGAATGTGACGGTGATGAACTTCTCCACAGAAGAAGTGGGGCCCAGGGAGGGTGTCCCAGGAGCCGCGAACCAATCAGAGATCTGCAGTGGCCGCTGCAGTCGCCTCCCCTTCTCACTGCAGGGGGTGAAAGGGGTGAACGTCATGGCCTATACCTCACAGGGAAGGACAGACCCCGCCCCCCTTGCCCTCCCCAAAGCAGGTGAGCCATTGGCAACAATTACACATTAATTATTTGGAAAACACACATGGTATGCCTGTGTATGGTTCAGTGACCACAGAGTCCAGCCACATGATGTAGGTCCAGTGTGATTGGCTGTGGTTTGAATCATATGCTTCTCCTCACAGGTCCAGAAGTGCCATTGGCTGTCTCTGTTACTGTGGCAGTGGAGGGGCGGAGCCTCAATGTGTCATGGGCTCCACCTACCAGCCTAACTCAGGATGTAGAATATGTAGTGCAGTGTAAGGAGGCGGGACTCCATCAGACACGAGGATTTGATTGGATAAAAGTGAACGGGACTCAGAGAAGCGTCATCCTGGCAGGTCTGTTTGGAAGGTTGAAGTGGTTTCAGAGTTGATAAATTTACTCGTTCCTTTTTATGTTTTAAGGGGGACTTATTTATTGACCAAACAGAAGCTAAAATTTGTACACTTTGTACACTGTTTAGAGCTAATTGTACATAATCATTTCAGTGATGTGACTAAAAGGTAAAGCCATCTTGTCAAAAGTGGCTTGACTCAGCTGTGGTGTGAGACGTCTGCTTGCTCATGACTTCTGTGTCTGTGTCTCCACCTGCAGGCAATTACAGGAACTACACCCCCTACAATTTGTCATTGTTCGGCATCTTCGGCAACTGCAGATGTCTGCTTGGATCTGTCATTGTGTACACAGTGCAGGGAGGTAAATGGCCTTTTACACTCATCTCACTCAGTGTGTCTCTCAGTCTGAGCCTCTGTCTGTCAGTGTGTCTCTCAGTCACAGAGTGGAAGTTAATTAAAACAAATTACAATCCTCTTCCATCTCCTGTGTCTGTTTACATTGTCTGTGTCTGTTTCACGTAGTAATGTTTACCACTGCTTTCTGTTCATCCTCTTGTCTCCATCTTCCCTTCTCCATTTTTGTCTTAGTTCCTCCGAAAGTGGCCAATTTAGAGGTTTCTGAAATCAAATCTTCTGGTGTCTCTCTGACTTGGGACCACATCCCCCTGGCCCAGAGAAGGGGTGTCATCCTACGATATCACCTGGGACAGGGCAACTACACAGGTACACTGTGATACAGTGATGGCACAGGTACACTGTGACACATCAACAGACACAGGTACACTGTGACCCATTGCCCAGTCAGGTACACAGTAACGGAGCGACACACGTGACTGCATAGGTATGCCACTGCTGCGCATGGCTGCAGTGAAGACACACTCCATCACATGAAGCTGCTAATAATACTGACTACAACAGATGGAGGCATGTATGTTTTATTCCCATAGAAATATAGGCTTCTGCTAAACTGGTCCATTTACTCCTTAGCTGCATACATGTTGTGTTGTTTTAACACAACTGTGTTGTTGAGGAACATCAAAAAAACCATCAAACCACCATCACCATCCCCCACCCCAAAACACCTTTACCCACACACCCTTCCTCTTCCTGTCCCTGCAACAGCAGTATAGAACACAGCAAAGTATATAAGCCACTATGCACTGCTGGAAATACATTCTAGAAGTGCAGAAACACTCTGATAAATGGCTGTAGCCAATAAAAACACAAGCAAAACCAGTGGGATTCTTAATGAATCAGATGACCATGAAGATGTAGGCTCACTAAAAACATGATGGATTTGATCTTGTATTTGCCTTAAGGGTCATTTTAATATTCCCAAGAATCATGTTTTAAATGCAGCTACAGTCCCATTTTGGAGACGAGCTGGTGTATAATTTTACTGTAACCTACCTGCTTAAATGCAAAATCCCATTAATTGCAGTCCATGAGTCCAGTTCTTGGGTCTGCTGCTCAGTCACATATCTGGCATTCCTGGTGTAGTTCAGGGTAATGCCCCTGATGGCTGCTCAGCTCAGTGTCACCCTTACATTGCTGTGAAAAGGCATGATCGTCTGCATTGCCACTCAGAGCCAGGACCAGCCCGTCCCTGCCGATGTGTCCCGTGAAGCCTGTGTTTCTGGCTTCTCTGTCTCTCTCACAGACACACACACACACTCACTCATCTGCTCTGTCCCCGTGTCTCCCAGAGTACAATGTCAGCGGGCACAGGAACAGTCTGCTGCTTTTGGATCTGCAGCCAGGCCAGAGGTATCAGTTTTGGATCCGGGCCGAGACCGCGGCGGGGCAGGGCCCGAGGACCTACATCAGCTTTGTCACCATGATGACCTATGGTACCGCTCACCTGTGCTGGTCCAGGAGCTCTGTTTTGCCGTGTCGTCTGCTCCTGCTCAATGGGGATCTTTTTAGTCATGGAAAGGGATTTGCAGATAGAGCTCTGCTATTGACCTGTGCTTAACTAGCACCATAGGCTAGTACAGTTTTTTAGGTTATGTTGTGAGGTGTTTGTTTAGGGAGTTAGGGACAGCCCACAGCCATTAGCTAGCAGTAGTGAACTAGATACACTGTACATATAACTAAGGGACAAATGGAGCTGCTCCTGACCTTTCATTTCTGATGTAAAGGACCATGGGGTGTACATAAAGTAGTCATGTGAAGTGATCTCACCCCATTGCATGAACACAGTGACTCTCCATCAGCAGTGAAATTTGTTTTTTTTTGGCTTGAAAGGATAGGCACTGATAATAGAGGGTTTGATCGCAAGTGGTTTGTGGAGATTGTTGTAAAACTTCAACATTTGTAAAGCGTAAAAACAAATCCAAAATGACTTGTCAAAGGAATTTAATTTACAGTAATGTAACATGGTACCTAAATTAGTCAAATTTTACCTGCACGGGGCATGCATGGATTTCAGTGATAACTGTGCACCTATGTGTGGACTGCCTTCTCCCTCTTTTTCTGGAAGTCTCATTTTTTTTCTCTTTTTCTTTACACTTGTCCCTCTTCCCCTCCTCTCAGATTACGTCCCCTACACCATAGTGGCCTTGCTGGCGACATTCGCTCTGGGACTGCTCCTGGTATTTTTGTACCGTAGGTAAGGAGGTGGTCTGGTGTGTGTAGCCCCTCACCTGTGTCAAATCCATACTTGTGTCTCTGAGCCTGAGCTGCCCTTCTTATAAATTATGATAATTTATCACATTATACAATGCATAATTTCAATTGATAATTATACAATAGTAACAATAATTTATAATAATTTACAATTTAGAAACTGAGCGATGTGTTAAACTGTATGATTGACTTCCTCATCTGGATAGAGGGAATACTGTAATGAAGCCTGTGCAAGCATAGTGGAAAGCATATTATTATTGCCACATCTCATTTCCGTGCCTGTGTTCCTCTGTGCAGTCTGAAGAGGTTGCAGCACTGCCTAGGGCTGACATGGTGCTGTGAGAAGGTGCCTGATCCAAAAAACAGCGGATTGCTCAGACAAATACAGGTGAGAGCTGACGGTCATGCTGTACTCATTTGAGTGAACGGCTGATATTGGCATCATAAAAAGTACATTATATTTACACTACATATGAAAGAGAGAGCCTGCACTTTTGCGTGTGATTTCTGTATACTTTTAGCGTTCAGAATATTGATTTATTCAGGAGCCCACTTTGAGTCGTATAAGTGGATTGCTTGATTATTACAAGCTGTTCAATGGAACTGCATTCAGTTGTAAGAGTGCATTGTATTTCTGTTTCACATTATACTGCCTGTATTGTTTTTTTAACCTTGTTGAGAGTTGAAGACAATTCTGCATTGTGAAAAAACTGGAAGGCATGAGGAAGCAGTTGCCTTGGAATACATCTATAATGCTGTTGGAGGTTACCATAGATGTTGCATGCATCTGTGGTAATTTTAATGGTGGAGTTTTTCTCATCAGAGGTCCTTCCCATTGGTTAGGTCTTGATGGTGAGGCAGCCTTATAGGACAAGCTTGCATTGGGTGGTCCTGGGTAATCGAGCTGTCAGTCGCTGTAGCTGCCAGCCATTTAGTGGGGGTATTGGGGAGCATCACAGCTCATTCAGAATGTCACATGCAAGTCATGGACACCCCAGCACCCAGACTGATCGAGCATCTCTCTTTCTCTTTTTATATCTGTACAACAGTACACCGGCAGTTGGCCTGGGTTTTTCTCCCTGGCGGAACACAGTCAGAAGCTCTCTTACGTGGAGGTGGTTGAAATCCAGGCCCAGGAGCGGGACTCCTTCTTGGAGACGACACCGGACCCTGATGGACAGACAGATGGCTGGGACAATGAAGGGCAAATACAGACAGAGGAGGAAGAAGAGGAGGAGGAGAAGGAGAGCAAGGAGGAGTGGAGAGAAGCGGGGGAAAGGAGCGGGTCAGAGCTGGGAGGCGAAAGAGAGGACTACAGTCAGATGATCGACTCCGAGGGGAGGGAGGAGGGCATGTCCTGGAGCCCCACAGAAACACAGGAGATCTTCTCGGGGTATGAGAGGCACTTCATGCCCTCCCCCCTAGAGGTGTAACCTTGCAACTACAGCTGCTCTTTTGGGTTTCCTGGCGACGGGGGAAAAGAGGCATGTGTAGCATATCATTCGTACACACTTTGTGTACATAGAAATAATGGCATTCAACACACAACCAGCTGCTCTCAGGGACAACAGCACACCAGCAAGTGAGGACTTTTACGGGTACATGGACAAACAGTCCAACAGTAACGGGACCTCTTAGGGTAAAAGGCCATACTTGAGGAATTCAATATTTCTGTATTTCTGAAAATAAAACATTTTCAAAATCCTGTATGCACATTTTGTGTGTCCGGAATCTTAAGGGTTATTGAGAACTGTGGACATTTGTATTCAGATCATCCAGCCTTTGCAAAAATTGCTCAAGTGCATGGTTTCCCTTATCATTGTACACACCGAGGCTCACACTGCCAGAGAACACTGATTCTGTGAGGTTAAAATGCGCTGTGCGGTCATGTGCACAGCATTCCACTTGCTTCGGAAAGAGAGTGCCCTGAACATTGCTCCAGGATGAGCGTTCTGTATCTGAATCCTTAATTGGACCATTATTAGCTATAAAACAAAACTGATCTCAAACCAGCAAGGCTCAGTGAAGAACATGAACGTGAGTAGCTATGCAGTGAATGCTGACACAGTGAAACAAAACTTGAACTAATCTTTTAAAGAAGTAAACTTTTAAATGGTCACTGACGTTAGGTTCAACATAGCAAATTTAATCTATTTGTCATGGATACAGAGTGAAATAGAAGCAGCTGATGTCAAACTTATTCTTGAAATGCAATCAACAGATGTTTTCCACAAAACAAAAAAGACAAGCCAAGAACCTCTGAATAGCTAGTGTTAACATTATTGCTTAGTGCGAGTAAAAAATGCAAGAAATGCATAAATATTTGCACAAATATGAAAATAAAAAGGACAACTCAGGCAATACAGAAAACAGATTTCTTACTTTCTGGAAGAAAGATGCTTCCAAAATGCATCTGTGGCAAACAGCCCAAAAGAACCACATCCTTTTGAAAAGAAAGAAATACAATCTTATTACATTTTTATTTTTACATTTATTACATTTTTAACTTACAAATGTGGAATATTTTAAGATTTAATGTAAGTAAATGGGCATATCAGTCAAAGTCCCGACTGTAACACCTGTCCCCATCAGTATTATCCTCTTGTGTCATGCTACAGGAGAAGACAGACATGTACAACAGACTTGAGGTGAGCATCTTCTAGCCTTGGAGAGACTGTTTCTTTGGGGGTGTTTGGGCAGGATGTGGGTTGTCCAGCTAAGGCCCTGTCTGTCCTGTGAAAACTCCAGTATACAGCTCCCAAAACAAGGTTTGCCAGCAACAATACCTACTTGTGGAAAACAAGGTCCATGAGTTTTGTGGCGGTTGGGTAGAAATCACCAAATGTGGTGACAAATCAAGCCAAACCTGGTAAAAATCATATTGCAACAGATGGGGTGGTGTAGAAAATGTCATTGACTGCAATGGATTCTAAACTGTGTGTGTGTGTGTGTGTGTGTGTGTGTGTGTGTGTGTGTGTGTGTGTGTGTGTGTGTGTGTGTGTGTGTGTGTGTGTGTGTGTGTGTGTGTGTAATCCCAGTACGAGACACGCCTACGAGACAGTGGAGACACGCCTAGATCACTTATACCTAATTTTTCCTGCACGAGAGGGTGTTTAGGGTGTCACTGAGAGATCGCCCCCTGCTGTCTTGGAGTGTGCACTGCGACATGCTTTATCTTGACTGTTTTTTTTTCTTTCGGCACCCTCCCTGTTCATTATTCTGTGCATTAATTCCGTTTAAAAAGGAGCAAAACAAAAACACAGTGTTGGCTTTCATGCTGCAATGAAAAATCCCACTATTATTTTCTGAAGGTATTAATCTGTCTAAAGCCTTAAACACACATTTGAGTACATGTAAATATGTAACATACTTTATTATCAATAAAATTACCTTGCCTAAACACTGTTTTGTTCGTTCAGCCAAGTTTTTCTCTGTCCACACACTAGTGCATTGAACGAGCGGTAAACTTTAAGTGTAATAATGTTATATATGCAGAAAATTTAGATTTGCTGTTCACATTTCAGACCATTCATGATTACAATCCTTCCCTAAACATGCATTTTGCAATAACATTCTGCAAGAACTTAATCGGGGGACACATTAAAAAACACTGCACGCTCGTCCGTCTTAACCACATGACAAGCATATTTATCTGGCCTGTAGTTCCAATTACCATACCTATATTTTATTAGAAAGCTTCACTGATACATAGCCAGCTATGTTCCTAAGAATTATTGTATATTTACAGCTGTCGAATCGGATTATTTAGTATAAAAACTGTCTCAATGACTTGTAGAAATGTGTTCAGTATATTAGACATCCTGATTTCAGGTACATGTGGTGGTAAGAAATATGCTGTGGCGCTCAAGAAAGTCCTCTTACTAAACAGCAACGCGAAGGGGCCCTGGGACACGATATTAAAAATAAACACAGAGAGCGAGTCGCACCTCTGTATCATCTCCCTTTACACATTGACATTGAAGAAACTATTGAACTTGCCCACTGAAGGAATTTTTCATACGCCCCTCTGTGATTGGCCAAGGTCAGATTCGTAGGAACGTTGGACGGAAACCGAGGCGGGTCACAACAGCAGACGAGAGCCGAACGCGCACCACCCCGCTTCTTCATTCCAAACCCGTAGCGCGGTAGTGTAGCACGGGAGCGAGCACGAGAAAGCGGCTGTTGCTAACTGAGAGAAACAGTGGAATCGCAATAACGGCCTCCGTTCGTAACAATCACCGTCAATTAATCACAATTCAGACGCGACGACGAGCAGGGATCAGGCACTTGACTTATTTCAGGTAAACGCTGCGTTTTGGTCAAGATTAGTCTGTGCTGGGTAGTCGCTAGCCCAGCTAGTTTGAAGAGGACAGAAAGGAGAAGGACCGGTGGCTGGCTAAGGCTCCCCGGAATTTACTGTCTCTGTCCTTATTTAGCCTTTTTTCACGTTAATATTAGACGTGGGCTGTTGGTATAAGGCTTCTTTTCTGGTCGCAGTTGGTGTTGAAACGTCAAGAGCAACTGTTGCAGGCTGCAGTTGCCAGTTAGTCACCTAAATAATAGAAAACGAGGCCGCTCTGGCCTTGCTTGGCGCCGAAGCCGGGGACTGTGGTGGTTTCCTAGGCTGTGCCCTGTGCACGACGATGCGTATCTCGCATTATGTTGCTAGAATAGCTAGCCACTTAGATTGTTACCAATCTACTGATTCTAGTTTGCTACGATTTTCAGATGACTTTGAGTTTTGATGTGTTCATAACTGGCTAGGTTGCTAACGAGTGTGTAGCCCTGGCGGGCCACCATAATCCCTTGCTTTTCCCTCAGATCGCTAGACAGCGTTACCTAGCCGGGGAGCTAAGTGTTGTCAGAGCGGTGCAATACAAATAGTTACCTAAAGCACTCTAACTATCCATGTGTTGGGGAGTGTTTTTGATTTACAGATCGTCTTCCAGCTAGTTATTAAGTGGTTTGTTTCCGAGGAATTTGCGCTGTTCACGGCGGAAGCGAACCGGGTGGCGTGGGGGGTGGGGGTAGGATTAGGGCGGTTAAGCCGGGTCACTGAGAGATTTTGCTCCGTGTGTTCGACAGATCTGGCCTCGTTTTTCGGCCAAATCCGATTCTTAACCCACACCCGAACATTGGCATATAGTGTAGAGGAGTCGGGTGTAGTCGATTTTTGGAGGTATCTATCTACTTTGCTAACCCCGGCTAGCTGCGCGCTATGCAACACACGCGACTCTCTCTCAGGCCTGATGTTCACCTCCTGACCGCAACCATGTGCATTGCTGCCGGTCGATGGCTAGCACTTAATTAGCTGGCTGGCAAGTTACGGCGTTTAGTTACAGTTTACGCTTTAGCAGATATTTAGCTAACTATTGACGCTACAACGCTTTTGTAAAGTTGTTTCAAGTGACTGTATAAAGTATGGGCTTTCAGATGATGGAACGCATATTCGCTAGCTAAGTACTATGTCTCCAACGAATATAGGCAGCGGGCTGGACAACACAAATTCCCTCAACGTTTTAATCACGTACAGTAGGGGATATTAAACAAGCACGACCCTCGTTTGCTCAGTTTTCCAGCGTGAACGGCTACACATGTTGCGTAATTTGGTTGAGATGTCGCAGTTCAGCACGGGGAAGTACGGCTGCAGTCTTCAATTGCCGGTCGTTGACGTCTGTTTGGACGTTTTTTTGGATGGTGGGTATCGTTAGGACGTTTCTCTCCCAGTCACTCCGCTTTGTGTGTGTTTTTCCCAGAGCCCAAGATGGAGTGGCAGCCGGACGAACAGGGACTCCAGCAGGTCCTCCAGCTCCTGAAGGACTCGCAGTCTCCAAACACAGCCACGCAGAGAGCGGTGCAACAAGTGTCCTTTTGCTCACGGGCTTTCGGCGCAGGAAAAGGAGAGAGGGGGGGGCTGGGACATGGAAAAGGTGGCATCTTTGCAGATTTTTTTTTGTGACCTTTTCATGTTCCAGATTTACAGGACAAAACCTAAAAGAGACAGGGGAATAGGAACAAGGATGGAGGAGGATGAGGGTGGGGCCAATGCTATTCAAAGTCTAAAATTTCTGCTAAGTTAATTACTTTAAGTAAGTATTCCTAAGATAATTGTCATCAGATTGTCTTCAGATGTGTCTTCGGGTTAGTTGGTGCAGTTGAGCCTTTTTTTTTTTTTTTTTTTAAGAAAACCTATTACAAACAGTTCATTGCTAAATTTCATTTGGGGTCTTATTTAGTGCATGACTCCTCAGTATGGTCCACCTGGGATGATGAACTACTTAAAGTAAAGCAATGGAGTGAAGGAATGTGGTCATTGAGTTTTGCCTGTGTACAGTCATTGTCCTTAACAGTGACGCCAGAAACTGGAACAGCTCAACCAGTATCCCGACTTCAACAACTATCTCATCTTTGTCCTCACAAGACTGAAAACTGAAGGTAGAGGTACTTCTTCACTGTCCTAATCTATGGTTGCAGGTTCCTGCATCTCATCTTCAGACGAGTGACATGTTACTAGTCAGGTCCTCCTTTGCATCATAAAATCATGTTGTCTTTGCCTGTTTTACAATGCGTTTTACATCATGTTGGTTTACACCGCTCTAAAATGTAGTACTAGTGTCCTATAGACTTGTTAGTTCTGTATTTTTAACACATGCAGCCACAGCTCTGTTGTGTGGATGCATATAAATCTTTAACAATTTACACTTTATAGGAACATAGTGTGTGAATAATTGTCTCGTGTTTGAGGGCAATGATGGTTGTGTCTTTACAGTGTTTCTGTAGTTCATTTATTGTATTTTCTAGTTTACTTCAGGAGTTCACCTGCATCTTAACTGTTAGGGCTGAACTGAGTCCCCTTCCCGCTGTTTTGAATTGAGTCCCTCGGCCCATTGCACTGGCGCCGTGCAGCATCGTGTTCCTCGGACACCTGAGTAATGACCTTTCAGTGCGCCGCGCTTATGCAGCGTTTCAGAGGTTGTTTTTGAGTGTCGTTCTGCGCAGATTCACTGCGCTTCGAGTCATCCGAATGGCCCGTTGCATTGTCTGGCAGGAGCGTCAGCTGACCCGCATAAATATCGGTGAATCTGCGCCGCGTGATTCCATGGCAGTGTCACCCTGGTTAAGCGCTTGGTGCACGCGGATGGCTGCGTCTGTGGGTGTGCTTCCATGTGGACGTAGGTCAGCAGGCAGGTGGAACGCTCATAACGTGAATCTGGAGTATCCTGACCTGCCTTGGGTGGTGTATTTATGATCTGCATGATTTACAGTTCTGTTCTAGATCAACGCAGTTAGCATCTGTTATTTTACTACTTAGCTGGTCATGTAACACCCCTAGTTTTGGCTGGAGGAATTGTGTGTGGCTGCCCCCCTGGAGTGGGCCAGCAGAGGTGAAGCTGCTTGATAGTGGCTTGTTTGCCACGGAATTTGTCTCCTTTCATCCTGGCTTGTAAGCATTCTCTGAATGTTTTAGCCCGTATTGTTGCAGAAAGTTGTCCACCCTCATGGCGTTTATCTGCATGCCGCCATCCAGCCATGTCATTACTGTTGTTCCTGACTGCATGCGTCATTTTCACGCACACATACCTGGCATTTCACGTTTCTGCCTCAGGAATGCACCTGCATTGCAGTGTTTTAGCGAATGAAGTAATTCAAATTTATTCACAACGTTGGATAATTTGGTAAACGGAATATTGTCTGTCTAGACAGCTGTTGAGTAGAATTCCATCCCTGACCTGTTAATCAAGGAAGTACCACCGATGCAAAACATTTGTCCTAGTAAGCAAGGAAAAATGTAATATGAGACCACTTTGCATCTTGAATAAATTTTTCCTATTTATTAAATACGTGAAGTGCACTTTGAATGCATATGGTAAGTACTTACTCAGCAAGGTGATTGTATATTTATATTATATTCTTTTCCCCGTGTTAATGTCTGTGGTGTGATGGAATTCAGTCAGCACACATAGTCAAGACATCAGCGTAAGTTTGAGCAGTTTGTTCTTTCATTGGTTTAAATGGGACTGAAAAAGGTCACTGCTGGGGCCGTTTGACAGGTACACTGCGGAAGAGGTGCAGCCAGAGTCAACGAAATGAGGAGTGATTGGCAGTGGCTCTGGAGGCGGTAATGATACATTTGGGATGTTATTACAGAGCTCCTCGCCCACTTCCGACGCAGTCCACTCATGTTTGCGCTTTGATTGACTTTGGAAGTACATATTTCTGCTCCCTGTTCCCCGCCCCACATCCCTGGCATTCTTCTCTACCCACCCCTTGACCTCATTCCTCCCTCTGTTTCTCTCTCTCTCTCCTTCTACTCCCCTTTTCACTATTTACCTTCTCTCTCAGCGCCTCACTTTTCTCTCGTTTTCTTATTCCTCTGTCTGTCTCCCCTCTCTTCTCACCTTCTCCCGATTTTCATCTTTTCTCCAACCCCCCCTTCAATTTAAAATGCTTTATTGATGTGCTCTGCACATTGCCGCTTATTAATGTTTGTGTGTTGTGTTCCCTGTAGACGAGCCCACTCGCTCTCTCAGCGGTCTGATTCTGAAGAACAATGTGAAGGCGCACTACCAGAACTTCCCCCCTCCTGTGGCCGACTTCATCAAGCAGGAGTGTCTGAACAACATCGGGGACCCGTCCCCCCTCATCCGCGCCACCATCGGTGAGCCGGGGCTGTGTGTGTGTGTGTGTGTGTGTGTGTGAGAGAGAGAGAGAGAGCGAGAGCATGTGTGCAACTGCTACATATGTCTAATATCTCGCACACCATATACTGTGTCTCAGAAAACACCTCTGTCCTGCCTTGTGATTTGGTTAACTTCTGTTTCTGTAACTCACCCTTTCCTGTACCCCCACCTTCTCTCTCCACTTCTTTCTCACTTCCTCTCCAACCCTTTCTCCCTCCGTCTCTCTGGAAGTGATGTACAATATGACAGCTGACATTCAGTGATGGTCTTTGTATTCATACTGTCTGATCCAGAGACCTCTTATCTCATGCATCTATGTGAGCAATGCTTTCTCTCTCTCTCTCTCTCTCTCTCTCTCTCTCTCTCTCTCTCTCTCTCTCTCTCTCTCTCTCTCTCTCTCTCTCTCTGTTGATCAGAGCTGAACAATATATGTTTTTATGCATTTCAAACCTCAGTTCCCCTCAATGAGCAAGCCCTTTTGGGGATCATCTGTCCCCCCCTCTTGTGTTTCTCCCCCTGTCCAGACACCATTTCCTCACCTCCCTCTGTCTGTTCCAGGTATCCTAATCACAACCATCGCCTCCAAAGGGGAGCTGCAGACGTGGCCGGAGCTCCTGCCTCAGCTGTGCAACCTTCTCAACTCTGAGGACTACAACACCTGTGAGGTCAGAGCGACCTCCTCTCTTACACTCCCATCTCACCACACTCCTGCCTCCTCTCCTGCACACCTGGATCCCCTCCCTGGCTCTCCGTGTAGCTACATGCCTTCCTCCTGCTCCTGCTTCCTGCCTGCTTCTCTTTCATTCTCTGCTCCTTCTGTCTTCCTCCATCTCTCCCTCCCTCTCCTCTCTTTACACCTTGCTTTGACCTTTATTTCTTTTTCTTTATGTTTTATGCTTGTTTTATTTGTTTTGTTTGATTTTTTTTCAACTGCCTACCTTATTATTTCATGGGGCGGGGGATGGTGTGGCGAAGGGAGAGAACAGTCACCTCACCCGGCCTCAAACCTGGGTCTATGGGCTAAAAAACCTGCAGCTTGACCACAACGCCAAACAGCCAGGCTCGTTGGTATGGCAGTCAGAGCGCATACTCAGCCGTAGTGACAGCACTCCGTCACAGCGGGTATATTACATCTTGTAATGAGCTTCCAATTAGTGTGTCCTTTCCTTTAAACTTACCTTTTTAACTTCTGTTTTTGCAAAGCAGTTTGTATTACAGCCATGAATTAAAGGTGGTATAGAAATGATAATTATTACACTTTTATCTGGATGTGATGGACAATCCAAACCATGATCCACTGTGATGTTGGATGTATTCATACTGTCTGATCCAGAGAGTGGCTGCAGGTCCTGTCTTTCGCTCTGTGGCTCTGTGTTTGACTCTTTCTGTCTGCGTCCTCAGGGCTCCTTTGGGGCGCTGCAGAAGATCTGCGAGGACTCCTCCGAGCTCCTGGACAGTGACGCGCTCAACCGCCCTCTTAACATCATGATCCCAAAATTCCTGCAGTTCTTCAAACACTGTAGCCCCAAGATCAGGTGCGTGAGGCCCCCTCAGGTACCCCTGTTTATCCTGCACCCATAAACATAAGTTACAGTACATTACATCCAGTTAGCTGGGCGCTCTTATCCAGAGCGACTTCCAGCGCTAAGTAACGTAAGCATATCCATTCAAGTTGAATGAGCAACAGTGCCGGACCAGTGAGTGCCTCCACCCCTACTAGGCTAGCACTCCCATCCATGTTTCTAACGCCCGGCTTTCCTGCCCCTCTCCCTCCCCAGATCTCACGCCATCGCCTGTGTGAACCAGTTCATCATCGGCAGGGCGCAGGCCCTGATGGACAACATCGACACCTTCATCGAGGTGAGGGGTTCAGTGGCTTCGCGTCCCTGCTGTGGGGGGGGTCTTTAGTGGTTCTGAGCTCGAGCCCTGTGCCTCACTGTGACCCATCTCTCTCTGTCAGAGCCTGTTTGCGCTGGCTGCAGACGAGGACTCGGAGGTGAGGAAGAACGTGTGCCGTGCGCTGGTCATGCTGCTGGAGGTCCGCATCGACAGGCTCATCCCGCACATGCACAGCATCATCCAGGTGAGGCCCCGCCCCGTTACTGTCAATCAATCCGTGTCTCCACCCCACCCCCTCTGACACACCTGTAACACAGTTTGCTCATTCTGACCAATCACGTTTATTACCTGACCAGTACCGACCAATCCTGTAACACTGTAGTTTGCTGTTCATACTCCCTGACCAATCACCGTTTATTACTGTATTTTGCTGTTCATGCTACCTGACCAATCACTACCCGTTACACTGTATTTTGCTGTTCATACTCCCTGACCAATCACTGCTTATTGCACTGTATTTTGCTGTTCATCCTACCTGACCAATCACTACCCGTTACACTGTATTTTGCTGTTCATGCTACCTGACCAATCACCGCTTGTCACACTTGTATGTTGGTGTGCATACAGTCCTGCAGGCCCCACCCCTGACAGCACTTTTCCCTCCTTCAGTACATGCTGCAGCGCACGCAGGATCCCGATGAGAACGTGGCTCTGGAGGCCTGCGAGTTCTGGCTCACCCTGGCAGAGCAGCCCATCTGCAAGGAGGTTCTGACAGGACACCTGGTGCAGTGAGTATAGCCATGTTACTCAGGGGAACAGAGAGTATAGCCGCATTACTCTGGGGGACAGTGAGTATAGCCGCATTACCCAGGGGAACCAACACATTATTCTGGGGGGCAGTGAGAATGGCTACATTTACACGGGTGGATAGTGAGAATAGCAGTGTTACTCTAGTGAATAGTGAAAACAGCCATACTACTCAAGGGTACAGAGAGTATAGCCACGTTACTCAGGGGTACAGAGCGTATAGCCATGTTACTCAGGGGAACAGAGAGTATAGCCACGTTACTCTGGGGAACAGTGAGAATGCCAACATTGCAGTGGGGAACAGTGAGAATAGCAATGTTACGCCAGTGAACAGTGAAAACAGCCACATTGCTCTGGGGGACAGTGAGTATAGCTGCATTACTCTAGGGGATAGTGTGAACCTGTATTACTCTGGGGAACTAAGTAAAGCTGGATTGCAGGGAATGTACCAGTGCGGTGAGTACTGGTGTTTTGCTGTGAGTATTCCTGGAGAAAAGTAATTGTCTCCAGCCCTAACTGGAGTGTCTCTACACAGGCTGATTCCAATCCTGGTGAATGGTATGAAGTACTCTGAGATCGACATCATCTTGTTAAAGGTGAGCCACACGTGCATTCTAGCCTGGGTGTAATGAGACTGTCCCTCTCGCTGTGTCTCTCAGGCTTGGACTGTGCTTTGGGTGTGATGACAGCTTTCCTCTTGAGACTCAGCTGTGATGTTTCATGTATTCATACTGTCTGACCCGAGGCATCGCAGCCTGTGATGCCCGCATAGTGGAGACTTCTGCACGCGCTCTGTTAGCATGCAAGACGATGGGCCGGGGAGGTCCAGGCCATTTGTAGCGGCACAGCGGTAGAGCTGGCCCAGGACCGTTGGTCATTGCAGTGATAAGTTCTCTGTTGAATGTACTGGTTCACTGTGACACACTCCTGGCTTCCATTTACACCTCTCTCTTTGAGGGAAGTCAGTGAGTGTGGCCTCTCCCAGCTTTAGTGCTTCCTCCCTGTTTTTAACCGCAGTGCCCCCCCTCCCCATTTGTCCCCCCCAGGGTGACGTGGAGGAGGACGAGGCGGTGCCGGACAGCGAGCAGGACATCAAGCCGCGCTTCCACAAGTCCCGCACCGTCACCCTGCAGCACGAGGGCGGCGGCGGCGAGGAGGGGGAGGACATCGACGAGGACGAGGATGACGACGACGACACGCTTTCCGACTGGAACCTGCGTGAGTGACGCCGTGGGCCCCGGCCCGTCAGCCGCGCGGCGGCGCGATGCGGACGCCTGCGTTTCTCTGTGACACGTGCGCGTGGGAACACCCTGCGTGTGCTCTCTGCTGGGCTCATGGGTGTCGTTAGGAGAGTCTGATGCACTCGGTGTTTGTCAAGTCTGTCGTAAATGTCTTGTTACTGTCCCCTCAAGAACAGGCAGTGTTTGGATCACACCATGGCCCCTCCTGCTCTCTGTGGTTATACTGCTGCATGGAGAATAACGGCAGCCCATGAAACACTCTATAAAATGGGTATAGAGAGTCAGGCTGTGGTGCTGCTGTTTTTGAGGAGGTGGAGGCAGTGCTGTTTGTTAAGCTGTGTGTGCAGGCAGACTGACTGCGCAGGTGACAGGGGGCCATTGTGTGTTGGTTTGTAGATTGCTCATAGTCGCGCAGCTGTTAAACATCGGGATTGCCCATTCCATTAGCGGACCAGATAAGTGAATCTTGGCAGCGTGATGCCCTTAAACACCACTCTGCAGACTGGCTGTGCAGTTGGTGCAGACTGAGCGTGTGCAGACTGCTTGTGCAGATGGCTGGGAGTGAGTGTGCGCAGACTGGCTGCGCAGGTGATTGGCAGGTAGCGCAGGCTGCTGCTGTGGAGGTGATGATCTCAGTCTCCTGAGTGTCAGTGATGCTCTTTGTATTCATACTGTCTGATCCACAGCAGCCAGTGCAGCTTGCTACCACACAGTCAGGATGTTGAGTCTAGTCTCCCTGCAACCTCCTTTCCCTGCATAAGGAGGTGTGTGTTCTGGTTGGCTTCGTTCTTCCTTGGTGTTGCCCTGATTGACATGCTGCAGCCTGATGGTGTAATTGCTGTTGGTGTAAACAGACATTGGAAAGCTGAAGTGACTGTTTTCAGGCCCATCAAATCAACATGTTAAATTACATTACATTACATTCATTTCAGCAGATGCTCTTATCCAGGGTGACTTCCAGCACAAAAGAAGGGAAGTGCGTCCGTTCAAGTTGATGATCATGTCCTGGACAAGTTCATGTTTGATCAGGAAGACTAGTAGAGTACACTAGGGCCTTTGGTAATCCAGCTGTTGTTCATTGCTCAGAGATGAGGGGGATGTCCCTCGGGTAGCTGGACTTTTGGGTGAGCAAGGATGCTCTTTGGAGCGATTGACATGTCCCCTTCCTCTCCTCCTGCAGGTAAGTGCTCGGCGGCCGCCCTGGACGTCCTGGCCAACGTGTTTCGGGATGAGCTGCTGCCCCACCTGCTCCCCCTGCTGAAGGGGCTGCTGTTCCACCCCGACTGGGTCATCAAGGAGTCTGGGATCCTGGTGCTGGGGGCCATCGCTGAGGGTAGGTCCCTCTCCCCCCGTCTCTGTCCTCCTTTCTCTTCTCTCTTGTGTGCTGTTTCTGGCTATTCTCCCTGCTTCTGCCTCTCTCCATTTCTCTCTGTCTCTCAGCTAACTGTGGTTCTCTTGGTTGGTCCCTTCTCTCAAATGTGAGCTGCTCCTTTTTCAAAAAAATTTCTGATAATCTTGGATGTTTGTTTGAAATTTGCTGCCTAAAATGCAAATCTATGACTGCAAACTAAGAGCCAGTTATCCACTGCTACCATTAGACCTGGTACTAGTGCTTGGAAGATCATGAGCGTGGCACTGTTATTACTTTGTGTGGAGTATTAGGTAATGATGCATTTTCCACACGACTGACCTAGTTTAATAGGCTAATAGGATACAGACTAATTGGATTTCGCCTATGAGAATATTTTCTATTGTATGAGTGCAGTTGTACTTGAGTACCAGTAATTACATTCATTCATCTGAGTGCAAATGCTTGAGTGTCGTGATGTCAGTGTGAACTATTGGTATGTCAGAGAAACACGTTTCAGACAATGTATCTCAAGGGTGTATTTGTTAAGATTAATTGATATTCATAAATGTATTGTGTGTTCCTGCATACTCCAGAAAATGTAACACGTTTTGAAATGATTTTGTCGTGTAAAAACAACCAAGTGCTTAAGAAATATTTTTTTATTTTTAAGAAGCATTTTATGATTCTTTGTTTCTTTTTTTTGCTTGTGTATGTTACAACATAGTTTGTTTGCTGAGTTTATGGCTGGGCATAAATACTTGGCCTGCTTCAGGTCAAAGCTTTGAAATACTCCCATGGTCTCACATGAGTAAAAAGTTGGATTCATCAGCCCTAGTGGAGGGCAGCCCCGCAGGCTCCACAGACACCCTCTCACCCTGCCCCCCTCACCCCTCTCCCCAGGCTGCATGCAGGGCATGGTGCCCTACCTCCCGGAGCTCATCCCCCACCTCATCCAGTGCCTGTGCGACAAGAAGGCCCTGGTGCGCTCCATCGCCTGCTGGACGCTCAGCCGCTACGCCCACTGGGTGGTCAGCCAGCCGCCGGACTCCCACCTCAAGCCCCTGATGACCGAGCTGCTCAAGAGGATCCTGGATGGGAACAAGAGGGTGCAGGAGGCCGCCTGCAGGTGTGTGCGTGTGTGTGCGTGTGTGTGCGTGTGTGTGTGTGCATCGTTTGGGTACGTGCATGTGCGCAGGATTATTACGGACATGGTATCTTGAGGTTATTTTTTGCCCTTTTTAGAAAGATTAAATCTTTTATCATTCATCCAAGATAGCTTGAATAGCTTACAGGTTGATCTGTTATGATCTCATGCATACACTACTACCTAAAATAATTTCTCTCCCGCGTCTCCCCCGTGTCTCCCCTTCGTCTCCTGCTCAGTGCGTTCGCCACCCTGGAGGAGGAGGCGTGCACGGAGCTGGTCCCCTACCTCAGCTTCATCCTGGACACGCTGGTGTTCGCTTGCGGGAAGTACCAGCACAAGAACCTGCTCATCCTGTACGATGCCATCGGCACGCTGGCCGACTCCGTGGGACACCACCTCAACCAGCCGGTGAGCCAGGCTGCGGCATTCTGGGACACGCAGAAAACGTGCTTCAAATGCATTTATTGGCTTAGATGCCCACAAGCTCCTTGATTTGACTTTGTGTTCCCACAGTCCTTCCGTGAAATATTTTTGTCCTAGAAAAATTTTAGAAAATGATTAAATATCCCACTACCCTGGAAAAGCTGTGGAAAATTTCCCGGATCTAAAAAAAAGTTAATTTTTTCCCTCAATTTTATGCCAAGTCAAATATGTCTGGCTTTCTTGCAAACCTGTTAGGTTGATGTCACTTACCATTAAGTCTACAAATGTCAGTGCACTGATATCGCTAACAAATTGGCTAGCTTTGCTGGCTTGTACTCTGAATGCAAAAGAGCATCTGCAAAGAGCATCTCCAAGAGTCTGTCAGCGCAGACACAAAAGATTTTGAAAGTAGTCTGTCTCCAAAAGTAATTTCCTCTCCAGTTCTTTCTTCAGAGATCAATTTCATTGCATCTTACATTTTTTCCTTAAGTTATTGAAAAGTTATGGGAAACAAATATGATCTGAGAAATCTTGTAAACATAGCTGTTTATTCACTGTAGTAGTTTAGGGTAAGCACCTCCCTTAGGGTAATGTTTTAGGTTATCAGTGCCAGCTCACGGCCCTTTGTTTACACTGTTTTAACTCTGTGTGAGTCTAGTCTTAGTCATTGAGTCAAATTGTCATTCTGCATGAACATTAAATTGTCTTTTATATGGGTTGTGAGAGATACTGATGACGCTCTTTCCAGTTCTTGCTGGTAACCTTCATTGCTCACTGGTGTGGTTACTGTAAATCATCTTTCCCATGTTGCCACAGCTGTCCCTTGACTGATTTCAACCAGTTTTACTTACTTGGTCTGCATAACACTTCCATGTTAATAGTAGTGTTGAGTCAGTGTCTGCCATTCAGTTACACCAGGCCAGAGCCTTATATCTGCCATATTTATTCATGAGCATCTCTTCCCCCTCCTGCAGGAATACATCCAGAAACTGATGCCCCCTCTCATTCAGAAATGGAACGAGCTAAAGGATGAGGACAAGGACCTGTTCCCCTTGCTGGAGGTAAGTGCACTACTACCCACCCTCCAGCGTGGTGGTTGCAGTGTAAGGGGAAATCATGTGATTCCAGGGAACGTTATTGCGCAGCGTGGTTTACCGCTCTCTGTCGCCCCCTAGTGCCTGTCCTCGGTGGCCACGGCCCTGCAGAGCGGCTTCCTGCCCTACTGCGAGCCTGTCTACCAGCGCTGCGTCACCCTGGTGCAGAAGACCCTCGCACAGGCCATGGTGAGCCCCGCCCCCTCCTGCCCCACGCAGCACCACACCCACATCCACCGTCAGTCCTTTCTCCTCCGCCCTCTTACTGTGATGAGTACGAAAGGTTGAGTGATGTGTATGAGCAGAAGTGGCGTTTCATGGGTTCTTTGTAGTGATGGGAGCGCGAGGCTTCACGAACCCCAAAGTGGGCTGGGTTTTTAAGAGTTAAAAGTGGTTCAAACCAGTGAGCCAATCAGTGTTTCCATGGTGAGCAAGGGTTGTAATTTTTTTTTTTGTGAGTCAGTAATTGACAGCCCATAGTAGCACCACCCATTTTGAGATAATGAAGCCCTGCTCTCCCTTGAGTGGGTTTGCAGCTTCTCCTTCACCGTCCATAAGTTTTACCTGCTTATCCTGTCGTCCCCCCCAGATGTACAACCAGCACCCCGACCAGTACGAGGCCCCCGACAAGGACTTCATGATCGTGGCCCTGGACCTGCTGAGCGGACTGGCCGAGGGGCTGGGGGGGCACGTGGACCAGCTGGTCGCCCGCAGCAACATCATGACCCTGCTCTTCCAGTGCATGCAGGTACAGCGGGGGGTCCAGTCACTGTACACTAGATCCCCAGCTATGGCTGTCATGATGATTTGCTATCAGTGAATCTTCAGCTACAGCCAGTTTTTGTGCGCTGAATCTGCGGATACTGCCATAGCTATCAATAATCATGCCCTGAGTCTCCAGGTACTGCCTGGATGATTTGTGATAGTCACTTATTATACACTGGGAGTACAGTGGGCGAGTGCCAACTCACATTTTTTCCAAATGAAAACACTGAGTGTGTGTGTCTGGATCCCGGGTCTGGAGTTTAGCCTAAGCACTGAGTCTCACCGTAGAGTGTTTTGGTCTCTGCAGGACACCATGCCAGAGGTGAGGCAGAGCTCATTTGCACTGCTGGGAGACCTGACCAAGGCCTGCTTCCCTCACGTCAAGCCCTGCATCGGTGAGTTCAGCAACCGTTCTCTTCTTGATGCAAAACTCCTGTCTGCAGCGCTTGAACTGACACATGAATGTCTGCAAAACATGTCAGCATTTTTTTTTACATAATTGGTGGCGGTTTCATTTTAAAATTGCAGTGGTCTAGTTCATAGGAGGTTGTGGAAAAATATGCAGTTAGACACAGCTTTGAAAAAGCTGCTCATTCTGATTGGGTAGAGTTGCCACATGAATCTAAGAAGTGGAATCAGTGCTATGAGGTCAGCTGAAATTCACATGGTCTCTCCCTCTCCACCTGCAGCGGAGTTCATGCCCATTCTGGGCACCAACCTTAACCCGGAGTTCATCTCTGTGTGCAACAACGCCACCTGGGCCATCGGGGAGATCTCCATGCAGATGGGTGAGTGGGCGAACGGCATGTCATGTGACCAGCAAACGTATTCCAATACATGCTTTGCACACACAAACACACAGCTGAATGTCACAGATGCTTTCACCCCTGTTGAGTGAGCCTCATAGACACGGGCATTGTCAGACCATCACGGAAGATTGTTTGAGTATAATGGACATACGATTGTTTTATGCACCGGGATATCAGCCTTTGAGATACACGTGGGGCTCTTAGTCTGAAGTGCAGTCTGCTCTGGATGTTTTGCGCACTCGTTCATCTTGCTCTCTTCTGATCTGAGGCGCTCAGTGCTTCTCTGCTGTGCTGTGAGAGTCCAGGGAGGAGGAAGCTGTAGTGAATCGGTCGTTGGCGTGCAACACGTGCCGCCCTCGGCCCGTGTGCGCACGCGTGTGCGTGTGTGTCAGGGCAGTGACAGTGTGCAATATCTCAACAGGGAAGAGTGACAGGAAGGATCGAGGAGATTGCCCAGGTGAGCCAGGGAGTGAGAGTGGTCGCAGTCTTCGGTCAGTCACTGAGAGGGGTGTTTTGGGATGCGCTCTAGGCTCACAGTGGTGTCAGGGAGAAATCTGCGTTATCACCTATTTTTATCTGGTTTTTTCCACATTCAGCACTCATGATGATGAATGATGCTGATGATGATGGGTGACTCTTCCTCATTGTTTGCAGGAGCGGAGATGCAGCCCTATATCGGGCTGGTGCTTAGCAACCTGGTGGAGATTATCAACAGACCCAACACGCCCAAAACCCTACTGGAAAACACAGGTACGCATAGCCACTGAGAAGGGCTTTACAGTTCATGCTGAGCACTCCGTCCTTGGTCCTGCTCCAGGATTCTGAGCTCTCATTTGAACTTCAGGGTTCGGATGTGAATGGAAGGTGCACAAACAGACTGTGAGCATCCCCGGCGTCCCCTGGGGGTTGTCATGGTGATAGCGGCCGTGACACGCCTGAGTGTAATGTCTGGTGCATTCTGCACATCCTTTAATGCTGACGTCTTCCTCGTCCATGACAATGTCCACCTTGTCCCTTCAGCACTCAGTGTCTGTGTCGGCCACCCACAGGTGTACGATGAACTCTGAACAATCCAAATCCAAATTAAATGTTGGTTCATGCTTGACATTCAGTGCGAGAGAGTCAAGGCATGGACCTCAGTTGTGTAATTATCATCATTCGTCCTGTCCTTTGATTAACACCTCCTTCCCCGCTTTTATCGTTTCCTTGAACAGCCATTACGATTGGACGGCTGGGCTACGTGTGTCCACAGGAGGTTGCTCCCATGTTGCCGCAGTTTATCCGACCCTGGTGAGTGTCTGTCGCTGCTCTCGCTTCCTCTAGATCCGGGTTCGAGCCAACAGGACGCTGTGGCCAAAGCCATTGAGATGGGGCAGGGCTGCGCCAGGCCTCTGCAACCTGTCCTGGTGCCTGCAGTTTCCCTTTTTCCACATAATTCAGCCCACAGATGTGTTGTGTATTTTTCTCTCATTGTATAGCGGTATACAGGCGCTATGGAACTTAAGGAATTTTTTCGTTTTCAATCAGGTGTACATCATTAAGGAACATCCGAGACAATGAGGAGAAGGACTCCGCCTTCCGTGGAATCTGCATGATGATCGGGGTCAACCCCGGGGGCGTGGTGCAGGTGAGGGCGGGGCTGAGGGGTGGGTGGAGCGAGAAGGGGGTACTTGATAGATGATGAACTTATAACTATTATTTGTCATAGTTGCCTGTAAAATTAAAAATGGTATTTAATATCTTCACTGTTGCATTGGACGAAATTCACCGAAATGATGTCCTAACAAGTATGTCAGGAATCCTGTTCATGGACCCAAAAAAACACATACAGCTTATGCACCACCTAGTGGTGAGGAAAGGAAGGGTGGGCCTGATGAAGGGAAGGAGGAGGCTTGAAGTAAAGGTGTCATCATAAGCTAACTAGCTTGTCTCTTTGTTTGCAGGACTTCATCTTCTTCTGCGATGCTGTGGCCTCCTGGGTGAGCCCCAAGGACGATCTGAGAGACATGTTCTACAAGGTAAGCGTCTACTGACACTCTCACCTGACCCATTAAAGCTCACTTTGGTACCTGGCAGTACCAAAATGAGGGGTAATTAATAGGTTTTATGTTATTAGTGCACTTTTCCTTGTGTGGATCAAGATGTGCACCAAACCAGGTTTAGTGGACTTCAGATAAGAGCGTGTGCTATGAACTGTTGTGCGGTTATGCAGCTAACCAGAGTATGCACTTAACCTTCAATGGGATTTAAAATGCTCCATCTACATACCAATAAAAGGTGTATGCAGTTCTTTACATGCAGTTATAGGGAGTTCACTGTAATATATTCAAGATGTCAGCATGGATAGATTGTCTGTAGGCTTTTTTTTGTCTTCCCAAACTATGCACTCTCAGCTCCACACCAGTGATGATCCATGAATAGACATTCGAAATCTGAATTTGATTTGTGGATGTTTTAGGCTCTGAGGGTGTGGCTGTTCCTCTCATAGGACAGTGGCTTTGCGAAATGAGCCGGCTGTGACTGGGATCGGGGTGCACACACTGAGACTGGCTGTGTGGAGCTCACCTGCTTCTGTGTGTCTCCTTGCAGATCCTCCATGGCTTCAAGGACCAGGTCGGGGAGGAAAACTGGCAGCAGTTCTCGGAGCAGTTCCCCCCCTTGCTGAAAGAGAGGCTGTCAGCCTGCTATGGGGTGTAGTCCCCTCGTTACCCCCAGACGGGACACCGTGTCAGGTACCACATCCCTTCCTGAGCCTGCGGTGGGGGTGGGGGGTGGCTGGAGAGGGGCTCAAGGGTTTCAGAGGAGACTTATTGGGGTGAGGGAACAGGGGGATAAGAAAGCAAGTGCAGAGAAAGGGGCTTTAACTTTAGACAGGTGAGTGAGCTGGAGTACTTGAAGTTGTGGGTCACTGCTCATCAATCAAGAGTGGTGTTGAACGAACCTTGTCGTGTATTTGGTTTGGATGGGAACATTTTATGGGAATATCATTTACTGTTGTTTGAAAGCCTGACTCCTGAATTGGGGCATTTGGTTATGTAGCCTTGACAGATGGGTCTATCCAAATGGATATTTCCCCAGTCTTTGTGCCCTTCTTCCAACCTTCTTCCAATGTCCCTTTTTTTTTTTTTTTTTTTTTTTTTTGGGTTCCCTCTCTCCCTGTTGCTGTGCGTCATCTTGTGATCAGTGTTGTTATACCTGTTTTCTCGCTCTCCTCTGTTGCAGGTGTATCTATGGGAGGGTTACTGGGAAACTCATCCAGCTCTGTGTATTGCACTGCCCTGATCATGGGGGAGAGGGACGCCATTGGCCCGCCCCTCTGGACACGCCCCCCCAAGCCCTGTGTGTCTGTGAGGGTGGGTGGGAGGGAGGGGAGGGAGGGAGGGGGGACCTCTGGATCGACGCCGACAAAATCCGACACGCTCAGAAAACTCAAACAGGGTTATGGAGGGAGGGAGGGAGGGAGGGAGGCATAGACAGGTTGGGTAAACCTTCTACTCGCGATTATAGACATTAAAGACAGTGGAAATCCGTGTCGGATGGGGGTGGGAGGTGGGAGTCGGCCGCTGCAACATAAAAAAAAAAAAATCCGTATCTGACCTGGCTCACAGCCACAGATTTACACAACACACATAAATACACGCGTAGACAGACGCACGTAGTTAAGCGTTTAAAAAATAAAAAGCTGCTGATGCCCGGGCACATGCGCTTTACATACACATCAGAAACATGGTGGTAACCGAAGACAGGCTGTTGGTCGGACTGCTGTAGCTCAAAAGTTTAGAATCACACGGAGGATTGATTGTAGGGGAAAGGCAGATGCAAGGTATTCTGAAATCTGTGGTTTATAAGATGTAATGACGGGGGAGGTATAGAAAAGAATTTGCATTCGTACCGTGCAAGCATAGCCAAGAACCACCATTAATATTGGGTCTGCTTACTGTACCTTATTGACCGCATATATTTTGCTTAATTTTTTCGTCTTCCCCTGGTTGCAGAGATATTTTTCCTTTTTAATGATTTTTTTTCCCCCTTAATTGTAGTGATTTCCCCAAAGGTTAAGGAAAGCGCGAATAATACCTCCTGTGATCATAACCATAGAATTGAAATCCAAGTTTGTTTTTAGGGAGTGAAAGGACAATGTTGCGTGGTGATCATCACATCTTTAGCGATGTGCTGTTCTTGTGTGTGCGTGTTTGTGCACGTGCGTGTACACGTCACGTGAGAATGTTTGACGTTAATTCTGTCTTTTAAATTTACGTAGAATGTGAGGACACGTATTGTAATAAGGTACCTAATGCTCGATTTAAATCCACCCCCTTTATCTGAAATCTGTGACCATCTTATTGTTTGATGAAACATCTGTTGGAGGAGGCAGTGGAGAGGGACAGAGAGAGAGGGCAAAGTTTCAGTGAATGAAGATCCAGTGATACCACATAGAGACTCAAGGTTACATTGATCTTACCGGAAATCACACTGCAACAAGACTAATACTGTAGTACAAGATAATCTTTTTGCTGCTACTGCTTTTTGTGTTAATTATTTTACTGTGGACTTATAAGGAGAGAAATGAGACGGCTGTAGAATGACAGGTGACAGGAGAGCTTCTTGATGTTATGCACTTTCTTTTTGTAAGAAATCTGAATTTCTCTCTTTACAAATAACAATAATCCACCAAGCGTTTTTTTGTTTTTAAGGGTTATTTTTGTTTTAAAAAATGTTGTTTGGGTTCTGCTGGGTTGTGAGAGAGGAAAAAAAAAAAAAGTGAAATGCTCGATAGAAGGCGGAAATAACCAGTGCTTGATTTGTACGGAATAGTTTAAAGAAAATTAGCCTGGTGAAATGGCTGGAATTGCTTGTAGGAGTGGGTGTTTGGGTTCATGCCTCGCGTGTGTCTGAGGAAATCTGAACTTAGATGTTGCCAGTCTTCTTGTACTGACACCCCTTGAAATAGTTCGCTTGGTGGAGAGGGAGAAGGGGTGGGGGTTAGAGGCGGTAGTGTAAGACTCAGGGGACAGGGAGGCCCAGGTAAGCAGTGTCGTTTTCTGCAAGGCCTTTAGCAGTAGCCTTGATGAACAGGAGTTCTTGTCATCGCACCATACACATCACTCTCCCAGCAATAGGTACAAAACCCAACCGAGCTTGATGGCAGTATGTGGTCAGTGGCTTTAGATCAGGGGGATATTACTAAGTTTGATCAAACCTTAGATTTGTGGTCTTTAATTCTAGGACTGCCACACTCATTAGGTTTCAATCTGGGGTAATAGGAATGTTGCTTATCCATCTTAATTTTTTTCCCCCTCCCTACTGTAATCTGATTAAGTTTACTTCTGTGTGAGTGTTTCAGTACCCGTCTGTATTTGTCAGTGTCTGTGTTAGTATTCGTTAGAATTCGTTAGAATTCGTTAGAATTCGTCGAGTCTGTTGTGTGTTTTCACTGTAAGCGCATGTGTGTAGCATAGGCGAATAACTTGGCACAGATCCTCCCCTGAGATGTCATAGTCACATGACTCAGAGTTCAGGGGGGCTGACCCCCCCCTTCCCCAAGGAGAAACCTTCAGCAATGACACTTGCAAGTCTGTTTCCACACCATTTTGTATATGCAGATTACATTTTTTAAGAATGCCTCTCAGAGCTTAAATAGATTGTATTCTATGCTTTGAAATACAGACGTTGTTAACTGCTTATTATTGTACAACGTTTAAAAAAAGTTGTGTTTTTGTAGTCCTCAGGCAAAAGACTCCGCTGATGGCTGAATCTGTGAAAGCTCGCCTCAGCTCAGGAACGGGTGCGAATGCTCTCGCCGTTCCTCACTTTCAGCTCAAGCATGGATTTGAACTTCCGCTTTTGATATCACTGTGATTCAGATCAGAGGCATCTGTGTAGATAAACCCACATTCGGGTCCCTTTGACATTTTTGTAATCCGCTGCAGCTCTTGCACAGGGTTGCCTTGGTGTGTGCGATACATACATAGGCAAACTAATATGCAAGTGTTCATAGGTGAATGTTCTCCTACGGGCTGCCTTTCTAGGGAGTGTAACAGGTATGCACAAATATTTAGACCATGCCCGTCACTCGCCGCTTCAGAGACTGGGATCCAGCGTCCCACACAACAGAAATTCTCGCAGTAGGTAAATCACCTCATTACGAAATGATAGATCAATCTTAAGATGCAGGCAGTATAGTCTCCAGTGTTACATTTTGTTTTTCACCATTTATTTTCAGTTTGAGATTATTTTTGTTTATTTATTTTTTTTTTTTTTTTTTTTTTGTAATTTATTTTTGTTCCGGATTTTTTTTTTTACAATTTGTTTTTGTGCAAACGTGCACAAATTTTGTTTTGGACTTTAAAAGTTTTTTTTTTCCCCCTTCCATTAAGATTCTTTTTATTTTAAAGAATTTTTTTTTGTTTCGTTGTTTTATAGCGGACCATTTAATTTAGTCAACTGTTAAAAAGGAGGGGACTGGGGAGGGAAGAGCGATTTAGCTTGGAGCATACCTGGGGAAGAAGGGAAGAATTGTAAAAGACTTGTATGACCCTGGTTCAGTCTCAAGTCTACCGAGTGAAATTGATGTATTTTTCTCAAATGTGGGTGCAGGTGGGACGTTAACTTATGTATCAGACTTATCACTTTCTATTTTTCTTTTGTGAATGGAAAATAAAAAGGTTTTCTACCAAGCTGGGAACACATTTGCATTGAGTCTGTTCGTTATTTCTTATAAAACTTGTGTGTAGATGTCTGTTCCTACTGTCCTACTGGAAGAGAGTCATGGGATAGTAATTGGGATTTAACAGAATGTGCAAGTTAGACAACTGAAGGTTTTGCAGTGGTACTGTATTAATATCACTAGACATAGCCTGGTAATACCATGCACACTTAGCCCTTACTAGAACATAGTATGTGTCTACGATACTTATGTGGCTGTCAACATGACAACACTGTGTACGTAAATGAAACCAAACTTTAAACATTTTGTTTCGGACGTCTTGATCAGATTTAGTAGTTTTTTTTATACACATGTATTTTCATGCTAGTGTGCGATTGCAAGTCTTCCCCTTTTCCCATACGTGGAGCTTGCCCGATTGCATTATGATCCATAACAACTACCTGTACATGACAGGGTTGTTCAGTTCCTTTCCTTAAGGGATGGGGAGATACGTTTGCCGTACCATCACTGATGCTAAAACCAGTGTCTAATTCAGCCGATCCACACACCATGAATAACCTGCCCCTCACGACGCCGTAAAACACCGTCATAATTTAACCTCTGATAAACCCTAATTAAATTAGCAGGTTTACTTAGTGATTGAAGTTCAACCTTGGTCTTCTCGTTTCTGTAAGTATTAAATAATGGAGCTATAACATGCAATGGGCTAAATGAATGAAGGCAGTGTGATGTGGCGTTTCTGTATTAAGACTTCTGCTCATTCCCCTGACTGGTCCAACACAACTAACAGATTTCATTACATATCGTTAATGCATTGTTTGAAATTAAGTACACGTGTGATAATGCTCCCGTCCACAACCATTAATGGCTGGATAAGTGTAGCTCGATCCATTCACTCTCTCTTTCTACATGTCATTATTACTGCCGTTGGATTACAAAATACGACCGAATTACGAGGACACCCTGTTTGATAATCCAAGTGGAATGAAATAAATTCCCCTTCACTGTATTTGGTGCGACACATACAAGCGTTACGAATCGTATCAGATTTTCTTTATTCCTTTGAACAGTGCCATGATTCAATGAATGTACTTATTCCTCTGCTCGTGCTGCTAGTTCTCTCATCCCTTCCTAATCACCCGGCACCCAGTTGATGACGAAAATGCTGTGCGCCGGAAAAATACATATTTGAAATGCTACTGTAAATGGGCAGGGTTTTACTGTGAGATTGTATGTATGCAGACATCTACTGTTGTAGTAAAAAAGCTCTTCAAAAACTGACACCTTAAGTTTAATTAGCCATACGGATTACAGTGGGGGACGTAATTTCTCACGCAAGGCTTTAGCTGTTTGAGTGTATTTGATGTTATCGTTGTAAAGAAAAGATAGTGAACGTTAGCCTGCACAATGTATTAGCAACAGTTCCCTTGCTTGATTAGTGTAGCTAGCTACCTGTACAGTGCTTGATGAATTCACAGCGCAGGCACGACAGCAGTATTTGTAGAATGAAATATCAAAACTAAGTGAAGTATTTGCAGGTAGGTTTGTTTCATTTTATTTCTGGTCCAACCTTGTTAGCTTTCTGACATGACATAGCGGTATTAGGCTGATGGGGGCTAAAAAACCAGAGACGGTTCGTCGCAAGTGAGCGGTCCCCTCCTAGTTCTGCTTTGGGGTTCCGGTGTGAAGTTAAGACGATGGAGCGTTCATGTAAACATCAGAAGGGAGATAATGTCCAGTGTGAAATCTAGTCATATATCTTACTCTAGCAAACCTTTGGGACTTTTTCGTCACTGACGAGGGTGAAGTTGGTTTCTTTCACAGATATACATATCTGTGTGCATGTAAGTATGAGAGTCATACGTGTGCGTTTCACATCGAAGATCGTATTCCTTCCATTGTGTACGGTGCAGTTGCTCTGACTTGCTGGCTTGTTGCAAGCATTTTTGAAGAGACACAGTCTAAAGCAACTTGTAGTGAGCACAAGAAGACTACAAAGGAACCTCCTGCACGCCAAGTCGTTTTACCAGTTAAATCCTCCTTTCACCTTATCGACAACAGGATTGTGGAATGCATCACCAAACGATTGATTGCGACTCATTTCCCAATGGTCACGGTTTGGTTTGAAAATCAACACCAATTACTTCGTTATCAGTATTGTTTCATTTGAAATCAAGACTTACGTTTCACAAAGCGACACTACAGCTCTTTGACGTCAGCGTTTGTATTCCTGGAAGCCAACATCTTTGTCTTTGATCGACGCAACACAGTCACGTTGTCAAACACTTCTCGTGCCGTTTGCAATCTAGCTCGATATCAAACAGGCACGTTACACAGCTTAGAAGTGGTGACATGCAGACGAGGCTGACAGAGGAGACCATGTAAATGGTGATACATGCAAATAAGGTTGAAGCATTCACTTCCACTCTCAGAGCTCACGTGCTCTTTTTAAATCTCCAAACCACGGGGAAAATATTGGCCCATTGAAAAGAGGTTTGCCTTTCAATCAGCCCCAGTTGATCCGCGTGTCTGTCACAAGTCAATAGCGCCGCACTTACACATCTATCTTGTCTCTCCTTGCAATCTCATTTGGATGTATTGCCACATATATTGCATATATCTCCTCTTGTGATCTCATTTGCAAGGGGCTCATTTGCACCCCTCTCGAGGGAGCCCTAGTGCTGTGTTCCAGGTGTTGTCGAAGACTGACACCCCCAGAAAATTTGGGTGCTTGCAGTGGCTTGCCATGTGCGATCGCCTAAAGCGGCAGAGAGGCATGTTTGGTGGCATTGTGGGACTAAACCGCTGCTCCCTAACTAGCCAAATAAAAAGGCTTGAAATAAAAGGAGGTTAGAGTGAGTCCATGTAGCATGATAGCTCTAGAACACAGCCCGAGGAAATCAGAGCTGGGAACAGTGTGAGCGTCAAATACTGTGAACTGTGAAGATGAGTCCCAGCTGTACCTGAAGATGTCTGTGGTTTTTGGCTTGCTGCTGCCCCTGTCACCCGCAGTGCATGGATGTCGGAGACGTGGGGTCCGCAGGAGGAAGAGGAGGCTGAGGCAGAGCTCAGTGAGCTCAAACCCGGGAATGAGGTCGGGAGAGCTCGACGGCACACCCCGCTGAATCTGCCATGCAGTGAGGCCCGGGGGCAGGACAGACAGGGGTCAGCTCTCTTCCTACATTACGCTACATTATATTACATTATCCTCATTTAGCACATGCTGTTATCCAGAGTGACTTACAAAAGCGCATCCGATAAAGTGGCATGAGAATGTGCACTTTTGAATGGGTGGTTAAGGAGCAGGACTTGTAACAGAAAGGTTGCCGGTTCGATTCCCCATGGGGACACTGCTGCTGTGCCCTTGGGCGAGGTACTTAATGCACAGTTGCCTCTGTAAATATCCAGCTGGTAAAATGGATAACATTGTTAAAAACCTGTAATTGATGTGAATCGCTGTAGTTGATGTAAGTCGGGATAATAGCGTGCGCTAAATACCAAGAATGAAATGTAATAAGAAGACTACTCTTCTCCTTAGTCCTGTCTTACCTGCTCTCTCTCTCTTCCCTCTTTATCTTATTGCATCTTCCATCTGTCTCATCGCTTAGCAGGTGCTGTCATTCCTGGGAGTTATGTAGCTCTCCATTAAAACTTGTATTAAACATTTATACAGTTGCATGTTTGATGTCTGCTGTGATGCTTCTGTGCGGGTCAGTCTGGCGTTGGAGAGTAACAGCCCTATCGTGTTACACCAGGCTTCCCCTCGCACCAGCGGAAGCAAGCCCCTCCCCATGTAACGAAGACACGGGGCTGCTCTCGTTGCCGTGGGAGATGGTGGCCCGCATTGCCTCTCACCTCCCGGCGCAGTGTGTCATCACCGTCCTCCCCCAGGTGAGACCGCGCCCGATTTGACCGCTGTCTGCCTGTTTAAACATAGAGGTCTCAAGTTGTGGTAGAGTGGTTTTCTGGGAAAAAGCTCCAGTTAGCTCCATTTTAATTGCCTTGCTTTTCTCTTCTCTCTCTCTCTATGTCTCACTCTCTCTTGCTCTTTCTCTCTCTCTCTTTTTCTCTTGCTCTCTTACACCCTCACTCTCTCTTTTTTTCTCTTGCTCTTTCACGCTCTCTCTCCCTTTCTCTCTTTTCTCTTGCTCTCATCTCTCTCTCTCTCCCTCCCTCTCTCTCTCCCTCCCTCTTCTCTCTCTCTCTTTCTCTCTCCCTCCCTCCCTCACTCTCCCTCTCTCTCTCTCTTTTTTCTCTTGCTCTCTCACACTCTCACTCTCTGTTTTTTTTCTCTTGCTCTCTCATTCTCTCTCTCCCTCTCTCTCTCCCTCCCTCTTTCTCTCTCTCTCTTTCTCTCTTCCCCCTCTCTCTCTCCCTCCCTCTCTCTCCCTCTCTCTCTCTCTTTTTTCTCTTGCTCTCTCATTCTCTCTCTCTCCTCTCTCTCTCTCCCTCCCTCTTTCTCTCTCTCTTTCTCTCCCCCCTCTCTCCCTCCCTCCCTCTCTCTCTCTCTTTTTTCTCTTGCTCTCTCACACTCTCACTCTCTGTTTTTTTTCCTCTTGCTCTCTCATTCTCTCTCTCTCCCTCTCTCTCTCTCTCCTCTCTCTCTCTCTCCCTCCCCCTTCTCTCTCTCTCTCTCTCTCTCTCTCTCTCTCTCTCTCTCTTTCAGGTGTGCCGTGCGCTGGAGGGGGTGGGCGAGGACAGCACTGCCTGGCAGCTCCGCGCCCGCAGGCTGATTGGCCCCGGGGCCTCCTTCCCCCTGGGGCCGCGGGACAACTTCGACTGGCCCACGGCCTGCCTGGAGATGGAGCAGCTGATTGGCTGCTGGGCAGAGCAGGGGGAGCAGGCGGAGCAAACGGCGGGGGCCGAGAGGGAGGAGGGGGAAGGAGAGAGGGACGTGGAGCCTCGGGGGGAGGGGCTTGAGGGTGAGGGCAGGGCTGAAAGGGGGGCTGAGGACATGGGGGCGGGGGACCGGAGGGTGAGGAGAGGAGAGGTGGAGGTGTAGAAGATGCCGGAGGTGTGGTGGATGGTGAGATGCTGGTTGATGGAGGCGGACAGGTGGAGCAGGAGGCAGGTGGCGCCCAGGAGGGTGAGGAGGGAGAAAGGGAGGGGAGGCAGAACGCGGCGGCCGCTGGAGAAGGAGAGGAAGAGGAAGGCCAGAGGGAGGTGGTAGAGATAGATGAAGGTGGAGGGGGAGAGAGCCGCAGAGGGCGGTGTGGAGGAGCAGAGGCCGGGCGAGAGGGAGGGGGATCAGCCGGACCCCACCGGCTCCCCCCCAGCCCTCCAGCACTTCTCGTTACCGTCGGGCCACATCGCCGAGGTGAACACCGTCCTCCTGGTGGGCGGGGAGGGGTCGCTGTGCGCCTCGGGGTCCCGGGACAGGAACGTGAACCTGTGGGACCTGCGGGAGGGGCCGAAGGGCACGCTGCTGCACACGCTGGGGGGGCAGGGGCTCTTCAGCACGCACCGGGGCTGGGTGTGGTGCCTGGCGGCCCGGGGCGCCCTGCTGTGCTCCGGCTCCTTCGACAGCACCGTGCGGCTCTGGGACCTGGCGGCGGGCGGGGCCGAGCGTGGGCTCATCCAGGGCCGCGCCGCCGTGCTCTGCCTGTCCTGCCAGAGCGACGTGCTGCTGGCCGGCTCCTACGACAAGAAGGTCAGCATCTACGACACCAGAGGTCAGTGGCCCCGGCCCAGTCCCGCCCAGCACAGCACTTGGCCTGTTGGTGTGAAGGGGCGGCGGTGTAGCGTAGTGGTTAAGGAGCACGACTCATGACCGAAAGGTTGCCAGTTCGATTCTCCCCCGCCGGGGCGCTGCTGCTGCCTCAGTAAATATCCAGCTGTATAAAAAAAAAACAAACTTATATACCTATATACCTATTATAAACCTATATAAGTTGCTCTGGATAAGAGTGTTTGCTAAATGCCAATAATGTTATGTAACAGTGTGTTTCCCTGTCAGTCATTCTCTGAAGGCAGCTGGCATAGGTTGGAATGGGGGTTGATTATTACCCATAATCCAGATCTTGCCTGCCCCACCTCGTGTGTGATGCTATGCCAGTGTCAGTACAATAAAATTGTAAAATTGTAACCTATGTACTGTAAGTCACCTCCTAAATGACAATAATGTAATGGGCTTCCCCCTGTACTCTTTCAGGTCCCAGATAGAGTCTCATTCTGTTATCCTTTCACCCCGTCCCCCTCAGTCCTGTCCGCTTCTGGTGGGAGGTGTTTCAGGTGTTTGTGCCATGGCAGCGTTGAATTGCGGTGTGTGATGTCATGTTGCTCCTCCCCCCAGCGGCGGAGCCCTTGGTGAAGAGTCTGCGTCTCCATGGCAACGCGGTGCTGTGCCTGGCTGCGGACGAGCAGTACATCCTGTCCGGAAGCAAGGACCGGACGCTGGCCGTGTTCGACCGCCGAGCGGGCAAAACGCTACAGAAACTGCCGGTACGGTCACACACACCGACACTGATGGGAGCCAGGCCACCGGGAATACACTCCCCTTAGACACACTCACAAACACGCAACACACAACAGACACACACACACGCATCTCACAAATCTCACTAACGCATAAACCCACACACATATATTCACACACTCAAACAAGCACATGAACTCACACAATCACACACTTGAAAACACACACACACACACACACCTACAAAGATGCATACATACACCCACAATCCCAGCACTAACTGAAAGTTTCACATACTCTCTGAAAAGGGCAGCCTGGAAGAACATGTGTCTTTCTCTTAAGCTCACTCCTTTTCCCATTGCCTGACCGTGGAGCAGACAGGACAACTTTAACTTGACTGCATAATTAGCTGCATTAGTAACTGCATTATTTTTAACTGTATTATTTTCAAAAACACTTAAGGTCTGTCTTAGTGATGAGTGCAGGTGTTGCTATGGTTACCCGAACGCAAGCCCCCCTGCGCGGACCGTGCTGACCTGCCTCCTCTCTCAGCAGCTGAGCTCCTACCTGCTGTCCATGTCCTACAGCGGGAAGGAGGTGTGGGCGGGGGACAACCGGGGCCTGCTCCACACCTTCTCCCTGCAGGACGGCCTCTTCCAGCCCGTCGCGCAGTTCGATGTGGGGCACCGTTCCCTGGTCACGGGCGTCCACAGCTCGCCCGGAACCCTCTACACCTGCTCCTCTGACCGCACCATCAAGGTACATCTGAGTGACCCAGCTCATTCCCCAGCTCACCCCCCCCCACCTTGGACCTGCAGTACCAGGCAAAAGTTTGGACACAACTTTTATTCTTTGTTTTTACTATTTTCCACATTTTAGAATAATAATAAAGGCATCAAAACTGTCAAGTAAAGTAAATGGAATTATGCAGTGACCAGAAAAGTGACCAACTTTCTTATGTTTTAGATTTTTCAGAGTAGCCAGAAACTTTTTTTTAAAAATCTTTTTTTTTCGGAAACAAATTCATGCATAGGCATCAACTTTGCTGTTTATATTTGTCTGAGAAACAAATTTCAAGCATTTAAGCATAAATCTGCTTGCATTCTCATCTGCCTCTTTTTTTCTCCACAGGTTCACTTCCCTTGCGCCCCCCCTAGGACCCTTTGCACATTGCGCCATCAGGCTGGGGTCAATGGGGTAAGAGTTCCTCATTTCATTAACCCAGTCTCTTTACTTTGGGGCAAAAACCTATGATTAAAAAAAAAGGCAAAAATTGGAACAGGGCCTCAAACTGGAGGCTTTTTCTCTGCCTGTCTGTCTGCTTCCGTCTTACTCTCTCTCCCATTTTCTCTCTCTCTCTCTCTCTCTGTATCTCTCTCTCTGTTCCACAGCTGAGCGTTGAGGCCGGGGTGCTAGCGGTGGCTTCGGGGGACATGTGTGTAGAAGTGTGGAGGCCCCAGAGATAAGTAACAAGGGTGGACCAAAAAAAACGGGGGATGGGAGGGGGTCTGTCCCCGCTGCACCTGCGGTAAAGCCACAAAGCACATCTGAGACAGGCTTGATACCTCTTTATTTCAACATGAAAAGGCAATGCCACTGATCCCCCTTTAGTCACATATGATACATATAAGCTTTAAAGCGACGTCATCCTCCGTTAAAGAAGTGTTCTCTTTTATACGTATGAAGAATGCTATTTATATCCTGTCATTTTTTATTTTAAATTATTGTGTCAATTGTGAAAATGCCTGCTGCAGTTCATGTTATCAAAAGTTTTGAATTAAAGGGGCTGTTTGAGCACAACAAGCACAACTCAACACTATTGTCCAGGAACACGTGTCTTTATGTCACCAGAACTCATAGGAAACACTGGGTTTTACAAGGTTTTACATTACAATGGACTTGTACCTGTTCACTTACATATTTAAGTAGTATATGTAAGTAGTATATAAGTACACCTTCTTAATCAGTACTTCCTGCATAGCAAACCCTCAAAGCCCAATTTAAATACACATGTATTTATATAGTACTTGTATTTGCTGTTACACAGGTACAAGGCCACTGTGTAGTGTGACCAAAGTAATTCTTTTAAAAACATTCCAGACAGCCCATTTCGAAGGAAACTCTGTCTAAATCCCATAGTATGTGACAGTGTATAATGAAGGATTTTGACTGACCCCTCTGCTGGTACTTTCTGAGACAGAGATGTGATTAAATCCAGAAATGCAATGCCCAGGAGGAGAAAATAACTACCTGCCTTACAAGGAGAAGGTCAAAGCTGGAGTTGCCTTTGAGTTTATGTTTGTTAGCTTGTTTTTTATCGTAATTCCCTGGTCAGCTTTACCTTTAATAAATTAGATCATTTGCTGTCTTGAACTAAGGCTTAGCCCATTCAAAATGAGTTTTTACCAGAGTCGGGATAAAACAGTCTCAGACATTAAAGTGTCAGAAAAAAAAAAACTTGGAAGCAGTCAAAACACATGTTCATACATACACTCACTTACACAAAGGTTTCAGTAACATCTCGTTATTTGTTTGCTGGGCAACAGCCTTATCCAAGGATTTTTACTGGATTTTATGTGCATACACACACACGCACACATACAGATACACATACACGCGCATACACATACACAACATTTCAAGACAACATTTCTCAAACACATGGGCATTGTAAAACATACACATACATATACAGTTTGTTACAGTTGTTACCATATTACATAATGACTCCTCACCTACAGATTTAAGTGTGTTATTAACTGAGTGCAAACAAAAGACAAAATATTTCAGTTTTGTAACTGTGTGTTTATAATGTGTTAATATTGCATTACTTTAATGTAATAAATACCAATTTGTGTAACAGTACTTTCTGTTTCAGGTTCTTGGCTGGTACCTGGTTACATTGTTACTGTTTATAAACTACAGTATTAAATTTAGTGCACCTTCCCACTCTAAGTCTTGAGACATGAAACTTAACTCCTGTGTTCACTTCAGTGGATAGTGATTGTGGTTGTGGCTGAATGCTGGGTAGTTCTGTGGCTGGTGTAAGTGGGCCCGAAGGGTGTGGTTTGCAGTGCATTGTGGAGGTCCATGCAGGTGTGGTGTGCAGCTTGGTAGGTTGTGCTGTGCTCTAGTGTGGGACTGAAGAGGGCTTGGGTTGGTTTGGGTGGGTTTAGTGGGTAGTGTTGTACTGGACACCGATGCACACGTGGGTGTAGCAATAGCAGCATGTGGCCTGGTTGTGTTCTGATGGGTGATAGAGTGGGTGGAGCTGGAGAGGGGAGAGTGTCCCAGTGGGAATGGTTTAGGCTGGAGTGTAGGGAATACTGTGGTGGTAGTGGTTTAGAGCATAGGGAATACTCTGGTGGGAGTGGTTTAGACCAGTGTTTCTCAACCCTACTCCTGGCGGCACCCTGTCCTGCGTATCTTCTATCTATCCTTGCTCCACCTACCTGACTGAACTCATCAGTGGCACATTTCATTAGCTGAGCACACCTGATTTAAGCAAGCAGCAAGGATAGACAGAAGATATGCAGGACAGGGTGCCGCCAGGAGTAGGGTTGAGAAACACTGGTTTAGAGTGTAGGGAATACTCTGGTGGGAGTGGTTTAGAATTGAGTGCAGGAAATGCGCTGGCGGCAGTGGTATAGGCTGTTGTCGCTGAGGTAGCTGTTGTTCAGGATGCCCGGGTCGCGTGGTGGAAATGGTCCTAGAGCAGCACGCAGGTCTTCTTGTCCTTGAAGGGGTTTGCGGAGGTGGCGATGCCCGTGAGGAGGGGGTCACTGCGGCCGTGCTCCTGGCAGTATTGCACCAGCTGTGAGGCTGCAATCGAGATCTGGGGGGTCCACCACCGCCCCACCCACCAAAAAAATCAGCCATTACATCTAACCGCCCATCCAAATATGGGACAGTCACACTCAGCACTACAGCCTTGTGGGGATCTAAAACTCCTCAGATCTGACAATATTCCAATGCAGTTTTTTTAATTCCATTAAAATTTTTAAGATTTTCAAGTCTTCAAGTTTCAAGTTTTACATTGGGCAATATGAAACAATCGATCATACACTGCTGCAACCTAAGAGCTGAAAGGATTTTCAAACATTTTCCATGCAACACTTACACAATGTTATTCAAATGGAGTGTAAGCTGTCAATAAAGCTGATTGGAAGCATTCTGATTAGTCTAGAAAGAAAGATTCTACAAAATATTTTATAGCATATAATACCAGGAGCAATAAAAGTCAGGTTAGTTCAGATCTCATTACCACATTTCCTCTTTTCCGTATTTCTGAAAAACATTGTTTCCCATGTCAACTTGCAGTTCAATGAGCCTATGAATTGCACTTCCTGGGTTATACTTCCGTAAGTAAGAAGTAGCGTAACACACAACAAGGATTCACAACTTACTCAACAGAAAGCACCGACAGCATATACCCACAGGGTACATCGCCATAAGACATTTCCCCGAAGCTGGAGAGTATGAGCGCTTCTGTGCAAGTTAAACATACGCCCTACACGAAATGTAGTTACACATGTCTCTGCTAGGGTAAACTTCCAAGCTGTGAGGAAAGAGTGCTGCACAGCTTGTGTATAAGTGAAAGTATAGTATATATAAATAAATATATATAAACGGTGCCCTTGAACTGCCGCCGTGAGAGAGAGAGACAGAGAGCGAGAGTGAGACTGAGAGAGCTGGCACATCACAGCACTGCACACATAGCATGGCTCCAGGTAGACTGCGTCTCACCTGGTGAATCTCCCAGTGTCCCTCACCAGGTGAAGCAGCAGAACCCCACTGACCTTTATCCTCTCCATGCCAGCCTCCACCCTCAGCTGCTCCACCACGCGCCGCGCCTGCACAACGCTGTTACTGGTGCAGCCTTTCCCGGACATCTCTCCCGGGGGACGCCACCGCTGCTGACGGGCCTCTCCTTAGGACCACAACCCTCCCCTCGCCTCTCACTGGAATCCGGGAGTCGGCGCCTCCAGCCTGTGTTAACAGAAAAAGTGAAAGTCTTTGTTGGACACCTCTCCGCTCCGTGAATTAGCCCGTGGGTCAAATATTTTGCTCAAAACAGTTGACGTACCAGAGAAGTGTGTAGATTATTCAGAATGCTGTTCCATCCTGTTGGTTGTTGCGTTTTTTAATGTTTTTCAGATTTAATCTGTGTGTACTTTTATGACACACAAAAAATGCTGGGACACGCAATAGTTGCGCTCGTTGAACGGATGACCTGCTGCAGGGTCCACCTCCCATCCCTTTTAACCTCTCCCCTGCCCTGGATGGCAGGTGCAGAGGAAGCTTCAAAGGCCCTGTGATGTTCAGGTGGGGTGGGGGGCGGGGAGGCTTAAAGGTGACACCAGCAGTCGGGGAAATGTCACGGCAACATCACACGCCTCTCACCTGCCACTACAAATCACGAAAATGTCGGGCTGGCCTGCAGTCTGCACAGCCTGACCATCGCAGGGGAGGAACCGAGTTCTTTCATCTTTGATATTTCACTGAAGAACAAAGGAAAGGGTCACTCCTCAAAGACACCACATTGTGGCTCGCCATGTGTAAAGTCTGTATAAAATCTGTATAAAGTCAAGCTGTGGTTCAACAAAGGTGGTTTAGGAAATCACATTATTTAAGAGTCACTGTATGTTTATGAATTCTTTGTAAGTTTGCCTCCCGCCTCTAGTTTTTCAGGGGATGGGCAAACATTTTTTAGCGTCTTAATTGTTCATAGCATAACAATATCTTCATGCATTTGGCATTAGATTTTAATCATAGGTTACATTTGTCTTTTTTCATAACAACAAAGAGATAGGAGATTAGTTTTTCCATTATTAAAATTAAAATTATTAAATTGCATTTCAAGTGAACAAAGGTAATACTTTTATATTAGATGCAATCAAGTAAATTCCATTCATTTTATTTTATTGTATCTAGATAATAACTGCAACTGCAATTCGAGGTGCAGGTGGTCCGGGTTTCGTTTTTCGACATCGCACAACGCCCGGACACCGTTGACAATGTATGTTCCTCTAGAGCTTCCGTAGTTGTTTTGACGCAGTGCGTGGGGAAAATGTCTGCGCACTGCATTGCGGTGTGAGCGACGTGGGGAGTCCTCTTCCAAGAAAGCCGGGCTGTATCCAGTGCCCCACGGGCTCAATCAAACAAGCTTTTACGTAGACCTCCGTGGTCTACGCATATTCAGGTGTGTAGTTTAAGTCTAGCGATATTGATTCTGTGAATCGAGTGGCTGGTTTTTAGAACTAACCTGTGGTACAGTGTCAGCTAACTAGCTAGCTATCTTCCAAGCCTCCCAGCTAGTTAGCTGGTTGGCCAAACCGAGTTTCCCCACTGCAAATATGTTGAAAATCGATTGCTTCGTGAGAACGTATTTGTATTTGTATTTGTTGCGTCTGGAGGGACCAGCAGAGAATGAAGGACTAGCTATCTCGTCTGTGTTTCCTGCACTGTTATATTATACAGCCTTATTTCACAGCAATGCTATGGCTATAGACAAAGACAGAGTAATAATAGCCATATTTCCAATTGTAAACGTATGTTTATTTTATTTACTTAGTTCTTGATTTGATAGGATGTGTACAAAGCATAGGAGTTTCAAGTGCATCCTAACAAATTAGCCGTAAAACGTTCTATAGAGGACTGGGTACAGGTGCAGTTTACACGTGAACATGTCAAGTTCACTTAGGAAACAAACAGCCTTCTATTTGTGATAGTAATAATTAACGTTAGCTCTCTGACTGATCTTATTTAAGTTTATGACAATATGTACTGTGTATTGCTACCTAATACAGTGTCAAATGGCTAGCGATAACCTAACACTGCGTGCCTGCAAAATCCATCAATCTGTGAATCAACGGTGCATTTTGCTATGTGCAGCGTTTGACACAAATCATGGATGGACACGCCCCCGCTGTGGCTCGCGAGGCGGTGCTCAAAGAGAGCTCCGCCCTCCCGAAGGACATGCCAAGAATCAAGGGCTACGACTTCAACCAGGGAGTGGACCTCAGGGCCCTGCTGCAGTCCTACAGTACCACCGGCTTCCAGGCCAGCAGCTTCGCGCAGGCTGTTCAGGAGATCAATAAAATGGTGAGTGGAGGCGTATCAGGTTTCCACTGGGGGAATCAAACAAGCAACCTTTGGTTTTAAAGCCCTGTTTCATTACATTGTTGTCATTTAGCAGACATTCTTATCCAGAGTGACTTACATACAGTAGGTTACAGTTTTAACCATTTATACAGCTGGATATTTAGTGAGGCAATTGTGGGTGAAGTACCTTGCCCAAGGGGACAGCAGCAGTGCCCTAGCGTGGAATCGAACTAGCAACCTTATGGTTACGAGACCCGCTCCTTACCACTCCACCACCCTGCTGTTACTTAAAGCTATACCACACTGCTGCTCTGTGGTATGGTCATGAGATATGTTCAGCAGCTGAAAGGACAGGTCAGGGAACTTGGCCACGGCCTGAAGATGGCAGGCCCATATCCCAGGTGGGACAAAGCCTCTGAGCAAGTTATTTGTCCAGCCTGATACTGTCAGGTCAAAATAAAGCTGCGAAATGAAAGACACTCTGGATTGCAGCCATATTGGATTAGAGCAGATTCCAGGCAAATGAATAAGCTTCACTTATGTGTTAAAATATCCAATCAGTAGGTATCTAATCTGACTCATGTCCTAAATTTAATATGCTCGGCTCTCTAATTACATTGTGACCCAGTCACAGTCAGTGCCTCCAAGATCAGCCAAAAGGAGGGACATCTGTGGTTTTGTGTTCCGTCAACACATGGAGGGAGGAGGAACCTAAGGGGATGATGGGCCTGGGATTAAAATGGACTCTGGATCTATCCAGTCCTGTCTTTGAAAGTCAGAGTGTCACCTTTTGTTTTTTGGCGTCTTGTTAAAATTGGTTTGACAGTTTGTTTATATTGTATACTGTTTATTAAAATTTTCTCGGGTTCTTACTGGTACAGAGAAGAAAGAAATTTCCTTCATTCATAGCTTGCTGACTAAGACTTACCCTTGTGTGAGGTTGGTAACAATATGAAGGAAAGTTCAGATGTTCAGAGTGAAATAGTGAAATACAGGGGAAATGCCTCTTTAACCTCCCCCTCTGAATTACCCTCCCCCTCGTCCCTCCTCCCTCCTCCTCTGCGCCTCTTCCGTCCCGCAGATAGAGAAGCGGCTGGATCCGGTGGAGGAAGAGGAGGGCAGTGAGACCTCCGACCCCCAGAGACCCCGCTCGGGCTGCACCATCTTCCTGGGGTACACCTCCAACCTCATCAGCTCTGGAGTGAGAGAGTCCATCCGCTACCTCGCCCAGCACAAAATGGTACGGTCCGCACCGCATGCTTTATTACCCTTGAGGGGAATTGGTTTTGGACATGAGTCTGAGCATAAGCAGGAGAACATTAAGTAAGCACATGATAATTCAAAATCAGTCCAGCTTTCAACTATCTGACATATCTAACCATACCAAAGGATAGCTAGCTTTATATGAATTGAAGCGTGATAGTGTATTGGTTCATTCATAAGATTCTTTGTTCATAAGGTTCACCCTCTTGTGCATAATCTACCAACATAATGGATGATGTCAGAGATGGGTTAGAGTAAAACTGTTCAATACATGGTGTTTCAACAGTATGTTCAGATATTTCATAGAATTAGGGATCTGCATTGACTTTGTCTTCTTAATGAACCCCATATTGCGATGGTGACCAGGTTGATGTGATTGTGACGACAGCAGGAGGAATTGAAGAGGACCTTATAAAGTGTTTGGCCCCCACCTTCCTGGGAGATTTCAGCCTGCCAGGCAAGGAGCTCAGAGAGAGGGGGATCAACAGGTAACCCACTGCTGCTGTGAGAGGGTAGAAATCCAGGCAAGGAGCTTCAGATGAGGGTTCCTGCTAAACTGCTGATTCAGTAATTACTGCTCCATTATTCACAAGCCCTTATCCAGGATAGCATACAATGTGTGGGATTACTTACAATGTTTGTTAAGCCCTGCACTAAGTTACGTTGAATTGACTACAGCCACAGAAAACCACACATTCTAGAAATAAAAATGCACTTAATATACATGGATTAATTTAAGGGTAATATCTGAAAATAAAATCATGGATTGTGGTATAAATGGATAGCATGTAAAAACTAATCTATGTAAGTTGCTCTGGATAAGAGTGTCCGCTAAATGACAATAATGTAGTGTAAAAATGCTGAGTCAAGGTAAATTCATGACTCAGGGGAAAGGGTGGCCTGAAAGGTGAAATGCTTGTGGAAAGGTGGAGGCGACATATAAAGAGGTTTGTCTTGAGATGATGGTTTTGATCAATAAGAGACCGCAGTGCTAATATTGGCTGGCAGTTCTGCATACAGTACAAGAGCAGGTGATTGGTGTCCCTCACTCTCAGTGCCCCCCCCCTTGCCTCTCTGTTTAGGATAGGGAACCTCTTGGTGCCCAATGAGAACTACTGCAAGTTTGAGGACTGGCTGATGCCCATCCTGGATCAGATGGTACAGGAACAGAAAACAGAGGTGGGTACCGCAAGAGGTGCGCTGAGCACTGAACTGAGATCAGTGTCTCTGAGCGAAACAGGGGGGCGAGGGAGTGGGTGGGAATATGACCACAGGTTCACTGCTAGCTTCCCCTACCCCACCCATCGACCCTCTCACTTGCTGTCTACTTACTGTAGCCTTTGGCAGCTTTGCATTGCGGTAGCTGACTCTGGTCATTCCAGATTCTGTTCTCCTGGCTCTGTGCACTCCTTATCAAAGCGACCCCATATGACCTGCTGTCCTCCCCCACAGGGAATGCACTGGACCCCTTCCAAGATGATACATCGTCTCGGCAAAGAGATAAACAACCCTGAGTCAGTGTACTACTGGGCCTACAAGGTGATATGCATCTAACACACTGACAGACATTAGTCAGCCTACTGTTACTGCTAAAATGGATTATGGCATGAATCACTGGGTAATGGGAGCACTGTGCAGTGGTGTTTATCAGTGATGAGAGCATTTGTGAAGTGATCTTGCCTGATAAAGGTTTAATTGGTGTCCATTTCCTGTGTGTACAGTCTGACTTCACTTGATAAAAAAAAAGTATAATGTATTTTATGAAAGTTAGAATAAATTCTGAGCAGACATTTTTGTCTGTTCAAATCCACCATTAGTTTTTAATGAATATTAATAAATATATTTATTACACTTGTGCCAGCACACAGTACTTTTTGCACTAACTGAAATTGAACATAATATTCTTTCCCAAAAATATAGCTAATATTATATGCTTTTCATTGTGATTTTTTTTACTGTTTCCATCATGTAAGACAGTATGGTAGACTGTAGCTTGGTTATATCCCTGAAAAGATACCACTACATACATCTATCAATGTATCACCATCGATTTTATTCTTTTGTATTTATACTGTACATTAGTGCCCCTTTAAAAGAGCTGAACTGTGACGCATACATTAATGTTCCACACAGCCGTCTGCTGTCTGTTCCACTCTGTGGCTGACCGTCTGTGTGTGTTTCTCTCGCAGAACGACATCCCTGTGTTCAGTCCTGCGCTGACAGACGGTTCCCTGGGAGACATGATCTACTTCCACTCCTACAAGAACCCAGGCCTGGTGCTGGATATAGTGGAAGGTGAGAGAGGGGGACAGACAGGCATGTCCTTCCCTGCTTATCTCACAGTGTGCTTCAGACCAGCAGCACTGAGCGTAACGTGCAGGTGATTAATCAAGAGCTTGTGGACGGGAGTATTTACATTTCAGTGCTGACGATAATTATTTTAAACCTCGTTTGGGTGCGGTTACGCTGCCTGACAGACGTCCTCGGTAGACCTGGGGCAGTCGGGCTCGGCAGCTGTGATTAGTGTTTGAGCGTGCAGGGACGTGTGAGACGGGGACGCGTGTGTCAGGATGTGCGTGTCGCTGTGCTGCAGATATCCGCAGGCTCAACAGCAAGGCCGTGTTCGCCAGGCGCACCGGAATGATCATCCTGGGAGGGGGGCTGGTCAAGCACCACATCGCCAACGCCAATCTCATGGTAACCCCCGGCCCCTGTGTCTGCCTCACTGACCAACTCTCACTTCACTGGTGTGACACATCTCTGTGTGTGTCCCCCCAGTCAGTTGGTGTTAATTATCCATGTGGAGAGTTAATCTCAGCCATTCTGTGTAGTAGTGAACGTCTCTCACTGTGTCTGTTCACCTCCTTCCTTTTCTGACTGTCTTGTTTCTACCCCTCCTCTCTCTCTATCTCTCTCTCTCTCTCTCTCTCTCTCTCACACACTCTCTCTCTCCCCCTCCCTCAGAGGAATGGAGCAGATTACGCGGTGTTTGTGAACACAGGGCAGGAGTTTGATGGCTCGGACTCGGGTGCGAGGCCTGACGAGGCCGTGTCCTGGGGAAAGATCCGCATGGACGCCAAGCCAGTGAAGGTAGCACCCCACGTTAATACCCCCACACACTGCCACCAGCCCTGATTTACATGGTCTCCGTACGGGCAATCTCACCCTTATTATACATGGAACCTTTACATGCAACTCTTTTCCATTCAGGTGTTACTCTGTGTGAAACACTCAGTACTGTTTTTAGTCACTGAAACTCACAAGTATTTGCAAGGACTCTTCTTTACGCTCTGATACACAATACGACTCTCTGACAGGTTGTGAGTGTGCATTAGTTCTCGCTCATGCTCAAGATTCATGGCTGCCGGGGGGGGTCCTCCTTGTTTGTACGTTTGGAGCTGGTTGGGTGGTCAGGCCATCTCAGTTTCGTGTCTCTCTCCTGCTCCAGGTCTACGCAGATGCTGCCCTAGTGTTCCCCCTGCTGGTGGCTGAGACGTTTGCACACAACGCAGCCAGGCTGACGGCCGATAAGACCACATGAACAGCTCCTCCTGAAGGCGTGTCTCTCTCCTTCCCTTCGTCTGTTGCCTTCCTTCTTGATCCTCAGTCTCTCTGAGGCATTCACTGTGTGTGCACCACCCTCTTTTGTGTTTATTTATCGCTCCGTATGTCCACCAAACCCAGCTTCCCTTACTCCCTCATATATGTCTTTAAAACTCCTGTTTTCTCTCTCTTTGCCTGTCTAGCTCTTTCTTTCTCTGCTCATTGCTGACCCTCTCTCTCTCTCTAATGGTTCCTCCCTCCCTTCTGTTGTAAATCATTCCCTGCTTCCATTCCACTTTTCCTTCTCCTCTAGCATCTCAATCCTACCCTCACTGCACATCTCTCAACTGCCTTGCTTTAATACCTGTATATGGTCTTAATTAGACAAAAAAAACCCTCAAAACAGTGTTTTCCGTTAGTGTGTGGTTGTCTGTGCTAGTTTTTATTTAAATTATGACTTTAATGTGGGGTGTTGATTGAAAGACTGTTTGAATGTAAGGTTAAAGCTGCATGTTGTGCCACACAATGCCATACTGTACCAAAGATGGCAACCAGGGTTTATCCATTGGTCAGCTTCATTAGATTTTTGCTGTGAGATAGAACGTCAGATGTTGAAAAGGATGGGCTGACAGTGTATTTTTGGGAACATAAAATGTTACTCTTATTTAGTGGAAATCCTTTGTAAAATTTTATTCTTTATAAAAGTTCAACATGTATGACTTTTGTGAACCTGCGCTTTGCATACATACTTTGAAACCCCGATTACACTAGCAAATAAATGGTGATGATATTCTGTTTTTTTGACTTCACATTATTTGACAAGAATAAAAAAGTGATTTTTTATGGAAAGTGATTTTGAGAATGCTTCCATGTTACCTATGGGAATGAGAGTTACCTTGTCTTTTCTGTACAAGTTCATATTGACTAGGAGAATCGGGGAGTGGATGTGGTTGAGAATTGTAGTAACACAAATATCCACAAGGGGTCTCCCTTGTGTAACTAAACCAGATTCCTGTAGCGGAGATTGGCGAGTGCAATGTGAAATGAGTGCATTTTAAGTACGTTTTTAATTTGCGGATCCATTGCTGTCCAAAACAAACAGGCAAGGAGTCGGGCGCAGTTTCAGATAATTATATGCTACATATTAGGATGTATTTTTTTCCAGTAACAATTTCGCTGCGTTGCATCAAAAACAAACACAAGAAGTGACCCTTTTTATGGTTTCCTCTCAAGGGTGTTGTTTTTTTTCTAGGGTGGATTTATGTCTTCAACCTGGCCATCCTGGTCCTCCAGTTACTTCTCAATCAGGCGCCATTTCTGAAAAGCAGCTTTCATTTTCCTTCTAAGGCAACTTGTTGCTCATCTCGCAACTTCATGTTGTTGTTGAATGCTATCGTTGGCTAGTTCAGGAGACTCAACTTGGCCAAAGGAAGAGACAGGAAGTGGGTTAGCTTGAAAGGTAAGGTGATACCTGGGCATTTCTATGCATGGCTGAGTGGATAAGATCAGTGCGTTTATCCGAAATGAAACACTCAATTGTCTCCGAGACCGCCAGCACTGGACATCTAGTCTTTGAATCTTGTCCTCAGATCTTAACAAACTGCCTTTGACCCATATCTCACTGACTGCATTACTGAACACCAGACCAACGTGAGGACAATGCCACTGGTTATTCATACTCGCTTCGTGACGACTGAGGGAAAATAAACTGCCCTTCACGGCGCGGCACAGCCTGTCCCCGTGCAAAGCCATCGGCGCAGAGCCGGTTGAGTTCATGTCTGACCGCAGCGAAGCTCGGTCGAAGAGGTATTCACTGTGATCTTATTGTGGTTCAAGCAGCATTTCTGTAGCGTGCTGTTTCAGGGATCAGGCCCACAGATCCGGGGGTGTGCGCACTGAGGAACACGATGTTCGGCTTGCAGTGGGGCGACAGTGTAGCATAGTGGTTAAAGAGCAGGACTCGTAACTGAAAGGTTGCCAGTTTGATTCCCCGCTGGGGCACTGCTGCTGTACCCTTGGGCATGGTACTTAACCCACAATTGCCGCAATAAATATCCAGCTGTAGAAATGGATAACATTGGAAAAAAAACTGTAACCATTATAAGTTGCTCTGCATAAGAGTGTCTACTAAATGGCAATAATGTGATGTGATGTAATGTAATGTAATGCATCTCAGCAGAGGTGCCTCTTGGTACCACCCCCTCCAGAGAAAGAGTCTGCACAGTATCCCAGAGGGACAGATGGCAGTGGCCTCTGCCTCTCTGAAGAGCATGAGCTCAAAATAACGGCCTACAAGTTGACCTTGTGCAACAGTAAGAGGTAAGAAGTACATTGTTACCTCTATGTTAAAGATATACAGTTGTGGTGTAACTTAGTGGTTATAAAGCTGGATGTAGCGTTGCTAAGCAAGGTCCTTCCCCCCAGCATTGCCTTAGTAAATATAGTACCAGTCAAAAGTTTGGACACACCTGACTAAGATAATGGGGAAACATGCATTCAAAGACATTTTGCTTAAGTGCAAAGACTAATGCTTAAATGCTTGAAATTTTTTTCTTAGGCATCAACTTCGCTATATTTGTCTATGTATGAATTTCTTTCCAAAAAATTATTTTTAAAAAGTATTTTTTGGCTACTTTGAAGAATCTAAAATATAAGATAGTTGATTTGTTTAACACTTGGTGACTGCATAATTCCATTTGTTTTATTTCATAACTTTGATGTTTTTTTTTTTCTAAAATGCGGAAAATAGTAAAAATAAAGAAAACCCTTCTATGAGTAGTTGTGTCCAAACTTTTGACTGATACTCCATATATGTATGTTTAAATGAATGTGGCTGAATGAATACATCTACGTATTGCACTCCATATTTATTCATATCCCTGAATAAGAACACAAAATGTCAGATCATATCATCAAAGATACTAATAATATGACAACTGTGTACAGTAATACTTAAAGTCTAATCTTTTTCTTGCATCATCTTACATCAAACATTTCAAATTCTCATTTACACATAGCACAAGGCTGGAAAGAAATGGGAAAGCTGTATGCTATATGGATCATATACTGGTCTTCGGTCGTGGGGTAATTTTTTATGTCAACTTCATAAGTGCAAACATTTGTGTGTTTGTGTGTGTGGTTCAGAAAGAGCTACTTCTGTAAGACTAATCTGGGATGAGGTCAACACTCGCAACCTCATCGAAACGTATCCCTCCACACCCCAACAGATGGACACTCCCCTCCCGTCCCAACTCACTTTCTACCGAGTCCTCTGCTCGTCTCCAATTGGACGCCTGCCTCCAGGACCCTGTATGGATTTCTATAATGTCTGTTGACCGAAGGCTTGTCTGTCCGCTGGCAGCACAATGTGGGTGCTTAATGTATTCAGTTTTAATGTACAGATCGGCTGTTTGTTTAGCGCTGCGAGGAGGGACAGAGAGAGAGTGCGCTCGCCGCACGCACGGGGTTTTGTGTGACGGACAGCACATCAGAGCTGGCATTGTGAAAGAGCGGGCTTTGAAAGGGTCGGCTGATGTGCTGCAGTCACGCAACCATAATATTGCGCACTTCCAGGCACAGTGCAGACAGTGTCTGCCCCATCTTGCATTAAACAATCGGCGCTGTGTGTGTCCTGGAGCTATGCGGACGTCATGAGGACCGTCTCTGTGCAGCAGCCAGATTGGCAGATATCTGTGGAGAAGGGGAGACCCAGACAAGAGGCAGATACAGAGGGGAGAGGAGCAGAGGGGAGGCACAGCTGGCTGGGTGGAGCGGGGTCGACCCATGCTGTGTAGTATGTTCGTCAGCTCGTGCAGTGTGTACTCTGCATGTGTGAGAGTGCGTGCATGTGTGTGTGTGAGTGTGTGAGTGTGTGTGTGTGGGAGGGAGAGAGCGAGGGAGCGTGTTGGCCAGCGGAGTGAACTCCGTGAGGTCCCGGCCTCCTTATCTCAAGCCTCTGTTTACCTGTTATGTCTCCATGACGACTGGCGCGTCAATTGCCGGCCGTATTAACGTAACCTGTGGAGGTAGTAGCAGGTGAGTTTCTGTGAGAGCGGAACAGTGAGAGAGAGAGAGAGAATGCTGCAGCTTAACCATCTCTTTCTCAGAAACAGGAAGCAGTCTGCAGCACGGTCCCCACAAGTGACGCATCCAGCAGCTGCAGACAGAAATGGTGTTTTTCTTTTTTCGGTTACCAGCGCAACGGCCCAGGGAGCGCAAATAATCCAGACCGCCAGTCAACACACTGTCATCATCATCATCATCGTTAAAACACACACACCTGGGCAGGAATGTGCTGGGATGGAGCAGGGTGGCGGGGGGAAGGGTGTTAGCAGGGGTGGTGACCTCCATCACCCTAACACACATGCAAACACCTGCACCTATCCAGCTGCTCCACGGAAAGATCTGTGCTTAGATTCAGAGCAGTGGCGCCGGCTCTGCGTTTCCACCCGCTTCACTCCCAGGAGTGGGAGGCACATGGCTCTAAAGATAACGCCGTGGGCAAAGGTGACGGTCGACCTCCTCGGCGTTTTGAGTCTCGATTCACTGTACAGCGTTACTATTCATGGGGAGATTCGCCCATCTGTGTGTGGAAAGGAGACGGCGTACTCATTTAAAGGGTTACAGGTGAAAAAGTCAGTGTGCTGAAAGGTCAGGTCCCACGTCTCTGTCTTTGAGGGTGGCCTTGTTAGATCGCTATCGTTAACACTCAGAAAGGCTAGGCACATATTCAGGCCTACGCACCTATGTAAACAATGAGAAAGTGAGAGAGTGAGTGTGGAGGTTCAAGATACAGGTTGACCCCACGTGGGATAGAAATTTCCATATTGTTTAAAAAACACTTTGCCATGTACATATATATATATATATATATATATATATATATATATATATATACACACACATACACATAAACATGTATAAAATAGAGAGAGAAAAAGAGAGCTTTAAGGTCTGGTTGTTGATTCTCTGTTGATTGGTTGGTAGCTATTCGATCACTGGAGCTTAATTTTAGTACCGTGGGAACTGTCATCTCAGACTTATTGTTTTCCTCTGTTGCCAAAGCGTCAGTGCTCTCCTTTTATATTAGCCAACACCATGAATCGCATTCTTTCTGTGCATGTCACAGTGACCGGGCAGTGCTCTGTGAGGATGCTTTTGTCATTGTTTTGCGGGCACCGCATGAAATGAAACAGGACTGATTGATTGGCGTTTGTTATGTCGTCCAGCTGTTGTGGGATTTACTCTGGTGGTGTTGTTCATCTCTGAAATATTATGATGGGGAAATTCATAACAGAGGGTCGAATGTTCAGTTTCCAGGTGGGGTGCTGGAGCTGTGTGAAGGAAAAAGTGTGTCCATCTGAATTTTGCTTCAGTAAATACAGTTATTTGAATGTAATCAAATGTAACCTGTGCAATATGTCTTTGATAAGTAACAGACAAAAATCTCATCCTAAACCCTTATAGTCAAATGCTGGTTTGTAGTGATAACTGAACAAATATGAAATTGTACATTTACATGAAATGCAATAGTTGTTGAAATACAGAGAAGTGACAAGTAACTTCCCGTATGATTTCATTCATATTTTTGTGTTGTGTCTTTATGGCTTTAGGTAACCATGGTTACACTCGGTTAGTGAGTCTGTTCCAAAGTTTCATCTGCTACAGTTGCATAATTACTGTAGCTGTGGCCTTTAGTCACATATATATGTATATGTATTTTACCGTTATTACTCAACTCACATGTGTGGTGAGTGAGATATGGAAATGAAACTGAGAAAAAAAACAGGAGTGCACAGAGGAGGAAGAGGAGGATGAGGAGGAAGGGCGATCAATGCGATACTGTGGTCTTATTATTTTATTTAAAAAATAAATCACTGCACATTTGATATGTTTTAAGGAGTGTATCCTTTATTGAGTCACATGCACATAAAAAAAAACACATTCGGCTCCGTGTCACCAGAAACAGAGGTCATCAGGTTTTCCCCACACCCCCTTACTGACTGCCACGCTCTGAGGAGTCAGCACTTCTGACAGTGCGTTGTACAGTACTACTGGCCCTGCGGGCTGGTGATCTGATCTGACCTGCCAGGGTGAGGATCCCACAGACAGGCACGGTGAGGAAGCTGGGAGAATCCTCTCTGTGCTTCCCTGTAGCCCCCATTTTCCTTTCATCCCTCCCTCTCTCATTTTCCCTGGGTACAAAGGCTTCCTGTAGGTCTCCCTTCTCTCTCTCCTGCTCTGGGCTGAAGGGGCCTGTGTCAGTAGATGTCCCTTCTCTCCTGGTGGAAGGGCAGGGCTCCTGTTCCTGCTGAACTGAGCCAGCTGAAGTGAGACACTGATTATCAGCACAGCAGGCACAGGAGACAAGCCTGCAGAGAGACCAGCACATCCAGTAACACAGAGATGACACTGACAGACAGAGAGACCAGCACATCCAGTAACACAGAGACGACACTGACAGGCAGAGAGACCAGCACGTCCAGTAACACAGAGACGACACTGACAGGCAGAGAGACCAGCACGTCCACTAACACAGAGACGACACTGACAGGCAGAGAGACCAGCATGCCCAATAACACAGAGACAACACTGACAGGCAGAGAGACCAGCACGTCCACTAACACAGAGACGACACTGACAGGCAGAGAGACCAGCATGCCCAATAACACAGAGACAACACTGACAGACAGAGAGACCAGCATGTCCACTAACACAAAGACAACCAACGAGGAGCAGAGAGATCAGTAGGTCTTCTAACATGGATATGCACAGTGTGGTACATAGAGACCCATGGAAAAGCACACTATGTAACCAAGATACATGCGTCACTGAGAGGCGGAGAGGCTTGCGTGGGTTCTAGACAAACAGATCAGCATTGCCCTTGGACTGCACTGAGAGACACTGAGAAGGAGAGGCCCAGTATGAGACACAGACACCTGCAGGAGGCTGCAGGCACAGGGAGAGGAGAGGAGAGGAGGAGATGGGAGTGCATTTAGGCACTGAGTGTGGTTGGACAAAGGCTGGACAGGATGATGCAGTTATTCTTAGTTGCCTCACCTCTCTGGTGGGGCCCTGGGGCGGCAGAACTTAACCACTGTGAACAAGCAGAGAATGCACAGTGTTCACATGTGGGCTAAGTCCTGCCGCCAAAGAGCCATGCATAAGCTCTGCCTGCGCACACTTGGACACCGCGCGTCCGTCAGGGCCGTTCCACGGCTACCGTCTGCTTAACGCAAGTCGGCCATTGGAAATCCCTGGCAATGTGATTCAGTCTGTAGTCCCAAAATCACTCTGCCAGGAATTCCCCTGGCCAACAGCATGGGGGCGACGTTTGGGAGGCGGTCCAGGAACACGCCGCTCCATCCCCCCGTGTCCCCGGGTCCAGTTGGGGGAGACGGTCCGACCTTGGGGCGCGACAGGGAGGGCCCGGAGGAGCTGCGGTCCAGACCCCAGGAGTGTGCACATAGGAGCCGAGGCATGACCGTCTGGGACCGGGCCCACGGACGGGAGCACGGGCAGCTCCCAAACCTCGACTCAAACAGCCGTTTGCCCCCCCGACCGCTTTCAAGTTCCTTTTTGGCCTCTATCTCTCCATATACTATTTCTGTCTTTCCCCAGCAGGTCATTTTCAGTAACTAAAAGAAAAGAAAAGAAAAGAAAAAAAAACAGACAGCTTGCTCAAGGTGCAGTTTCCTGCGCTGTCTTTAAATAGCGTTTCGATGACGGTGTGAACGATGAGGTCAGGCGGGCGACGGGCGAGTGAGACTGCCACTCCCATTGAGATGCCTGCTCCGCGCTTCACACCTCTCCCTCTCTCTCTCTCTCCCTCTCTCTCTCTATCTCTCTCTCCCTCTCTCTCTCTCTCTCTCTCTGCCTTGCTCTTTCTCTCCCTCCCTCCCTCCCTCCCTCCCTCTCTCTCTCCTTTTCTCTGTATCAGAAGTCTTTATAGCTGCTGTTCTGTGGAGACAGGCAGTGGGCACCTTAAACACAGACCTCACTGTTAAGTCAAGCTTATTCATCAGGGACAGCATAAATTAAAACCATTCATAACATGTCGTGTGATGCATTGTACTTAGTTAGCCAGCCATGGGTTACTTTTCATTGGTTGTCCCAGAGAATTGTGTTGATGGCCTATTCCCAATTCTCCAATATCCACATCTGGTCTGTCTAGCCTCCCCTACTCCTCCTAAACATTCACCGTCTCTACCTCTCTTTCTCTGGTCTTCGAAGTACATCACCTCAAATAGCTTTTTATTCACCTCGCACAAAGCTTCCCCACTTTGAAACACACATTGCCAAACAACAAATGAAATAATACACACATGACACTTGACTTTTTTTTTTTTAAACAAGCCTTTTATGAAGCCTAAGTTTCATTTCAGAATTTGGTACGTTTAAATAAATTGCCTTTCTTTTTTTGGGGGGGGAAAGGGTTTGTATATTTTGAGGGAGCCTGCACCCGTGCTCTGGGCATGAGTCACTTCGCATTCGGGAAATTCCAGGACCTTAACAAGTTTACTCAGCCATGTCCATCCCGAGCTCGCCTCGCACCCGTTCGCTCGGCCGGGCTGGCCGCATGACAGGCTACACGCTGGGATAAAAGGGCTCGCATCAATTAAGCAATCAGACCGATTCGCTGCTAGGAACAAGCCGCCATATTGGCAGTACATGGCTGAACCGGCGCTCCCTGAGTTTCTTCATTGGGTTTTCTCAGTATAAGGAATTCTCTCTTTATTTATTTATTTTTTTATTTTTTTCCCTCATCACTGGCAGAGAGTGACTGACTGTAATTTAGTAATTGATTGAGTTAACTGAGTTATTATTTCGCGTAATATCTTTCCACGGTGTATAAATGGCGTTGTGGTGACTCACTTGACCCCATCCGGGAGCTAGAGACATCCAGCGCAGGAAGGATGCGAAATGTCCGTCCGTTTCGGCAGATGTCGGTAATTAGTAAACGCATAAGTGATAATGGACCAAATTAAGTAAGCAGAGATGTACGCTGCTGATTTGGAATGCATGCGAGCCAGAAGTGTGATCCCCAGTTAAGGCTAACACAGAGAGAATGTGTTCAGTGTCAACATTGACCTTTTCTTAATACAGAACTACACCAGACCAGAACTACAGATGTTTGGCTTGATATGGTCCATCATGTTTGCACTTACTAAAAAAGTCAAATATGTTAAAACATAAATTCCACAATAGAAGGAAAATTTTATGAATAGTTTTCACATTACATTTTATATATTAACCTTATATTTATATATAGTATATATTAACCTGTCAAAGTTTACTGCACACATGCTTGCGTCATTTCTATTTTTCATATGTAATTTAACTATATATTGTACAATATATTGTAAAATTTCATACATTGTAAAATAGTCTAAAATGCTTACATTCATGAGGAAATAAATAGATTTGTTATGCATGCTGCATATTTTGACATATATTGAAAATATGTTCCCTATAGTCATGTAATTATTTTTTCCACAAGGGTGCAATCCAGATTTCCCACAATTCCCCAAAAACGTTAATTTGACCAGTCGCCTGGGATCTGAGGCAGGACCTAAATCCTTTTTCCTGGACAACCTCAACCACTTGAAATACACCCGTCTGTGTCGTCTCCTCCCTGGTAGTGTTGAGCAGGGTGGAGACTTTTCTCTCATTATTTTTAACGTCTTTCTTTTTTTTTGACCCTCTCGCACCCGCAGTCGTTTGCACACGCAGAGAGGGTCATCTCTAACCGTTTCCTTTTCGTTCTGTGACAGGATATGTCCTCACATACACATGCATCCTCATCTCTCACTTCTCCAATTCATAACATAAGTCATACACTATTTTCGCCCTTTTTTGTACTGTCACAGAGAGCAGTGATTAGACGACCAGGCCCAGGGGATATAAGATTCCCTTAATAGCCCTAGTCCTGCTTCTGAAAGATGTGACCCCCCGGAACCCTGGAATTAAAGAATTCATACAAGTTCACAGTTTGGCAGACCATGTCAAATGATTGATCATTCTAAGTATGTCAGACTGTACTCTGTGGCTCGGAGGGAACCCAAGAGTTTATTTCTGGTGCATGTGTGAGCGTGTGTGCACGGTCTCCAGATGGTTCATTACACACCCAGCGCAGAGACAAAATGTGGTGATTGAGTGATGTGTTGGAACAAAAGCGAACGGCGGTAACTGAAAGGTCAGTGTTAGGTTGTAGGGTGTGAGCTGTTGGATGAGGATGAGCTTTTTTTGGGCAGTGGGGGGCTCTGTGACTCTGTGTCAAAGACAGACGCTCCGTCATTTCAGTAAGGTAATTTCAGTGTATCAGATTTCTCTGCAAATGACACATCACAGTTTACACAAGGACACAAAATTAAAAAAAAATATTGAAACAGCTGCATTGCAGTTTGTGTTGCAATACATTATATTTTGGACACACCTACCCATAGAAGCATTTTTCTTTCTTTTTACTATTTTGCACATTTTAGGATAATAGTAAGGACATCAAAGCTATGAAATAATACAAATGGAATTATGCAGTGACCAAAATAAATGTTAAACAAATCAAAACTATCTTATATTTTATATTCTTCAAAGTAGCCAATAATATTTTTAAAAACCTTTTTTGGGAAACAAATTCATACATAGGCATCAACTTCACTATTTACATTTATCTAAGAAACAAATTTCAAGCATTTAAATGGAAGTCTTTATCTCAAAATGTCTTTGAATGCATGTTTCCCATTATATTAATCAGGTGTGTCCAGACTTTTAACTGGTACTGTATACTCCCCCATCCTTATATACACACACATATTATATATGAATACTTAAAAATCAGGGCAATGTTGAGAGAACATTGTGTTACCTGGGATTTGTCCTAAGCTGAAGTTAGCGGAGATGCCCTCATGCTTACAGTAAATGCAGTGTGTGACTTGTTTGTGCTTGGGTAGGTTTTTAGACTGAGTTACAAACCCATAGATTAAACAAGGACACGGCAACCCCCACCCCTACCCCTAACATGCTTTTTTTAATTCCTGCACCTAGACACTGTCAGAATGTAACATTTAAGATATCCGCTGCTGTCTTTATGTGTGTTTCAGCTGTGTCATTTACCTTTAAAACAAAGTTTGCCAACTGCTCTTCCGAGATGAATTATGATAAAAAAAAAGGAGAAGAATGGAAAAAGGCTGTGGTAATTCCCTTATCAGCTCAGCAATGTCGAGCACACGCAGTGTTTTACTGCAGCTAAACGGAATCACATGTAGAGCTGAGGCAAAGAGTCCGGCGCAGTCAAAAAAAAAAAAAGTTTCATTTTCCACAGTGCATAATTACAGAGCAAGGGTGAAAGTAAACGAATTAGCCCCACCAAAGAAAAGTTTCTTTTCCCTAATTTTATTGGGTATTGCGAGGTCTATAAAAAGTAGCTTTAAATCTCTTGACTCCAGTTTCAACTGGTATGATTTAGATGACCTCACATATAGCCTGACAGGAGTGTGAACAGAGCCTCCACACCAACAGCACGAGCAGACTAATCAGTGTGCGGAAGGTTGTTACTCATTCCTTCCTATGTGATATATATTCATTTGATTTTTATCTTGAGTGATACAGACAGTATGGGATAATTTGTTGCAGATAATGAGCTGTGAAAATGACTGCATGAGAATAATCGAACTTCAAACAGAGACAAAAAATGGTGGCAAAATGAATCAGCTGCGGCAATTGTAAAATTACTGGAAACATCTTGAAAAGTAACAGCCACATGAAGTACATGCGATAAAATTTCAACAACACTTTTACTGTGCTGTTTGCAAGATTGCAACTAATTTGAAGATTCGACTCACCCTTCTGCCAACTGGAACAGAAGAGCTCCGACTGTAAAACTTCATGAATGACACAGCAAAAAAAAAAAAAAATACACTGCCACAAAAAAAACTATAAAAATGAGCCGACATTAACCGACTCACCTACGTACCCTGTCACCACACCCTGCGTGTGCGTGCGTGTGTGTGTGTGTGTGTGTACGCGCGCATGCGTGTGTCTGTGGTGCTGTAAACGTTTGCGAGGAAGGGCACGTTATTCAAATTTACACTCAGGCTTGTGAAGCGCGCAGGCCTCAACACAGGCTCAACGGCCCGGGACACGTACAGGATATTTTAAAAAGCAAGGCGGCAGTGGCGAAAACCCCGAGAGACACCCCCCCCTTCGTACCCAACCCACTCTCTCGCCCCTCGGCTTGAACGCCTGAAACCCAACTCTACACGAGCGCCCCAAGACCTGAGCGCCAGCCAAACCCCAACGCCAGCCCCTCGGACGAAGGCATGGCGGGGGGGGAAGCCGGTGGCGGGTTTAACGGCAGCTGATGAACTGATCCAGAGCCCAACGCTCAGCAGGTCCTGGCTGCGACGCTCTGGGGCTATTCCGCCAGAGCGCCGTTTCCTGACCCAGGTCCCAGTCGCCACCAGCCTGTACCGGGCCTCTCGCTCCTGGGCCGAGCCCCCCCTCGCCCCTGCACTTGCGCCTTCGCAAGCACAAAACAATATGAATAATTACATCCCTAGCGTGGTCTCACGGCTCTGTTTGCTATTCATGGTGGACCCACAGCGAGGTCTATAATTCAGTGAGAGCCCTAGGCTGGTTGAGGGGCCGTTGGCTTGGCCAGGCACTGGCACACTGGGGGAGTGGACAGGAGGGGAGGGGGGTCCCCTCTGGTAAACTAGGCTCCGGAGAGAGACACTGGGAGCCCATACCTTCACAGCATGGTTGCAGGAGGCATAATATGTTTTTCCTTCTTCTTTTTTTTTTTTTTTTACATTTTTAAGAGAAAAACCATGTCTCCAGGTATGAGTTCCAGGTGGAAAACGAATAGCAGGGGGAGAACAGTGAAAGCCGTGTACAGAGATCCTCGCCCCTGCTCCTCTAACTCAGTTTTCCTGGAATATTTTATGACCTTTCAAAGCATCTGACACGGCTGGACGACAGGCTTACTCAGACAGACACCTCACTCAATGCGGCCATTCACGGGAGAATTTTTGGTGTGCTCCCATCTCTCATAGGTACTTCAGAGACACTCAAAGGTGCTGCTGTTCATGCACATACTAAACATACCATTTAATCACACTCCTAGACCATTTCAGGCGACCGTGCCTGTGCCAGCTCTAAAGATAGGCAGATAAATTAATGTTACACAAAACAGTTGAAATTAAAGCGCGTGGAACGTTCATCAAACATTAAAAATCACTAATTCAAGTCTGATGAGCCATATGGAAAAACTTCAGAGAAACTTTTGAGACAAAAAAATAATAAAGTGAGGGCGCTTTACTTACCTGGGTTAAGAGTTCGCCCCGTTCAAAGTCTCCGTGTTTATTTCCTCGCTGGAACTTCAAGGTTACGATGTTTCCGAGGCGGCGCAGCGTGACAGACTCGGCGAAGCAGACTGTGCGCGAGTGCGCGTCAGGGGAGCCAGACGGGGTGAGAGTGAGCTCACGGCCGGGGAAGGGAATTCCTTTTTGTAAACGTCAGAGGCTGGGTCTCCGGAGCGCTGCGACACAGGAAGGGGGCAGGGAGTTAATAAGTCGCATTTCCCGGAGTAAGAGGGCCGATTTTTTTTCCTTTTTGGCAAAGAGAAATTTTACGCAGAGGAAAAGTCCCAGCCACCTCTTGACTTTATTGCATTGGACTGCGTTGTCTCGCATTATGTTGCGATATATTTGACTACTTAGTTAAAAGAAGTTAAACTGTTTCACACTGATTTCAGTTTATATTATAAAACCATAATTCCTGTTTAAAACTAAATCACGGTTTTGTTAACCATAACAGTGGAGCTGTGGGAAGTTTTAACAGAATGCTCACTTTTCAGAAGTAATCCATTACATTAAAACATTTCAAATCATTTGTATGTTTGTGTAAGTGTACTTATGGTAGTTCATGGAAAAAATGAACACTGTTTATGTTGTCACAGACTAAGATGACAGAACAATTTGATTTAAACTACTCATGGGCAGAATTGCACTTTGTTCTTTTTTGGTGCTAAGTGCATGATGGGTTGTGATGGACATCTATTAGGTATATTACAACCTTCCCAGCTCCCCCTCCCTTTCCCCGCCCTCTCCCATCCTGCTATTAGCCTTAGGGTGTGTGAGAAAAAGAGTCTGCTCAGACAGCCACACCCCTCTAAACACACTGCGGACGTCACACATTCCTCAAACACACACACACACACAAACCACACACACTTACAGCGTCTCTTAGCAACCTGCGCACACGTACACATGCACATGTAAACCCCCAAAGATCAGTGTACACACTGGCACAGTAGTCTAAAATATGTGTTGAACTGTATTGTCTGTACAGGGCTCTATGTGCGTGTGTGTGTGTGTGTGTGTGTGTGTGTGTGTGTGTGTGTGTGTGTGTGTATGCGCACTTGTGGATATGCTTGTGTGTGTGCATGTTTGTGCTTGTGCGTGTGTTTTATGTTTGCTCTGTAAGTGTGTGTTTCATTGTGTTTTTGTGTGTGTATGTGTGTGTGTGTGGGTAGTGTAAGTGTGTGTTTCATTGTGTGTGTGTGTGTGTGTGTGTGTGTGTGGAAGGGTACTGTAAGTGTATGTTTCACTGTATGTGAGTGTGTGAGTGTGTGTTCTGTTGTGTTCACTTGTGTGTTTGTGTGTATGTTGTGTGGGTATTGTATGTGTATGTGTGAGTGTTCATGACTTTGTGTAAGTGTGAACCTGTGCTGTGTGTGTGTTATGTTGTGTGCTAAGAGGTCAGTGTGCAGGCTGTGTCTGAGTGTCAGGTGAAGTGTCAGTATACGAGTGGGTCACAGACAGTGAGTCACAGAGCTAAAACTATCTCTGATCTCAGCTTCGGCAAAAAAAAAAGAGTTTGGTTGTCACGGCAGCAGAGATCTAATTATACAAGCGTTCCAAACAGGAAGTAGGTCTTCCTCAGAGCCGGAATTCAGGAGTGCAACTACTCGTGCCTTCCCTCCCTGTCCCAAGATTCACGCTGTGACCATGCCAGATTATGGATATTTCATAACCACTCAACTGTAGCCCGATCTAGTTCCATGTTGATCAGAGAAAACAATAGAATCCAGTCTGGGTCTGAGTCAAACCTGTCTGCTTAAGGTCACACTCTGCTTCAAACACAGGCCGATGCAGTCTGTCCTTAATCAAGTCAAGACTAGTACTTTTAGAGAGGCCCGGTTTGGGTCTAATTCCATTTACTGGGTAATAGCTTTGTCCTCATTTTCTCTCTCCTGTCTCTCTCTCTCTCTCCCCCCCCCCCCTTCTCTGGTATTTATGTGTTGGCAGTCTCCATGGAGACAAGACACACAAACATTGTGGCAGCTTACTCCTCAGACAGGAAGTTTGATCGAACCACAATGGCGTCACTGCGGCTCAAGCTCTCGCTCTTTCAATCCAGCACAAACGCTGTCATCATTAATATTGCAGCGTGTAGACACTTCTGGTATTATTATCAGTGTTTTTCAATTTTCAGACCTTTAAAACATTTTTTGGTTACTTGTGCTGCTTTTTCCCTCTCTTCGAAATATTCAAACTCCTTGGCCTCCTCTCCTGTGCGCTTTCCACTGCGATGTTTCAGATTTACGTTTTTTTCTCTCCTCTTTTAATCATCCAAACATCTTGGTGTGTTTTAAACATTACCACAAAAAGTAAGCTACAGTGTGCATTGCTTTTGTACACTGTGGCCAATCTCTCACACTCGGAGCATTGTTCGCATGCAGTAACATGTGTGTCCTCTGAGTGGCTAGGCCAGTGTGTGTGTATGTGTGTGGCTTTATTGCAGTGAGTTACATCAGACTCTTTCCCAGTACTTACTACTGTATGTGCATCATTCCTATTCTCTCTCTTTCCTTTTTTTACTGGAGTCTAAATATACTCCTCTGGAAAAACCCTCCACCAAAGACCTCCCTCTCCCCCCTTTCTCTCTTCTCTCTAAATATATCCAACTCTGTTCACCGTCACACCTCTCTCTTTCTGTCTCTTTCTCTCTCTCTCTCTCTCTTGCTCTCTTTGGATAACATCTGCAGAGTTCACTTAAATCAATCCATAAAATCCAAAGTTCATTCATAAAAAAATGCTGCACCTGATTTACTGAATCACATTCAAAATGTAACAGTGGCAGGCTGCTTGCCTGGGTCCATGGCACCTCTGAAGCCGGTGCAAAAAAAAAAAATCTACAGTCAGATGTGTGAATGAAAGCTCTCTCAACAATGACCTTGTGCAACAAACATGACGGCCACATCTTGACAGGGAATAACAGAGACAAGGTGTTTTGACCTGCCTGCCTCAATACCCATCAAGGACCATTCCGACTCACTCAGCTCCCAGAGACTGTTCCCAGACTTTGTTACTTCCTCTTTTACCTCCATTCATTGTTCTCTGTTTTCCCACACACACCCCATCGCAGCCCCCTCTGGTTCCCCTTTTTCTAGCATGGCCAGCTCCCTAACCCTTCCCCTCCCCCTCCCCCTTCTTCAGCCATGACCCCTGCAACTTCCTCTTCTTCTTCATTTACTGTTATCATTCACTTGATTCATTGAGTACAGCTGAACCGTTACCTATTTATACACTTAGCACACTTCCAGGGCTACTGTAGCGGTACATGTTATCCGTTCATGGCATTGGATGTTAGAAATGTTAGACCACAGAAATTCAGGTGTAGTGCTTTGCGGCCAACAACACTGCCTGGACAGCGACTCAAACCTGAAAACGTATGATGACGAGAACTCCACCCCTCTGAGCACCCAGTCTGACAAGTGGAAAACTGATACGCTGAATGAACATGTTGACATTATGCAGGACAATCATATTACCTTTTCCTGCATGTTGTTCCCACTGTGTCTGAACACAAAACGCACACTACAGGACGTAGGATTATGTTTTAACATTAACTCATTGCTTCCTTTTATTGTTGAACTGCCATTCATTCTGAGACGTCATTCAATCTCTTGCCGAGCACTGGACTTTGAGTTTCTCTCCCCCACCTGACCCTCGCAACTGTGATTGGCTCAGGGATGCCAAATGAGTGCTCAGGGTTTGCGGTGAAGAATGTTGTCCTTTTGTCGCCCATTCACTTCCGCCTACTCTGCTGCAATGATCGGTCAGGCCCTGAAAACTCCGGCAACAGGGCAAGTTCACTTAATGTAACAGAGACCTGACCATTACTCCGCGCTAGCGCCCTGTCATTCATTGCCAACTCTGTCCCTCACTCCAAGTGCATCCCCACTCTCAACCCCTTGACTCCGTCTCCTTTTTTTGCCGGAGGCACCATCAGGATGGGCTCTCCCTGGCTCTCACCTCTTGCCGAGCCAAAGCTGCCGTAACGTTTCCTTTCTTTTCCAGCGCACGCGGCAAGCAGCGCCACCCAGCAGCCTCAGGACCCAGACCTGGACGCCCACACCTGCAGCAGAGTGAGGCTGCAGTCAGGCTGATGAGCAGACACGAACGACACTGTCTGCCGTGGGTCCTTCTGCCGTGGGGTGGGTCCTAGGTGGGTCTGGAAGAAGCGGAGGAGTTGAGGCAGACTTAGAGAAGAGCGGAGCAGAGCTGCTCAACTCCTGATTCTCTCAGAGAACACCCCACATTGTGGAAAGGTGACAGATTTGACTCCACTGTCACTTACCGGACCTGAAGGAGATGCGCAGCCATTGTGCTAAATATTACATTACATTACGTTATATTAAATTAATGTAAAAATGTAAAAATGTAAAAATATAAAATGTTATTAACTAAATTTTATTTATCTGTTTAATTTAAAAAAGTCTGCCTATTTAAAAATTTATTTTATTACATTTTCCAGCATTGAAGAAGTCTTCACCGCTTTGAAATGAGGTTACTCTCCTCTGCTGGGAGAGAGGGTAGCACAGAGGTCTTTCCCACTCGCAGGTCTTTGGATTCCAGCGAGACGGTGTGCATTCTCCATGACCTTGTGTCCTCCTGAGCACTTGAAATCAGACACCACCATACCATGGTTCCACCGTTTGTTTTACGTACAACTAAAACGAAACGCTGAATGACGAAGCCAAACACTTGCGTCCGTGTGGACAGACGTCGGCTGACCTATTTGCATCTTGCTGAGTGCCTGTTTTCTCTCTTTCTATAAACAGGATGAAGGCACGCATGAATAAGAAACTGTGAAATGACAGCTTATGGGAGCTCGGCTTGCAGCATCTATAAACAATACGGCGAAATGAAACCCACCAACACATTCAACATGAAACTGTGATGTCCGTTCTGTGATGGCAGTTTGTCTTATGTGATGTCACTGAAAATGGGAAGAACCCCCCACACAGTCAAATGTGTGGGTGACAAAAAGCCCCTTTTTGGGGATAGTTATTTGTTTGATTTGATTACCATGTGAACGGTCTGAGGGTTTCAAACGGCCTGTACACAGCATTGTGTGGTTTTCACAACGTTGGGCCTGTGTGGTGCAATATCAAAAATGAAAATAAGAAATGTAGACTGAACTAAACCACAAGGGGAATTGTTGAACTGGCTGATTACAGATGTTGCTGGTAGTAAACGTACTGTAGGCCCAACAGTTGGCGGTGATACTCTATGAATTAAATGTGATTGCTAGCTTGTGTTTAAAACCGATACCCATCACAGAAATTATGTGAAAGAGAGAATTCTTCACCACGACGGACACTGCCATTGAATTCTATAGATTTAATGCTTAACTTTAGCAAAAACAGGCTGAAATTGGCTGTACCGTATACGGAAGGTACAAGTTTGAGCTCCATTACAGTGATCTGAGGTTCGATATTGTTGATTACAAAACAGGTGAAAAAGTATATACCTTGCGTCCTCTATGCTTTTCCATGTGCACAATCGTAAGGAAATGGCTGACACTAGTTAAAGGCAAGTAGTGACAGCACTGCAATTACTGACCCTTTCTGCATACATTACACATCTCCTACGTGGCTCTCCATACCGCCACACTTGCTGAACACTTACAGTCCTGGTGATGTATACATTTTGCTAATGTAGTAAAGGGGACTGCATTAGCCAGAATATACATTAACTCTCTCAGGCGAGACTTGGGACGGTCGGCACTAAATCGGCCTTGGCGCACTTGAATAAACCCTCGGCCCCTCTGTGTAAATAAAAACGATGATATCTGGTGAGTAATGCACTTTTCCGCTCATGGAGCATGAGTGGGAAAATAAACAAATCCGAAAAGGAAAAAATGACTGAAACATGACATTGTGAGAAAAGTGTGCATTTGGTACACACAGTCCAGTATTATACAGAAAACCTCTGGAGAATTTTTTTTTTCTGAAAAGAAAAAAATCAGTATGACACATTTGGAGTGGGAAACTGAGTAAAATATCAAATGCTACCTCGGATAGTAAGCAAAGGTGTGTGCGGACAGGGTGGGTCGGTTTCCGTGCCCCCTACCACCTCGTGTTTGAAGAGTGCGCTGGTGCTATTTGTGAGCCACGTCCCTCTCTCTCTCTCCCTCCGTGCGTGTTTGTGTATTTGTCCTTATTTGGCTCCCGGCGCTGGCTGGGGTGCAGGAGAGCGCCTGTTCGAAGTGCCTCTGCGAGTTTCCTCCTGACTCTGACTCACCGCTTCTCCGACTCACTCACACGCGCGCTAACAAACAGCGCGTCTCCCTGGAAACGGCGATCCCCGTCTCTTTCTGCTGTGTTCCACAGGGCGGCTCGTGTTACTGGTCCGCATGGCCGCTATCCCGCTACTGTGGCTCTGCGCTTGCGGAGTTCTGTACCAAGACCAATAGCTGGACTACTGCTAACACGTGCAATGCGCTGCGCCCCTCTGAGCGCGGGGAAGGCGCGGGTTGTGGGTGCCGGACGTTTAGATGCTGTGTATGTCTTTGGAAGGGGTGGGGTATCATTTAGTAAAAAGTGTGTACTGTACTGATCTGCACAACTTTGTCTGAGAAGTAATATTTGTTTTATACACGCGTCTTGGCACATAGGAGTATAAGAACAGCTCGCAAAATATACTCTATTCTGTCTAGCGCTTGGTTTTTAAGCCATCTTCATTGTTTAGACTGTGTTCATCCTTTCAAGATGTACTGCTGTCTAAAAGAATTTGGGCCAGTTTAACTTGCAAACGGCGCCAAGAAATTAAATGTTGTATCACTTCCTCTGGTGGACATACACATTTAGGTTGCATCCTGACAAACAGCAAGTCTGACAGCAATTGACCTGAGATCCTCAACCTCTGACTTTATGCATTCAATACAGTAGCCTCCTTTACACTTAATAGCTATTGCGCCACCTAGTGTCTGGAAAAACGTATTTCGTGTCTTGAGGATGAAGATCTGAAGTATAAATCTAATCACAATGTTGGCAACCGCATCACATAGCGCAAACAAGATGGTGACATGTAGGCTGTGGAACCAGATTCTCCAACACTTGAACAAAAATTGCCATTCTTGCAGGCAACTGATCTATCCAGCTTTTTTCAGCTAAGGTTTCCTGGCAGTATCAACAGGTGTTTACAATCAGAGTGAGAATTCTATATAGAATGACTGTGAAAAAGGGACACTCTCCATGTTAATTTTTTTGGCTCTATGAGCAGCAAGGTGGTGCAGCAGAGACCTGGGAATGCTGATGTCATGGCAGGGACCGGTGATGTCACAATGCTGTTGCCATGAAGACATACTATGCCTGCCTGACCCCTATCTGACCTGTACAGATAAGAGCTGCAGAATAACAAAACAACAGCGAAGGCTGCAGCTCTGTCACTGAAGGAGTGCGTGTTTTCAGCCTGCAATGTTAGGAACAACAGAACCTGGCCGAGCGGGAGTCCGGTCCTCGCAAGCTGTGAACTCCGTCTGACCCGGAGCAAACCGAGAAGTCAGGAGTGGTCTGACCCGGAGGCGCCTGCGGGTAGACCAAACAAAGTGCCGAGAGAGAGACGAGGGCTGGGAGGACAGAGGGCGAGACGCAACGTCAGAGATCAGGAGCCTTTTATCAGAACCGTGACTGCCCGAGGATCAAGGAGGCACAGAGGAGACTCTTGGCCCCCCCCTCCGGAAGAGGGAGTTCGGTCATGTGCCTGGTGTCTGCTGTGTTCCTCCCAGACTGCTGGCTGATTAAGCGCAGCCTGGCCCGGTGACAGTATGTGTTGGACAGTGTGAACCACAGCCGGGCCTGGAATCAGCTTAGAAGTTTCTGCGAGGGTCGTGTTCACATGTGAAAACCAGCGATTGTCTTTGTATTCTGATGTTAACATCATGGTGTAAATTCTCACAGCCTTGTGGTTCCAGAACACATTTACAGAAGCAGAGTTTGGGTCTAAGACGGCTTCATCATGTGACGCACGAGGGAGCTTCATCATTTGGACGTTAAAGCAAGGAACCACTGTGGAACAACCCCGTCAGCTGCCTAGCAATCATCTGTTTGTTTCTGTGTCTCAACACCAATGATTTGTTGACGATGGGCACAGCCGATTGGATAAATGTATCCACAGGGACTCCTGAGTGGCTCAGCCAGTGAAGGCGCTCATTCTGTGCGCTCATTCTGAGTGCAGGCTGAGTCCTATGGTGCAGACCCGCTTTGACTCAGAGCTGTGTTATTCACTGACGACGACCAGGAGTCTGTAGTGGAAGAACACGACTCGCTTTGTTCCGTCAGGGCAGGGTGGGTTTCGTCACCATGGGTATCCTCAGCATACTGATCTGACGCTTTCCAGATGCCTGTGGGTTGCTCAGACGACCTCAGGGCGATGCGCCTACCCTTCGTTTGATGCTTGCCCTCCTGGTGCATTGTGGGACTTGTAGTGTGAAAAATCATGTGAGTCTGTGCATTGAAGGATTGCATTCGCTGCACATGAGTGCTTCTGCAGAGAAGGTTGCAGAGGGTGTTGTGGTAGGAAATGTGGAAGGCAACTTTTATTTTAAAGGTGGCTTTAAATTTAGCCCACAGAATAGAGCGCTCCTGCTCCACCACATCAAACCAAGTTTGAATGTTCATGTGACACAGTTTTCAAAAGCGGGACAGCAAACGGTATATTACCCTAGGGTGCTACTAAACTATGAAACTAACTTAATTTTATTTTGTGGCACTTCTTTATCCTGTACGGCGATGGTAATCGTAACGCTGTGTAACCCACTGACACGTGCTCAGATGCCGTCTGTTTTCTGTATGCGCTCCTGTTCGTGTGGCCTTACTGTCTGCACTTTTGTACCTTTTTGTTGTGAGCCGCTCCGGGTGAGAGCACTTGCCACTTGGCTGAACGTCTCGGTGCGTGTGTGAACACACACCCATGACTAGCTCCCGAGGCATGAGAAACAGGTAAGGTGGCCTGACAGGGGGAATGTGGGCAGAGTGTCCGTGGGGGTTGCCCTTCCTTAAAACAGTGCAAATGATGAGTCATGGTGATCTGATACGCCTGCTGTGTTTAGAAACGGCACTAGAGAGCCTGGGGGGGACTGGGGGGGGACAGAATCTGGCCAGCATTCGACTGGCTTGGATGATATTTCCTTTGATCCACCTGCCAGTATTTTTGGAAGCGGGCCACTATTTTTAAAGATGTGACCAGCGAGTTGAATAGCCGGTTTCAAGTGCGTCAGTGTGCATGCGGCAGGAGAGGAGTAAAATGCCAATTTTTCTCTGCGCGAGTGAAAATATAATACCAACACTGGCGGCCGCTGCGTCAACCCTAGTGACAGAAGGTGCCTTTTGACAAAATATAGGCTTGAAAGTAAAAGGAGCACATGAACGACGGCACCTTGCCTTTGGTCTGTATTTTTGTATTTTAAAGGCGATAGCCCTTGGAGAGTGTAGAGAGGGAGGGAAGCCTTCTCCCCCATGACCCAGAGACCTGCTGCGGGGGGCCTGTGTCACCTGGGACTCTCTGAGCTGGATCAGCTGTTCCAACCCCCATGCAGACAGACCCTGTCCCATTCACTCCCATTACAGTAAGTCAGTTTACTGAGGGTCTGTGACACTGCTGTGATATGCAACTGAATTGTGTCACATACATCCTACATAAAAATACATGTATTTATATATTACAACAGACTTGATTAATTTATGTTTGGAATGAGACTGCACGTTCAATTACTTAAATATTTGCTAGTGAGAATTTTAATCAGTTGGATCAGTATTTGGATGCAGGCATTTGCATATTCATGTTTGCATGTCTGTTGCTTAACAACAAATATAGAAAATGGTTTAATTATATTACTTCTCATCAGTATGCATGTAGAGGAGCCTAAGAAGCCTGCATTAAATGAGACGGTTCATTGATATCGTTAACATTCCTGCCCGAAAGTATGAGTGAACGCATATCTTTCTGCAGTGAGTCATTATTCACTCTGATTCATGCAGCGCTTTGGGAGGAAAAAGGCTGGTCTCAATTATTTAATCCTGGGAACCGCAGGGTATTGAAATACCATATCATTTGAATTGTGCATCCCTTCTTCATGGTCGTCGGAATAGGGATATTCCTTCAATAACCGTTCGTCTGTCGTAAGACAAGAATCCTATGTTGTATATGAATCATTAAGGCTTTGTCAAAATGGGGGCTGACCTTTCCGTGGAACAAATTCATTACAAATTCATGATCATTAGCGTGTATTAGAGCTTCGGAAATCGCTTCCATATGTGAGAGAGTAATGGGGGTAGCTGTAAAGGTCAGCGTGTTAGCATTAGCACAGTCCTCTGAATCCACTTTGCCTGCCGTGGGTACGGAATTGTATTTTTAGCTCTGCTAAGTGCATTGTCTTGATCCTTTTGTATCTTTAGCTGGCCACACCTTAGCAGCTCCCAGTGTTGTTCACAGAGGGACTGCAAAAAAAATGCAGATCACTTCCAAGCGAAAAGGGGAAAAAAATAAATGAAATAAAGACTTGGAAAAACACAGCGTTCTGGCGGCGGTTTCTCTTAAAAAGCCAAAGAGTTCTTGGCCGCGAGCGCGACTGCTTTTCATTTACAGAAAGTGTTTTGTTCCTAATGGCAGCAAGAGTGCTGTAATGGTAATGGTTCTGGAAATGGCCTTGTAACCTGAACACTCTGTATCATGGGTGGGGCCCCACCGTTGCACCCTTGAGCAAGGTACTCAGCTTAACCTGGATTGCTTCCTTAAATACCCATATGTATAAAAGGACAATACACAAAATGTAAACTATGTAGGTCACCCTGGAAAAGAGATTAAAAAAAAAAAAAAGCAAATACATAATAAATTTAAAAGCACTTGTTGTTCATATGGGATCCTCTTTGTAGATGGTGTGTTAAATTCCTGCAAAGATCAAGATAAGGCCAACTGAAAAATAGTTTCAGAGTGAGAAACTCAGAGTATCAAATAGCCTGGCCTAGAAGAACAACAATCTGGAGAGTATACCCAGGAACACGGTTGTCACACTTTATTGAAAAAAATGCAACCTGTGGAATATTCTCATATATACATTACATCAGTCTAATATACTGTAGGATTCAGCTCTGAATGAGAATATATGGGGGCAATAGACATCTACTTCAGACATACTGATGGTAGTTTTTATAAAGCAGGGAAATAAAATGAGGTTGTACTATTAGGTATGATAATAATGATGGAATCAATATGAATCGAAATAACTAGAATAATAGTTCTATACATTGATAAACAGATGCTTGTCTTGGTGGCATATCAGTCAGAAGTATCAGTGGATGTGCCAGTCTCTGGCCAACTGATTTGGACCACAGTTGGAGTAGAGCCAAGGCTACAGCAGCCAGAGACAGTTAATCATTACAGAGATCCCCGGCTATGTAGTCCTTCCTGTGCCTGTAACAGAGTTCTTATTGTGCCCTACTGCCCTCTAAGCACTCACAATTAGGCAGGAACTCGGTTTGGTTCTGAATGATTGTCTGTTAATGATTCTACACATATTCACAGTGGTTACAATCCTATCCGAACAAATTACAATCTTACTGCTAATAAATATTAGCACCACCCAGCACAGGAACTCTTTAGGTTCAACAATGCAGGGAGACCCCTTTCAGCGTGAAGTACACAGAGCACAACTATCTCCTTGCTATTGATTAAGTATCTCCGGCACAGCCTGCCTTTGGGTGATACCACAGTGTGTTAGTGAAGGGGGGGTGGTTTCATGCACCAGGGTCAGCTTTGAGAATTCTGTGAGTTGCTGCTCCTGGTGTGGGAACTGCACCTCCCCCCTGCAAGGTGTGTTAGTGGCTCCTCCTAGGACTCCTCTTTTTCGCCAGCTCCCAGAGGGCACTGTGCAGTGAAGCTATCTCAGGGAGTTGGAAGATGCCCCCCGGGACTTTCCTGGGACATCCAGTCCTCTTTCATCGTCCAATTTCACCATAGCTTGAAGGTGTGTGACCTCCAAGCTTTTGTGAACTTTCCGGTTCCCATTACAGACACAAAAAAAGTACCCTCTAAGGTACACTGAGCACGAACAAGCCAGCAAACGGCGTTCATAATCTCTGACAGCTAGGAGGGAACAAAAATACTGCTTGAAGTGGTTAGACTTTGCCTTTTAGAGATTTTTTTTTCCTCTATAAAGCATTTAAACCTGAGTCAGGTGATGCAACATTGAGGGAATGTCAGGAGTCCATTCATTAACCTTCTCACCTATGTGTAGCAGATGTATACGCTTTCTTGCCCTTCTCACAATGTTCTCATAAATGTGCAGCTCAAGGACTGCTGTCACAACATAATCGCATTATGTTGCTAAATTACATTAAAGCAAAATGTGTTCAGAGAAGTTATGCAATAGTCATAAATGGAATTATAAGTTACTCCTCTCCTATAAAGGGATCCTGCCCTACACACATAATTTTCATTGCTGTTGTTGATAATCTGGGGTGAACTGATCTGGGGTCAGTTCTGGCAGCGCGTCTCTCCTCTCTCCTGAGGTCAGTGGTCTCCTCCAGTCGTGGCCATGTACAGGGACAGAGCTGAGTGTCTGCTGGGTAGCGTTTGTGCTTGTTTCCCAAACAGGCACACAAATACACACACATACAAGGTGCAGCACGCTAAGCTGGCTTTCCGTTCCTCAGTGGTCTTTCGGCGCAGTCCCCACTTCATTTGCGGATCGTGCTGCAGCGACGCAGACTGTCTCTCTGGCGCCCCCTGCTGCCGACTCACTGGTAGGGCACAGACATTGCTCTGCACTCCCTCAGTCCCTGCCTACCTCTCTCCTTGGTTTTATCCCACTGTGCGCAGAGCTTTTACTGAGGAATATGACTTGCAGGAGCTCTTTTAACAGAGCGGTTCAGAAACAGAGTTGTGGGAGAGATACGGTGATATGCCAGGTTAGTATTTTTGCCAGTTTAGACCCATTGAGTGTACCCGCTACGAGCACGAACTAATACTGAAAACACTGGAAGAGGTGGGGCTGGTAGAGTGGTGTGAGGTGGGGGTAGGCACATTCTGTGGTAGAGGATGAAACATTTATGAACTGATAAGTTGAGTGTGACCCCTTATTTACGGTGCTTTGAGAGGCTTTAGACACGTTTCCACTGACCTGCTTTAGCTGTAGATCACCTAAACACCAGGTGTGCTGGATTCCACCTTAAACTTAGCTGGCCTGACAGTATGTTGACTGAACTCAGAACAACAGAGACCCAGAGACCAGGCAAACAAAGCAGGAGCAGTTTTGCTTACCCTGTGAAAAATGCCATAGCCACAAAGGCCTTACTGTTGGCTGGGTCTCACAACTCACAGGCCTCCAAGAGGTCAGACTAACAAATGACTTATACCTACAAAGCCATATTTGCATATGATTAGCATCATGTTCCAGGATCATTTTGTTATGGTGTCTCAAAAACAGGAATAATAGGAGAAGTGTTAGAAACTCTTCCTCCATTATAAGATGGATCAAACTGCATAGATTCTTACAGACTCCATATGGCTGGAATATCTGGTACCAGACAAGCTGAGCTCCAGGGTTAGCAGAACTTCAGGAGGAGTTAAGATATCACCAGAAAGGCAATATGCTGTACTAGCTGTTTTTAGAAGGGGATGCACACAGCTATGGCAGGCCAGTGGAAACTGGGGTTTCATCCCTGCTTGCTCTCTCTACCATAATGCTCGGCTCTGAGAACTAGCTGTCATGGGATTGATTAGCAGGGGTGGGGCTGTTGACCATTTTTAGGATGATTCTGCAGGGCTCCAATATACCAACCCCTCAGGACCTTTCAGTTACTACCCGCCCCCTCCCCTGCCCCCCCAAAAAAGAATGAACACTAAACGCTCAGCTTGTGTTCTCGAATTAAATTCAAATGTGTCTTCATAGATGTCAAGCAGCCGAGGAGGAACCCTTAATTTTTGCGCGAGAGCCTAAAAACAGTAAGTGGGAGTGAAAACATGGCCGGCCACCGAATGTGCGCGGCAGATGTTCCTGGCGGGGGAGGAGGTCTAGCGAGAGGAAATGTTCTGGAATACCAGATGAACGGACGCGGGGAGAAGCCCGTGGAGACGGCGTGCCTTTGAGCAGAGCAAGGACCGCGCTTCCGTGTGCGCACATCTGAGGACGCGTGAGGTCAGAGGCTCTCCCTTGCGGGGTGGTGGGGGCGCCGGGAGGGGGGCAAGAGAGCCTGGGGGGTGTCGCATGTCTCTTCCCTCTGAGGTGTTTTGCCTAGCATTTTTTTCTCATCAGTCCTGGAGAATCAACGCCCCCTCTTAGCCCCCCAGCCAAAATTTCCCAGCTGTTTTACAAAAAAAAAAAATCGCCTCTGCTGAGAGCAGTCTTGTGAGGTGTGCAGGGCAGGGCGAGGGGGGAGGGGTGCAGCTGTTTTGGAGGAGAAAGGGGAGGTGAGTTTTTCAGAAGTTGCTGAAGAGCTCGTGCTTCTTGTTCCAGTCCATCTGCGGCGCCCTCTTCTTGGCACGCTTGGCGTGGGCCTTCTCCTTAGCCTCTGCGGCCGTGGGGCTCAGCCGAAGACCGCTCTCCTCGAACGGGTCCAGCAGGGGGCACTCATTCTCATCTGTGGCCTGAGGGAGAGAGGGACATATGTGACAACCTCTACACACACACACACACACACACACACACACACAGCCACACATACACATCCACCCACCCACACACATGTACACACACACATACGCACGCATGCATGCACACACATACACAAAACTAATATACACATATACACATGAGTAACAACAGAAAAAAAAACACACACACACACACACACAGTTCACACATATTCTGTACACACACACATAAACAGACACATCCCCACAAACAATAAATGTACACATACACACATATAGATTATGAACACAGCACAAAAATACAGATACAAATTCATCTCCTTTCCACACAGACAAACACACACACACACACACACACACACTCCCCTGTCTCCTCCTCCTTGTCTCATACCTGTGTGCTGGTATCAGGGGTGCTCAGATCGGAGTGGGTGGACTGTGACGCTGAGCTGCCGTTGACCTGGAGATTTGGGGAGCCGTTCGTCACAGGCTGCGGTACGTAATCTGTCCACAAGGGGGAGACGTAACACCAGCACAATCAACACGTCAATACAAACCAGGGCCGGGATGTATCGAAAGTCTCAGAGTGGAAATACGGCACTTTGTAACAATTGGTTATAAAATAATTTACAAATCTCTTTAGATCCTGACATTCTAAATTTAAAAATGACAAAAAGTAGAGGACACCTAACAACTCGACAATATGCTCAGGGAACCTGAATAAAACAATAGGTTGGGTGGAATTGATTCTGCGGATCAAACTTTGGCCTGAAGTTTTCTGCCTGTACTGTTGGACCTGTGGCCATATTACATGCACTTGTGTACTTGGCTTTGCATATCACTCTGGATAAGAGCATCTACCAAACGTAAACATGAATATCACATTACATAACATTCATTTAACAAATAGTTGGACGACAATTTAGCATAATGGTTAAGGAACAGGACGCATAACCGAGAGGTAGCTGGTTTGATTCTTGTTGGGACACTGTTGCTTAACCCTTGGGCAAGGTACTTAACCGACAATTGCCTTAGTAAATATCAAGCTGTATAAATAGTTAACATTGTAAAAAAAAAAACGAACCAATGTAAGTCACTTTGGGTAAGAGTGTCTGCTAAATGCCAATAATTTTTATTCATTTATTTATTTATTTTTTACTCTCATCCAGAGTGACTTCCAGCACAAGAAAACACCAGCGTTTCTGTTCAAGTTGAATGAGCAACAGTATTAGACCGGGCTGACAACACTCCCAGACCAGCGAGTGTGAGCACAACACTGTTCGAGCGTTGCCACAGGTTAAGTTGTGCTACCTGCAATGTGTCCCTCCGTGGGGACGATGCCCAGCTTCTTGAAGTGCTGGTCCGTGTCCGGATCCACCACCAGCAGCCGCGTCTCGTCCCCGCCGCTCTTGATGAAGGCCACCACCTCGGAGTGCCTCAGGGACTCGATGTTGACGCCGTTCACCTGCATGAGAGAAGGCGGCCCGTGAAGCGCACGGCAACAGGCGGCTCACGGGCACAGCACCGAACGCGCTGCAATCGGATTCCGCGGCCGGATTGTTCTGCAGTTACAAAATGCCACCAACAGGTGGCGCACTATGCCCAGCAGAGCGTGTTCCAGTTTCTGACTGAGGAAATCCACATCGCAGGCTATGAGAAATCTGAAATGCATGAGTTTGCTTCTGTGAATGGAATTACTCCACTTCTCTCAGATAAATTAAATGTTCCCTGCTGTTAAATTCCTCCATAAATCTGCCCCTGACATGGGCTCAGACAGGGCTCAAACAACCCTGAGAGAGGTTTTTCCGTAACCATTTAGTGTAAAACCCTTTCGTTCCTCCAAGATGCAGTCTAGTAATCTTTCCCCCCATCCTCTGTTTCGTGTGTCCCTTCTTTTCAGTTTCTCGGCAACACCTGAACCTGGGTGTTACCCTCACTGTGAGAGGTGTGAGGGGTTAAAGGTGGGGAGGAGAGAGAAACCTGCACACACATCCATCCGGTTCAGACAGAGACAGAAGAGAGAAACAGGTCTTTTCGGCTGCTTTGGTGGCCTATATTCCTGCAGCCCCGATATCGGAAGCTTTGGAAGGCCTCGGTGCGGGACCAACAGCACCCCATCAAACATTAATGAGAGGCACTTGCTGCACCAGCAGTGTGGGTTTCAGGTATCGGTGTCCTAGGAGGGAGTTTGTTTAATATCCACCTGTCCTTATGGAGTGGGGACAGGGGCAGGCAGCACAGCATACTGTGGTCACAGTACTCTCACAGAAAGCTCTCATAGCTCACAGCAAACCAAGGAAGGGTCAACCAAAGGAGCATGCCAGCATGGGTGCGTGGGCACAGGTCACCAGCGCCCCTGATAAAAAGGGGAGTGGGGACCTGGCCATGGAGGAACGCTCACAGCTGCCCGTTACTCCCTGCACAAACTACCGAGGGCAGCCCCATCGTAAGCACTGCAGAGAGAGGTGCAGATTTGGAGTGGCGGTGTAGCGTGGTGGTAAGGAGCAGAGCTTCTAACTGAAAGGTTGCTGGTTCAATTCCTTGCTGGGGCACTGCTGCTGTACCCTTGGGCCAAGTACTCAACTCAGTAAATAGCCAGCTGTATAAATGGATAAAATTGTAAGTTGTTCTGGATAAGAGCGTCTGCTAAATGGCAATAATGTAATGTAATGTAATGCAATGCTTCGTGAGCCCCAAAGCCAGTGACTGACAGCACTCGGTAGCTCCGCCCCTCATGGGGTTCATGAAGCCTCAGTCTCCGGTAATTGGGGACAGGGAGAGGACAGCAGCTGTCTCTGCGCCGCCGAGCACTGCTCTGATTCCCGCTCCCCGTGTCAGCGGGCTGAGAGTGATGACTGGGCAGGGGCCAGTCCCTGCATGCGCTCCAGGGTAATGGGGCGAGAAGGGGGCAGAGGGGAGAGGGACACGCTTCTTAATGAGCTGCTGACAGGCGACACAGTGCGCCCTGACAGTCAGGGACAGCCTTAATTAAGCAGCTGTAATAACGAGCACGATCACCGCACTGCCAGCAGAAATCTGGTGGAGTGGGGGGGGGCTTGTCTCAGCACTGAGTGAGCACCCATTTTCGCACTTCACCTATTCTCCCCCTTTTCACGAGGACAGTGCGGTACCAGGCTGCGTGTGTGGGGGACGCTGGAATCTGGCAGGCCATTCAAACTGTTTTCCTTAGAAATCCCTCCCCAGCTCTCCTCTATCCAAGCAGAGATTTCACTGACAGGCCCTCGCTGTGAGCCATGTCGATGGAGAAAAGCCACTGGGATTTGACAGTTGGTTTAATCAGCCGGGCCCAAGAGACCCAGCAGGGCCGCAGATACACTCCGCCCCCGAGCACTGACCTTAGATCAGTTTAAATTTTTTTTTTTCGTATTGTACTTGGGATGCAGATAAGTGGCAACTTGATCCTGGATCGGGGCCATTAAGAAGCAGGACATCTCGATAGGTGTGATTTCATCTGCGCAGATCTTTGTAGTTAAGTGTCCATCTGTGCAGTCCCTTGCAGCCAAGATTTCATTTGCGCAGTCATAAGACCCTTACAGTCATTCAGCAGAAGAGGACACTGTAAGTAGCACAAGAACATACCACTGCCCTTTACTGCTGTTTTAAACATGCGGTTCTTTAAAATTGTTGAAAGTTGCTGTGTTGTATTATTCAACCTCACTGTGGTAACGTTACACTAACAGGTCATCACCTTTATGACCTGTTAGTGTAAATACCACACTCTTGTGCTGATGATTTTACGGTGCGTAGTAAGGGATGACAGAGTCTGCTTACAGTAATCATCGTTTGTGGATGTTCCCTGTTTCCCTGAGTCACTGATGGTGGCTGACTATATCCACAAAACCAGGCCCATTAGATCTGTATCCATGACATAAGGCCAGTTATCACTATATCCATACTGCCAGGCTGACTGGGTTAATACATTGCACTACATTATTGTCACTTAGCAGATGCTCTTTTCCAGAGAGACTTAGGTTACAATTTTCAGGTGTTATCCATTTATACAGCTGGATATTTACTGATGCAATTCTGAGTTAAGCACCTTGCCTAAGGGCACAGCCGCAGTTCCCCAGCGGGGAATCAAACCAGCAACCTCTCAGTCACGAGCCCTGCACCTTTACCACTACGCTACGCTGCCGGCCCGTGACACCAGCCCCCTTACGTTTACATTCAGATCTGTCACACATCTCGGCTAGCTGGCTAGCCCCGTCGGCTCCAGCTGCACGTGGGGTCAGTGTTCGGCCGGCGGCCTGTCCACGCTGCGGCTGATGTATGGCTTCCTGTGACCCTGGTGTCGCCGCCACAGGAACGGCTGAGAGAGAACGGCAAACGGCTCTGACAGCGCTCACCGCTCACCGCTCACACACCAGCTCACATCTGGAGTGGGTCAGGAACCCAGGGGCTGCAGGGGACGGGGTGTGTGTGAGCGTGCATACGTGTCTGTGTGTGTGTGTGTGTGTGTGTGTGTGTGTGTGTGTGTACATACCTATGAGCACGTGCATTTACACATGTATGTGTATGAGATCATTTGTGTTTAGGTGTGCATATGCCCACATGTGTGTATGTGTCCGTACAGTGTGCATGTGTCCCCCCCCATGTTTATCTATGTGTCTGTAAATGTGTTGTTGTATATGTATGTACTTATCTGTATGTGTGTGTGTGTGTGCATGCATATGTGTATATATCGATGTATGTGCGTGTATGTATGCAAGTTTGTGTGTGTGTGTGTCTGTGCGTGTATGGGCGTGTGTGCACGTCCATATGCGTATGTGTGTGTACATGTGCGTGTCCTTATTGGGGGGCACACACTGTGGGCTCAGCTTCAGGAAGTTCTCCCCCATCTCCATGCAGTGATTGTGATCAGCTCTCAGAGCAGGCAGGTCACCGCTCAGACCCCGTCCCTTCCTCTCCCACACCCAGCCCTCCTCTCACCCTCACAGACTCTGTGTTCTCTGTCACGTCTGCTCACACACTCCTGAAGACAGGCGGGTTTTCCCTCCCTTCAGTCGAGTAAGACGATGAGTAAGGTGATAAGTAAGATTAAGACTAACTGTCCTGTTTAATGATCAGCAACTGATTTCATTAGGTCACTGCAGATGTTGTAATCTCTATGGAATTTGTGACTGTGTAAAATTCCTCCACCTCCACAATTCTGAGAAGTCCTGCCTTCAGAGGGGGGCTTTTTCTGAGAAAGGGTCACTTTCCCGTACATGAAGAAAAGGCAGACCCCCTCCAAACAGCTCCTGGACCCAGTGAGGAACGTGT